>JAYGXS010000007.1:32421099-32439334 GCA_036362985.1 Ligula intestinalis | reverse complement strand
GGCCTTGCCTACTATGCAAATGCAAATCGCGCCAAAGCCACGAGTTTTTTTACAATTGTATTAAATTTAAATAACCTCAGAAGCGGAACGAATTACACTTGAAGTATGGCTTTCCTGCGCCAAATCTGTCAACCGGCAACGAGACTGTCCTTCAGTCTTTAAAGTCCTGTGTCATTACGTGCGAGATGGTTCCACCAAACCTGAAAAATGTAGGTGATGACGTCGGGAGATGAAGCAGGCTAACCATCAGCCTCAACTAAGGTGACGAAGTATAACAGCGTCGGCCATCATCCTACACAAAGGTCCATGCAAAGGTCAAGCCAGTGAACCGTAAAAAAGGACGATCAGCTCAAGGTTGACGACTTCTACCAGTCGGTCAAATTCTCCATCAAATATTTACAACAGATTTTTTAAAAATGGTGAGCCGGTCGAGCTCTCCGAAACTTCAGTTTGCATCCCTACCTGTGTTTAGCTTGTGTACTATTCACACACACAACTGAGCAGGTGCTGCCGAGTGCGCTGTTTCTCGCGGACGCTGTTACTTGGATCAACATTAGGTAAGCAGACATGTTCATGATGACTCTTCCGTAAAAGGGCTGTTGACAGCTACTCTGTTTGTTTGTTTGCGGGTTTCTTACCTAGCAATTTGGATCAGAACACAAATGCAGCGATGGTAAGCAAAAGCATTTGATAATGGTTTAGAGTCGGCACTTCACGGTGCCGTCACTAGCAGTCAACCGCATAATGCACGCAAAAGAAGCGGAAGTGAGTTAGAAAAAAGCATTTGGTAAGTAATAAATTCGGTTCTCAATGTGGGGAACCACGGGCTCAACGTGAGTGTGGTACTGAGCTGCCCCGTGCCTACCGTGTCTCCCCCTGATGCGCAAACGATATTCGAAAAGATCCACGGAAGATTAAGTGTGGTTTACTGACGACGAAAACGGGTATGCTCTTGAACCGTCAGTCAAAATATTTTTCGGTTCATGGGATTGGCCTCTCTTCTTCGTCCTTTTGGTGAAATGATGTACCCAATAGTAATCCTATATCCATGAGGCCGGATATGTGCGTGATAAACGTTTTCGAACATTAAATGCGGATAAGGCTTGATTTACTACCAACTGAGTCCATAAGAACAATAGTAATAGGTATATTTAGGGTCAAATATACCTTATTTTTCGCAGTAGGCGCATGTCACTTTACCAATTGGGAGTTGGCTGCTACCTACGCATGCCACAGTCCGTTTCGCTGTGCGTATTTTTTGCTTTTTTTGTTTTTTGTTTATTTTCGCTCTCCTTTTTAGCGACACAAAGGTGCTTTTTGGCTTACAGGCTACTGTCAATTTTAAATGATGGCGAAAAAAGGCCAACATGGACACAGTGTTCATATACGGATTATATAGACTTTATATACATTTCACACACCGTGGACGATCGTCGTTGATTGGGCTCTATTGGCCATTCTTGCTTTGTAAAGGTTGTATCTGTCATTTTACTTATCTTGCACATATTTTCGGTTGTGAAGGTAAGTAATCCTATTACTTTCTACTTTTGAACGTTCAACTCTTTAATTATTTATCTTTTCGCTGATATGCTCCACCCATGTAATGCCTACTATTACCAGTTCCGGGATTTTTGTGTGCCGCAGTAGACCACAAGTGCGACTTTTACCAATAATACGCTTTGCAAAATTGCTTGAATAATAAAAAATATATTAACGTTTGTAAGGGCAGCAAATAAGGGGGAAATCCTGTCTCTTAAGTAGTCATTTAAGAACCAACAGTGCTACAGTTTGGATAAGTTGCCTTGAGTACTCTGATTTATCATCCGGAACTCTCACGTAGATTTATTTGTATAAATCATAGTTTTATTAAGTTCTTCGGTTTGCTTTCCGGAAAATGCACCCTTGCAAACGTCAAATATGCTAAAAGAAAGCATAAAACTATGACGCAGATCCAATACAAACTACGAAACATTAAAAAATGTTTTTGAAAAAGTGCCTTTGAAGAGTTATATATTTTTTGGATTTCTAGGCGCCAATTCATCAAAAAATCATGCAAACATGGATAGGTTTGTGAAATTTCGATCATTACACACGTACCGGCGTAAACGCACTTGCGGAACCTAATACATAATAATGAAAAATAAAAGACAAATTTTTGGGCATTTTTTGAAAAAAATAATTATTTTGTGTCTTTTCCGTTTCCAAATAACGCATAAGCGGAAAATATAATTTTCAAAAGGTATATTTTTATAAGACTTCCATTTAATGAGGCTTGTTTCTGTTACCTTTACGGTTACAAAAATAAAAACTTCGTCTATTCGCCATGAAGGCAATGCGGTATAACAAAATGCCACGCAAAAGTTCTTGTTGCTGCATTTTGTGCAAACTTTATTCACAGGTTGGCTAAATATAATTTTTGAAACAGAAGTCGTTCCTTGATTCTAAAAATAAATGTGTTTCCTGAAACACGGATTCACTTGCAGCTGAATAATTTCAGACAAAATCTTTCATTTGGGAAATGGATCTGTTTTACACTTTTTAAACTTTTTTGAAGTTCTTCCATGGCATGATGCACATTCATCAGGAAGTTGGTTCTGTTTTACTTGATAGCATAGCAAATTACTTTGATGTGAGCAGACTTCCAAATGCGCCAAAATAAATGCACATTTCTCTCAATAAGCTAACCTTAAAGGACGATTGGTCTAACTAAAAGGCTTTCCCAGGACAATGTCCACTAAATTAATCAAAATATTTTTACCAAGTATCTTATAAACTTCATAGTCTAGTTTTCTCATAAAAAATAAACGACTTTTCGTCCATACTGTATGGCAAAAGCCTGCACATGTCAACATGAGTTCACAATTATTCAGTAGTGCATGCAGCTTCACGCAGATGCTGACGCTTCTTCTAAGCGCGCATTGACAATATAACGATATAAAATCAGTCTTTATGCGCACATGAAAGTTACTGACGAATGTTGCCCTTCTGTTCTTTAAGATACACTGAGCAATGCAAAAAATATTCGGTTTAGTTCGAGGAGCACTTATGAGAAAGGGATAAAGTCAAAAATATAACAGGAGACGGTAGTCGAAATCAATCATGGCGGCCTCTTTGAGAACGTAAGTCACCATTTTACTTTTGGTGAGGACCCTGTTAATTGCCAAAGTTCTCTTGTAGGTAAATCATACAGAAATTCACATTCCGGAGTACGAGAATCGGTAGCAGAGATTAATTGGTGTGGGCTTGCAAAATTCAGTTCCAGTTCAATAATAAGATGATCTTGAGGAGATCTTTGCTTCTTTGCATCGTTTTCTAAACCGAATGCTTCACCCAGACCCAGAGCGGAGAGTCTTGAACACATATGCAATCTAAAAAGGTATGCAGTTACCATAGGTGGACCACGACCGCGATTACTTTAAATTACGCTGGTCGTAAAGCAAATCAGTGTGATCACATCGGAAAAAAAACTTGGGTAGTCGCATACAGGGATTTTAAGACCAAGTTCCCTCCTGTGGAGCAAGCGAAACGTCGTCTATTTGCCTTTGAAATAACATGAAAGGGAACCTGTATCTAGTCCAGCAAGATAGTCAGATAAAAGCAGCAAATCCTCTACGTTGAGCGCAACACCAAATATAACTTTTCTGAGGCTGCTGTAGCCGCTAAGACGGCGCGTTTACCTGTGCAAACTTGTCATTCACACTCATGAAAAAGTATGTGCTTACTTTGCAAAAAGCACAATCTGCGCAAGTTAAACATAATTACTGGCGTCTCATACGATTGTCTATCATGATGCATTGTTTGTCAAAATACCAATTCATTTTTGACGCAAAAAATAAACAGCAAAAATACGAACTGCTGAAAAACGGAAGATCACCGTTTGTTTATGTTGACATATATGCTGCATGGCTGACTCCTGCTTAAGCTGAATGCATGACCTTGCTGATTTGTAAGTGGACAGTTTACAAAATTAAGACGGTGTTGTAAACATTCTGCTATAGAGCAAGCACCGCTAGCGGACAAAAATATGATCTATCGTTTGCAAGCTCATGTGAGAAACATGTCTTAACACCTAGACATTTTAGAGATTTAAACAGGTAATAAACAAAGCTGAAATGGCTACAAGAATAGAAAACTTCCTGGCTGTTTCAAGCCTATTGTTTATCAGTTCTCCCAGAAATGTTTTTTTTGATTTGGACTGATGATGACATGTGGGTGCATTACTGGGGTCTGCAATGCACCGCGAGAGGGAACTTAATAATTTCTTCTTTTTACGTTCTATGCTCGATGTTCCTGCATAAGTATTAAAGGTAGACCTTTCAAATGAACATTGTTAGCAAAGAGCATGCAGACTAGATTGACCATAGGTCGTTCATTGGCCGTTCTTAGGCTGTAATATACACCTCCATGGGGTGGACCACCCAAAGGTTTAAACTCTCTTGATCCAAAGAGTGACCTTCTAACTATTAAGCCACGTACTTGTCGGCTGGCCGGTTTCAATAAGTGACATTTATGTTCATCGATAAACGCTCGCCAAAGACTTACGAGACTCATTCATCCTACACTGCCTTAAAAATCTGATCAACAAGTCACAATTTCGAGCTTCCAATAGTGCGCCATCAGGAGTTGGGTAGGATTGACGGCCAATGACCCAAAAATTCTCGTTCCACTTATTTCAGTCTCCTTGATCCTGACCGACACTTTTTACTTGCCTATAGTACAAGCCTTGTGCGAACTCTGGCGTAGTATTTATGCATGTGGTTCGCCGCCTGCAGCCAGTTGAACTCTTTTTCTTTACAACTTTGGATCGGGAATAATGATATTTGTTGAAAGACGCTATTCTTACATTGCAATGAAATTCTGATCAACAAGTCGAACTTGACTGACTAACTGGATGACTGATAACAGCTTATATGTTAGTTATGCATCAGTCTCGTTAGTCTTCGTCAAAACCTGGGCAGAGCGGGACACGTGAGGCTCGACAGTGATCGGTGAGCCTTCGTCAGCATATTCCGTCAATTTCTTAAAAAAATATTCTTCGATGGAGAACTTTAAAAAAAAATAGGCTAACATTTTTATTCCTTGCACGAACTGCCATGTTCTACTTGGTTCTTACTGCCAGACTTAAACACGGTCTATAATGATTCATGCTTTAAGCCGAGCTCTACATTCGAGCCGTACAATTTGATCTTTCCTCCCGTATCTAAAACCAAAAATAAAGCTGCAAAGCATAAAAATAAACTAAAAGCAATGCTTAAAACTAAGCAAGACAATAAAGTTACATTGCACTTAATTAATCTAACCAAACGAACATAAAAAAGGCAAACTTAACTCTCATAGATGTCCGTCGAGCGTCAACTTTACATGCGGTTGGACGGAATCGGCTGAGAAACAGCAGATACTTATTTCCTCAAACAAAGCATGCCAACTAGCAGGCTATACCTGGATTGCTATGTGAACTGAGAGTGTCGATCCTTTAACTGTATCTTAAAGAGAAACATTGATAAAATAAATAAATTTAAATAAATATTTTAAAAATTGGTAAACAAAATGATTGACACCACCACTGATTCCACATTATAGAATTCTACCGTTTGTGGTTTCTGTGGTGTTACCTACAATAGACTCTTTTCCCATCTCGGATGCAACTGCTCATCCTCGTAAATATTTGTGAAAACGAATGTATAATTTACGCATCAAAACTGTATTTTCGCCTTAAAAGTCGCAAAGCCTGCCTTCCCCATTGACTTTAGAGTAGTTCTAGTGGCATGATTTTAGCATTTTCGAAGTTTTTATGCGTATGACTATCATTCGTTTATGTTACAGGCGTCGGTTGACGGTCTCAAGTGGCGCGTCCTGAGGAAACATGCACAACTGCATTAAAGGATAGAACAGTTTTTAAGTTAAGGCCTTGTCTTCGTTGGTTTGTTAGTGTTAAAAGCTTTCTGTTGATCCACACTTAAGTTACTTCATGTGCTCGAATGGGATGATGGGTAGGTGTCGCAACTTGAAAATTGCCGAGTTCACCTCGGTTTTCTCGACAAAACTTGTCTTTCGATTTCCCTTCTGACCCTGTGGCGGCCGCTTGTGTGGCCCATGAATGAGTTCAAGCCACATATTAACAAGTGTCTTCCGAAGCGCGGTCAGAGATCTATGCTACCATTTATGTAAATAGTACACGTAAATTCCTTTTTAAAGGCAGTGAGGAAACAGCGTGATCAAAAACAGGCAAACTGACTTGATTGAAATATCTTGAGATGAGTCGGATGGTAAAATTAAAACTATAAACTTAATTAAGATATGCTGTCAAATCGAAAATAACTGTCTGAATATGGTTGAAATACTTACGAGTGCGATAATCTTTTAATGTTTATTATATGTATATTAATCGGGTCTTGCAACCTCATCTGAAGCCCTATTAGTAGTCGCATAGTGACTATAAATGCACGCTGAATGAAAAAACTGACATATACTACAGAAACTGGAATAGCTTTTCCTGGCTTATTACCCATCATTGGCCAACCATATCTAGTCTGGTGTTTTATAACGCACGATCAAATTCGATTGTACACCGAGCTTTTGCCTCAACAACTTACTAATAAAACACGATTTCAAGCCTCGGCAAGTGTAAACTTTGGCTTGATCGTACCTAACTGATAATGACTTTTTAGCCAGAAATGGTCATTAACACCTTCCTAAAATTTCAGGTATAATTAAAGAATTTCTGGTAGATTTACTTAAGTTAGTTGACTCGCGGTAGCGACGAGGAAGGGAAGGCCTTTACGCAGCCAACGCTCTACTAATCGAACCTCCTCATTCACCCCTGTCCTTCACCGTGCCGTGTGCGTTGCTATCGCACTCATGTGCGTTTGTTCCATCTTTTCCGTCAAGTCTTGAGTTGGTTCAGGCAAAGGCACGTTAGTTGCGGTGTTTGTTGATGGTCCCACTTGTTCCACGCCGTGTTTCTCCATAGATTAGAAAGTTTTTAAAACAGCATTTGGGGTAGCTTACTTTATGGGTGGTTTATTAAACCGTCTGTCAACATCCAAGCCACTTTAATTTGCGTTGATGTGTGATCAGCACCTCGGCCCACAATTTCGAATGCGTCAAAGTTAAAGTCATGCCCTATCTCTGCAGCATGAGTTGCCATCTTCGATTGTGGGTCCAACATTCTGACTGCCAACTTATGCTCGTGTATTCGCGTTTTTACTTGTTGGCCTTTGTCTCCAACATAATTACATATCCCGCAGCTGCACTGAAGTCGGTGGACGACGCCTGACCGCGACAAACGTGTTATTGCCTGAAACAACTCGTAACATGACTGGCGAAGGCAAAAAGAAAGCAGCTGAAGGCGACACTAACACACGCGGCACAGTAACAGACAAGGTGGATGGGGTGGCTGACGAGGAGACGCGAGACGCATGGTGACTCAGAGCTGCATAAATACGAGGAACATGAGCCAGAATTTGCATTTGCTAAAGATAGTTCGGCGTGAAAACTACTCAAAACGTAAGGCTTATTATAAACCTCTCCTGACGAAGGCTCCTATTCCTTCTGATTTTGAAATAAGTTTTTGATATGAACAAAAAATTTTTCAGGCGATTCTCATGGTATTTTAGTCACATCAAATTGCCAGCTTTTGCACGAGCAGCGTTCTAACCGCCCGAGTAAAGTACGTTCTGTAAAAATGTCCACTATGGTAATTTGCTTTTGTTCATTGATCTGCACTGCCCCTGCGACTTCAAATTCTACAGTAAGGAAAAACTCCAACAAATATGATTTTTTGTACTTTATTGATAGCAACTTGCGCCTTTTTTGAATTTTACACTTGAAAAAAGAGTATCGTTTTATTTTTGTAAAGGTTCGCAAATTACTGCAGAATTTTTAACCTTATCAGCTGCTGCACTTGAATTCACGATCTCCGAAAAATTCAGTATAATTCAGTTTATTTTTATGCCGAGATATTTGGTGTCCAGATATGGTATGGCGTTTATCATCTCCCAAATATAAGGAAGTAGAAGAGGGGGCGGGTTCATTGACCAAATTATATATTTTAACTGAAGTTTTGAAAGTGTTCTTACTTCCATCGGCAGAGTGTTGTAGTAGCTGCGTCTGGTGGTCTTTAGTTAGCCAGCCTCGCCAGCTGCCTCAATTATGTCGGTTTTGGACGTGTAAAGTTTGACCTGCCCCTCCGCTCTCAACCACATTTGGTCTCTAGGAGGTTGGCTGCTGGTGGGCTTGCGTGACGTTTGCCACCTCTGCCGTGAGCGAAGTTGTAGGCGAGACAATATGCTTGCTGGCTTCCCTCACGTCACCCGGTGGACTGATGACTCGTTGCTCTTCACTTTGTTTGTTCTGTGCCTCGTGGTTGCGACGGAGAGACAATGTTTGATGTTGGTCGAGTGCCATCTGACCTCCAATCCGACTTTCAGCGGGCGTTGGCTCTCTAGCCTGCGTACTCGTTTGCACTACTGGTTCTGGCCGACTTCATTTGAGCCTTGTGCAAAGCACTTGTTAGGCAAGTTTCAAGTCGATAGCTATATTGATTGTACAAGTGGAAAGCCAACTTTCCCGCGATAGCCAGGCCATTTTCTCAAAACTGGCTTTCCCAAGGGCGAAATCGTGGTTGAGATGTTGCACATGAATGTAGACTAAAGACAGGTTGTCTATGCTATTAATTGCAAGTTGCTGTTCATGCAATTTGGTGCCCAGGTGTTCGCTCGTTTCCCCAGTATACCTTGCCTCGCAGGTTTTGCATGATATGCTGTAGACTACGGCTGATTGCTCGGTTGCTGACAGGGAGTTTTGGGCTTCATTATTTGCTGTCCGATTGCAAATTCTGGTCGATGCGTAACTCCGATCCCAATGGATTGATCCAAAATGAAGCGGGCACAAACACGAACGATGAGGGTTTAGGTGGGCGTATTTCCACCTTATTTTCATTCTTAGGCATTCCCAATCCTCACCCTCTTTGGCCAACGTATTTGCAGGAGCCGTTAACACACGAAATCCAATATATGCTGTAAGTTTATTACTCGGTAGGTTTCTGCGTTTCGCTCGATATGGTAGTGCGAGCAGGGACGTTATTACCAAGGGAGCAATAGAGATGCCAAGCCGGTTTATTTATCGGACGATCGCTTTGCAAATACCTTTCATCCAGGAAAGAGGATGAAATTTCCGTGGCTCTATTACTCTGCTTAAGCTTGGTATTTTTTGTGTACCTGGTGTCTAAAATATATTTTTACATAGCTGATAAGTGGGAAAACAAGTGCCAATGATCGAGCTATTTTCTGTTTAGACAACTTCAGCTTCAGTAAAAAAGGATGTGGTTGAAATAATTTAGGGTGCAGCTCCTTATAAGGGCTGTGGGATGGTTACTTACTTAATTAGGGATATACATTATATTACAGATAACTCCTGGGAGACCAAAAAACCCTTAGCCGAGATTATACGACTGAGAAAAGTCGGAGCTGGAGAAGACAAAGTACAAGAATTATATTTATGAAAAGCAGAAAATAAGACAAAACATGGAAAACGAAAATGGACAAAAAAATGGAAGTTTTCCACGAGCACCTTATTAATGACATGAGGCGGCAGATGGCGTGGGAATTGGCAAAGTGGTTGGCTGTAAGGCGTATGAATTTATTTGAATTTTAATTTTGGGCGCTGTGACAAGAACTTGTTGGCGCAATTACAATGTATATGTGCACGCGCATTTCCAAAGTACATGCTTCCAGCATTTTTTATGGTTTAATTTGGTTCTGGTTACTCAGCTGACAAGTGGTTTATGTGGTCGTTAGTGGAAATTAAGGCCTTGTGAGCTTACCAGTCCTTCCGAGCTTAACAGTTGCCTGGCATTAACTAATTGCTTTGGAGGTTCATTTTAACGAGAACTAATATATATGGCAAGAGTATGAAAGCAAAAACTACTAAACAGGTGAACATAATGTTGCAGAATACTTTTTCTGAACCATTTAATAACAATGAAGAAAGGTTTGTCGAAGAAACCAAAGCGTAATCGTGATTTACCATTTAAATGCACCAAACTGGTCGGAAGAATAAAATGCACTGATTCGAAGGTGAAATGGTAGGATGGTATTGATTGGCGTGATAGGTCCCGTATAAACTGACAGGCACTAATATGCAAGTGTACGATGGACACAAAATCACGGTGTAAGTGAAATCAGAGGGCGAAATGTTACGGTTGCTGGTGTGATAGTGTGACGGGGATTGGCGATTCGAAGCTACTCAGCGGTCGCCGATGCGGGCCGGGCTGAAAAAAGGAGATGCGGCAATATTTGATGGATTAAACGAGTCACCTGTGGTTTGCCGTGCCGGCGAAGGGGGTGGCGCCACAGTGTGTTTCAGCATCACAGAGCATAAAAGAGCAGTCATTTTTGTTAGATCATAGAAAAAAGTCGGTGAGCCAGAAAGGCAAGCATTTATTATGAGGACCATGTCTGTTAGAGTGCAAGGCCTCTGTGAATTGTCACATCTGTTTGGTCTTGACCCTGGTAACCACCTCAGTTCCGTCCTATTTGAAGCGATAGTCACAGTCAAGGGCGTGTGCAAACACGGGCGACTAGCTTATGTTCGTTATTGAACATCCCACGTGGGCGGCGTCTATGATCAAAGTAAGTGCAGGAGCAGCTAACGCACACAATCTGGTATATACTAGAAGTAAACTTATTGCTAGGTTTCTGCGTTTCGCTTGAGATAGTGTTGGGTATAAGGAATACGCTAGAGTGTGGGCAATAGAGATCCCAAACCAGTTTTCTCGTCGATTTAATTGACTGGTGATCATTTCTGAAATACCCTATGTGTAGGGCAAGCAGTCACATTTCTGGGGACCAGGGATTTGCAGTTGACTTGGACGTATGATATAACCTTTCAAAAAGTTGACCGGGTGAACACGGAACTGAGCAAGTTTCTTTTAAATTAGATCATAATTACTTTAATAAAGTAGGACCCCGTAGGAAAATTACTAAGATGCACCTTTCTTTACGAAATCTTGAATGATTGCTTTCGTAGTAACCTCGATAGGTGGACCCTCAACCCTGCAAATAAAGTTCCTCGACTTAGAAATTTGCTTGGCAGTCTTGCATATGCTCGGACGCTGATCCTGAGACGGATTTATATTTAATTTTATTTCATATTGTTTTCTCTGTGCAAGGAATTTGGCAGTGCATCTACGATATCTGTGCGCCTGGTTAGTCAGGACTTTCTCAAGAGGAACTTTCTTACATGTTCAGAAACCAACAATTCTTTTTATCTGTTAGATTCCGCCAACATTATGTCACGTTTTCTTTTTGTCGTTAAATTCCGCCAAAATAAGGTAGAAGTTCCCCCAATTAGCATCAGTAGGCTAAGCAACAGAAGTTTTATTGATTAATTTAATTCAAGTTTCTTTAGTTTATAAGATTGAGTACTTCCACCACAAGTAAGTATTCGTTAACACTAATCAACATAGAATTTAATGTTTGACTAAAAAGTACAGTAGTCATTTGTGTTAGCGAAATATATATTTAAACGGCCCTACGAGACAGTTTTACCTAAAGGTGTTTCGAAAGAGCAGGCTTGCAATATTTTCTGGCAGTATTATCAACTAATTTTGGCTCTGTGAGCGCAGATGACAAAGATTTTTGTGTTGAGTGTAGTGTCGGAAGATCCCCGTGTTCCGCCATAACCTCTTTTTAAGTCCACTTACATAAGAACTGTGAGCGCACTTGTGCTACCTTTGCGGGAAGGGCCTTGGCAGGCGAGCACTACCAGCCAACAATTGAAAGCTGTCCACGCAAGTACGAGACCTCTAGTACTGCTGTCTCTGTCTGGCTCATTTGCGTACTGATTTTATCTTAGTATAAATGTCTTTATGAGTGAATGTTCGGTTCATTACCGCGCGATATAAATATTTGCTTATCCCACAGCAACGCGGCGCAGCAACAATGACGCGCGCGTTAATTAGGGAGGTTAATTTTGCCCTACAGCTACCGCACTCCCTCGGCCCCATCTGAGTCCGGGGTTATGGCCAAGTGTAGAACACCGTTAACGAGCGGGTGACTGTTACGATCATAATACTCTCTGCACACGCTGGAACATCAGAGTCACCAAAAAATATATGAATCTATACGCGAAGGACAAGAAATGCATACTATAAAAAAATGATTACGTAATTTTGAACAATATACAGTGTATGTTATTTAACAAAATGGTCCATTGTCCATTTTAGAATTGCAAAGACGCGTATTTGAGGTTCGTGGCCAGGTATTTTGTAGGAGAGCACTTAAAAGCTAACATAAGCACCGTGCTCACGATTAACCTGGTTCTACATTGTCTCGCTTGTTTGCTATATTAAAATAAATTTGGTGCCAGTATCATATTATTAGAAATGTCCGTGCGAGTGATTTTTTGTTATTTACCAAGAGGAAAAATACGAATAAAACTATTCGCCTGAATCTAAAATGGCGTTTGTTTGGTTCATTGTATTAAAGGCTCACCGACATTCACCATTTTTAGTGGGGGTACCTAGTATTAAACCAGAAGTGAGTCGGCCCAAACATTTTGACAATGTCAACTGTTCAGAAGAAGAACATGTGTCAACAAGAACAAGAATTTAATTTTCCTGTTGTTTCGGTTTCCATCGAGAAACCTTAATTATAGGAAAGGTTTTAATAGTCTGAATCAAGGGCATATAGGGATGAAACATGTTCCGATTGGCCGGTATTCATAGTTCGTAGTGGTCAGATTTGTTGCTGGGCCCGGCATTTCCCACATGAATGATTGTGTTGCTCAGGAAATGTGTCAGAACGCAGTATGGAAACGCCAACTCATTGCACTTATTGGTGGACTGAGGGCCTGAGCAGCATGACTCGAGCAGCTCGCGAATCACGTGGTTTTCACTGCTTGCGATGAATGTGGCTTCTTCAAACTGGAAAATATTGCCAGGTCCGATCGAATGAACTGCAACCTGGAAGTTCGCGTCTTTCTTTTTTACCGCCACAACATGATCAGCCACTCGCTTTTGGACAAATCACCCGGTTTCTCTGACGTATTTGGTTTTGCAAAAACTGCATTATATCCGGTTAGTGACTCAAGCTGTTTCCTGCCGTGCCCATGGGTTTGTCGGTCTCGTGACCCGGTTCGTGATGATTGCACTTAATGGCAATTAATGTGTTTAACGCGAAGTGTCAATCCATCACCACACTTATAAAAATATCCCATCAGTGGCTTCATAAGTAGATTATTATATTACGCACGCGGATGACCACAACGAATTATAATTAACATGCAATCTATACATATTTTAGCCCTATGTGCTCATGAATCAGACTATATTATTATCACGTATGTTTAAGCATTCCTGATGGAAACTGAAACGTCAGGAAAATGAAACTCTTTTTTTCCAGTGGTTGCATCTCCTTCTTCCGATGTCCTGTGTGTGGTCTATAGTATGGTTTAGTAGAGACCGTGACTATTGTGTGCATGCGTGTGGATTCGTTTCATCTCAACGTGGACTTGCCCTTTATCTATCTTACTCAATTATTCATCATTACTTCGTTTAGTCTCCGCAGTAATTGATTTAAAGTTTCGAACAGTCAAATGGTACATTATATATATATATATATATATATATATATATATATAGAAGGAGGAGAGGGACAGACAATAGAAAGTTCAACCTTACGTACCCTTTTACTTTTACTTGATACGGATGTGATCGTGCCTGGTCTGACCAGTTTAACCAATATCACTGACTACACTTCTCCACGAGAGAAGATTACCGTTTGTGGATCTGGAAAGCTCTGGTTACCCTTATTTGCGGTGATGGAGCCCAACAGTTCAAGAACCGTTTCCATGTCTTTACGGACAACATCAAACAAAGTCATGAGTCATCCTCTTCCTCAACGCGTCACTGGATCGAGAGCAGTATTGCAAATGTTTCTTCATGCATTAGGGTTACAGAGCGCTGAATGGCTTTATCTATTTACCCGATTTCATTTGTTAACCTCATTCGAAGGAGAGTCATCAGGCAGCGGTGGTCAAATACAGCCCATCTTTAATCATATTCAAAAGATCAAGCCTAGAATTTGCATAAGTGAAGGCGAACTGGCCAAAGGAATGCGCAGTACGCACGAATCTATGTGGCGATGGATATATCACGTCGCTATATAGGCACTTGTGGAGAATAAAGCAAACATGGCAAGGTTTGGACAATCTTATGGTGCATTAGAGATTGAAAAATTAACGAGGCAGTGGCCAGATAGTTGGTCCTTAAACGGGCCGCATGAACGATGTGCTGGACCTTAAGTGTATTTCCAGTGAATTATCTGGCAGCCGATATTCTAAAGTATGTTTTCGCTTGAAACATATTAATTAAGTATAACAGTAATATTGATTAGCTTGGGTTCTCCTGGTCATAAGAACAGCTCGAGCATAATTTGGCCTTCCCAGTGATGAAGTTGTTGCGTTGATCCGCTTATGGAGGATTAAGAAATTATGGCGAGCAATATCGATTTACCAGCAGTGGACATTTTCACTTAGGAGTTCGGCCTTATATCACACCAGCGTAAACCTTATTAAATGAGTTTGATGTGCTTGAAATAATCGTCACCAGCAAGGCAGGCAACTGACAGGCCAACTTTTCCTCCTTGCGGACATGGGATCAAACTGTAATGACGCCTTTGTCATGTGGGGCGCAAGAGTAATGGGATATTCGAGTGCGTCTTAACGTAGCCTGTTGAATGAAAATTTGCGCATGCAAGCTTTTTTCCCTTAAACGAGCCGCGCGGTAAACGCGCTAGAACAATATGGGAGTGCTTTCGACTCGAAAAATATTAATGAAGTAGAGTTGTCATACTGAGTAGCATGCCACTAAATCCCAGTTAATATCAGTATACTCCACATGTTTCTATGCAATATGTTTGAGTTTATTAGGGCAGCGAATATGATCCAGAAAAAAGCTAAACTAATTGGTTGACAGCTTCTTACAGAATATACTACTAACTGGTAATCAATAAGAAGCCCATTCAAAGCTGACAATCTGAGTTGACTGTATTAGGTACATTAAGTCACATGCTAATCAATATTAAAAACATACATAATAAGAATCAAAAGCTGACTTTAGAATTTCATAAAATGGACAATCTACTGTAAAAAAGGACATGACGGGGTTGCGTTGCCATAAGAAATGCCAGTCATTAGTCGAGAAGGCGGCGTTGGTGGTGGAAATTGTGCATGTGGCCCTTGTGGACAGTGGCAACGAATCAGAATAAAGGCATACTACCGACGAATAAACCTTTTAAAGATGAAACTGAATGTTGGTGGTCAAAAAGAAGTTCGTTAAAAAGCCAGCATCCTTAAGAAACTAAAATAAGGTATGGCATATGATTCGTGTAACAGAAAATCTCCGAAAAATCCATAAACACCAATCAGAACTCTAGCTGTAAGTAGGGTCTCCAACTACAACACTCAGCCGAAAACTCTTTCAATAAATATAACCTGACTCACTCACTCCAGCCAAAAACCGGAACCCGTATCTTCCGTTCGTAACAAAATTGTCAAACCAAAATCGATGTGGGCAACAAATACTCTAAGTCAATTCTCCACAACCTAAATTCCATCCTTATATCATGCATGTTACCCACGGATTTAAAAGCCAAACTAAGTCATATCTGGAAATCTAACATATTCAGGCTAAAATTTAGCCACATCCGTAAAATTAAAACACATTGAACATACTGGGCATAGTGACCAACCAAAAGTGTGTCTGTAGTAGTAATAGTATGCATTGAGTGATATAAAACAGACTCCCTGCCGTGACCTCTTTGCCCGGTGACCATCGCGCAAGCGCTCAAAATAAAGGTTGATCTCAAAATAAATCTGGCGTTTAATTATGGATATTGTTGACAACTTAAATAAGATAGGACTCCAATAAACAAATATTGCTCAATTAGGGTCTATTTTGATAGTGTAGTGGAGGTTCACATAAAAAATGACCATGCTAACCATACCAAAATGGTTTCTGAATAGTAATGAACAACAAAGATAACATCTCAGAAGATGCAATGGCAAACATACCTTTGTTTTCGAAAATTATTATCAAACCTTTACATTTATATGGTTATTAAGAAAATGAACTATGCGGGTTGTTAGAGAAATACAACTGTTTTCAGGGCAGGGGAAATGGGTGGGGGGAGAAAAAGAGGGTCAACATCGGCTGAACATCAGGAGGAACTGGTAGTCGGCTGAGGTGTTAAGCTGCTGGCTGTTGGATCGAAAGCTTTTGACCATGGTATCATCGCAAAATAAGAAGCTATCCTAGCGAAAATGAAAAGGTTCGTAAAGTGTGACAGATACACAAATATTGGACAGAATCCTTTAGGGGTAAGTTGGTGACCATCTTCAGAAAATCCACAAAGGGTGTCTTGTGTTTTACAAAAAAACCTTTGAACGCCGGATAACTGAAATGTGCGTTAGAAAAATCAGGCCTGCTTTTTCATGAACAACCCAACATGAATTTGAACATTTTCTTTATCTATATATTTGTTTAAAAAAGATGAATTCGCGGGCGTACGTTTGCGTTCCATAAATTATATTTAGCTTTGTACATTTATTAGGTTATTGACTTTGTGTAACAGACAGGTTGGTAGATCTTAAGGCAAAATTCGCATCTTTATTCTGATCGTAGATATATGTTATTCGCTAAGAAGGAAATTAAATGGCCACTGGGACAAGATATTTAGTCGTCTGACGTTATTGCACTGGCGTTTTCATAAGCAAACCTACTTACCAGTGCAATTCTCGAGTAACGAGTTTTTCTCGTCAAACTGAGCGTCAGAACCGAATACGGGAAGGGCAGTTCGTTCTCCTAGGTTATCGCTTTGGGGTCCTTGAACCATAACAAAATTTACGCGTGATGCTCTCGGCAAAGTTCAATTTTCGACTGGGTCTCATCGAAAGCATCGCAACCTTATACATCGAAAAAAGGATTGCAAGGTATATTTTACTGCATGCATTGCATCGTCATGGCCTGCTGAAATTTACTTTTATACTGAAGCTTAGCAAATGCTCCTGGATTAAAAAAACGGCAAAATAATCAATCTTTTATATAGAACTGGCACCAGCACGACTTGCACAAAACGAGCAAACGCGAATAAGTGATATCATGGTTGCCTCCGTTTACTCCAGGTCCAATTACTGCGGGTGATATCAATGGCTCCTACGGAGCTAATATTGAGGACATCGACTGGTAATAAGAGGACGCCTTTCGGTGTAAACAATTACTCCGAAAATTTTCTGCACCTACTAAAAGTAGCTGAGCCAGGTAGGGCGCGGCTGCCTGCACACAGGTCTCTACGTCACTTGCGTTTACCAAGGCTACAATGTGAAAGTGTTTTCTTCCAGGATGCGCCCACATAAGTCCTAGTTCTGCCCTTGCAGTCAGTAAACACCGTGTGCAAAGGCTCACGCTCTGCGTTTTTCTTTCCATTTGGGTCAAACATAATGCACCCCGCAACACTCGCCACGTTAGCAAACGGAGAAGACTGCATATGTCGTCAACAAATCAGGTTTGCGGCCCCCCATGCACAGAAAATGGTAAAGGCATAGCTTTTCGCATCATTTCACTCATGTGCACAGGAGAAGGGCAGAAAACGTGGCCCATCCTGCACCGAAAACAAACAAAATGTAAACAATTTAGTAGGCTGGATCTTAAATAAAGGTGACGATATTATCGTGGGACCTAACTGAAGAATGTACACGGAAGATCCAAACTGGCTTACTCGAAGACCGATCCAACATACAACCAAGCCATTACAAAACCAATATATATGTATATATCCCTATCCCCATCCCCCAAAGAGGATGAAGAAGAAAAGGCGCCTTCATGGACCACACTGTATTGGTGCTGACGTTTCGAAAACACGCTTGTTCCCATCATCAGAGTGGTAAGGTGATTGTTCCTTCTTGCCTTGATTTGGTTTGTCTTGCTGACTGTCTCGTTTGAAAGGGGCGTGCTGCGTGCGCACCCTGGTCATCCTGCTGTTGTTGATTGGGTTTGGCCCAATGCACCGACCTTGGTCATTCTATTGGTCCTGGATTGGCCTCTGCCTCTCCGTGGGCAAATGCAGACGACCTCGCGTGACCCCCGTCATCCGATCGGCTGTTGCAGTCCCCGATGGATCTGTCTGCACATCGCGCGCACTCGAGGGCCGACTGCAACCGGAGTGTTGGCGGTCTC
>JAYGXS010000007.1:32393659-32411178 GCA_036362985.1 Ligula intestinalis | reverse complement strand
CAAAACAAAATTTTCTCTGTAGTGGACAAATAAAATTAAATTTTTTCTGCACTTTGTGAAAGTTTTTTGATACTTCATCATGCACAAATATGAATATTTTCTCCGCAGTGCTTGATAGCATAAGAAATTCCTTGGTGACCAACAAACGTTGGATTTTGCCCATTTCTGCCTATATGTTTTCAAAGCATACTGACCTGAACGGAATTCAATTCTATTTAACAGCATTTCACGCCTCAAGCCAACCTAATGAACGTAGTAAACGACCTCAAAATTGTGTTTAAACCCTACATCCTCAACCTTGCATCAGACATGTGACCTACTGCATGTTGGTAACTCACAGGGTTGAAGTTAAAAAGTCATTTTCGACATGCCCATTAAATATGACCACGATCCGCGGATGGTTAACTGTCTAATGACATATATTGCACAGGTCTTGGTCTGGTAGGTTATTGGATCGGTTTACGAATAAGTAGGACTAGTTTTACCATCTACATTTGTCAGTTATGGCACCCGATAATACCCTGCTCTAAATTTCAGATCCAGCCTAGCAAATTGTTGACACCGTTTTTATTGTCGATGCGGGATCTGTCAAGTGTTCTTCCATGGGTGAACGCGTCAGAAAAACTGTGCATAAACCAGCTACTATGCAGAAGGAGAGGGGGCTCAGTCTCCTCCGTTTGCCAGCGTGGCGAGTGTTGTGGGGAGTATTATTTATGACCAAACAGAAAAAAAAACAGAGTATGAGCCTCTCCACGCGCTGTTTACTGGCTGAGAAGGCAGAAGTAGGATTTACGTAGGCGCATATTGGAAGAAAAGTCTTTCAAATTGCAGCCATGGGAAACGTAAGTGACGTAGAGACCTGTGTGCAGGCAGCAGTGCCCTACATGATCCAGCTACTTGTGGTAAGTGCAGTAGGTGAGGAGCGTAAATGGTAACACCGAAAGAAAACTGCTTATTACCAGCGGATATTTTCAATGTTAGCTCCTTACGGGGGACATATATCACCGACAGTGATCGGACCTTAAGTAAATGGAGGCAACCATTGCATCACCCATGCATGTGTGCTCCAACAGTGCGAGTTTTGTGGCAAACGTACTTTTAAAAATCCCTGACGAGAGGTCCGGTGTAAATCTTCGATCAGCCTGACTATTCATATAGACGACAACATCTCAAAGTTTAGGCTATATACTTTATTATGGCCACCTGTTCTTCCATTCGTGTATTACTTATCCTTATGCCACAAGATGTAGTAGATATGCCAAACAGCATTTCTTTAACCGGTGTCAGTGTTTTTTTTCCCGATTATAATGTGTTGGCTCATGCCTCATTTTTTCCCATTATCTTCTCTCAACAGTTATAATTAACTCTTGTTTAGCTATTTTGATAGGTAATGGCTGGCTTCATTATTTGCAGTTCATTTCTTACATAATACTATCTCCTTTACTATTGGCATCCAATGTCTCTGCTTCTTTTAAGCAATCGTATGTTAAGGTAGCAGATGCCAGAGTGTCCTCTATAGACTAAGACGTCTGCGATATTTGCCTTTATGAAAATGCTTTCACTGTGTACATGCAGTGGCCGCTACTTATTTTATAACAACCTCTGTAAACGGTTGGATGGAAAAGCTATGCGGTGGCCCCTTGCACCGCGACTAGCAAATATATTTGCGGACGAATGTGAATCTTTATCACCTTATTATTATAGAGAAATGCTAAAATCGTAAATAAGACGCACATTAGAGGAACAATCCCGAAAGCTTCCACTTATCGGCGTATTTCTACCATGGAGGTCTGGTGGGTGAAAGCGGCATTTTTTTCATAATCAAAAAACGTGGACGATAAATATACCGATGAATGTACAGTACTTTCCAAAGCCATACAACTTTCATGATGAAATTTTACTTCATAATTAAGCGTTTAATTAGTAGCACACTTATAATTCATTCAGTTGATTGAATTCTGCGAAAGACATTTAGTTAGTTAAATCATCATTTTAATTAAATTTATTCAGAGAAATGGCCATTAATTTTGGGGAAATTGTGAGTTGTCTCATATCAAAGCAATGTCCTATCCTATTACGAAATAGAGAACCAAAGTGCACGTTAATGTTGATTAAACTATGAATTTACTCCAAGTTATCAAAATAGGTATAGAAGATATCCCTTCTAGAATGGAAAAAAATTGTCGAAAATTGTCCACATTCAAGTGAAGCAAAGTAAAAGTAATCATATTTATTTGCAGTAACATTGGAGATTTGGATGTGGCAAATTAGGTTAACCTTTCCCGTTAATTTTTTGCAAAAAATGCAGTAAGAGAGAAGTGTTTGTTTAAATATACAAATAATGTACATATTTCCTTGCGCAAACGCAAAATGTCCAATATTATAACGCCAATTTAAGACAAAGAAGGCCTTATCTAATGTAAATCATGTAGAAAAGCAGTTTTTACTGTTCGTTCCCCATTTGCAATTCATAGAAACGGATTATACAGAATAATACTACGTTTTTTTAAAATGGCAATGTTTATGGCCATGTTCTTTTGAATCCGTAAGATTATATTAGACAGTCAAAACAATCAACCTATGCTTAAAGCAATACAATATCAAGAGAAAAGAAAGTTCGTTCATCTTCAGTCAGGAAACGTAAATAAATTCTCAAAATTTTCAAATTTAATTGTGACATTAAGTTAGAAAATGTTTATATACGCAGAAGTTCGTCAGCCGAATATATATATATATAGTCAGAGCACTTTTTAAGAGTAACCTTTTGTGTAGAGTATTTTTTTATAAATCTCTTGCCATGTTCTTTAAAACTAGTATCCGAAAACAACTTCTTTCAGTACATGCGTTTTTTGGATATCTTACTTGAAATGTTTTGGTGTAAACGTCGAACAGATGCAATGTTTATAAATGTATCAATGAAGGCAGTGGAAACAAAGAAAAGTATGACACACTTATTAAGATGAATTTTAATGTACATAGAAAGTTGTTGCTTCAAGTCTTAAACTTAACAAAACATCTGAATTTATTGTTCTAATGTACAGCTCTTATTCCGTCTCCAGAGCTACGGGATTATCGAGAAAATTCAACTTTTCTTAACGAAAACTGAATAATTTGTATACTTCTATAAGTACTTAATATGCCTAATACTGTTCACTATTATTTCAAAATTTTCCTGAATGCATTTACACTGGTATTCGAGTAATGATCAAGCTTATATAAAGTTATGAAAATTCCGTGGTGTTTGGCGACTACTGTAGTAATTAACTATAATTTTCCATGGTAATTGCCGCAAAGGGCAAAAAGTGCGAGCCTAATTAAAGTTTCAAGGACTATTTTGCCGAGAAACTGGCTTCAATGGTGGATTGATTGCAAAGAGCATAACTAAAACGACATAGAACAAACAACGTTTTACTGTGGTCCTTTTTGCGAAAGAACGCAATAGGGGATCTTCGATGTAGCAAACGGCATCAAGCACAAATCAAACAGCTCATTCCCATGTAAATTGAGAGTCTGGCAATCTTTTGCCTAAAAAGAATGACGGTTAATCACAGACTAGTAGTTAAAACCTCCTCTTGGATATGTCCATTAAACATAAATGCCACTTGGAGTCACTTCGCTACCCGTAGACATACATAAGTTGATTAAATAATGGTTTGGTTGTTGATTGGGTCGGTTTTCACGTAACAGAGACTGCATCTGCATCTATATTATTCAGTGGTGATCCCTGCTTATACCCTGCTCTATATTTCAGATCCAGCCTAGCAAATAATTTGCACCGTTTTTGTCGCTGATTCAGAATGGGTCACGTGTTCTGCCCTGCACGCGTGTACGCCTGCGAAAAACTATGCATTGGCCAGCTGTTATGAAATGAAGGGGGCGGGGGGCTCAGTGTCATCCATTTGCCAACGTGGCTGGTGTTGCTGGGCGAAGTTTATTGACTGCAATGCTTGACTCTTGAATAACGTCGGTGTAATTTGGAAGAAAACACTTTCAAATTGTTCCCTGATGGAAAAGTAAGTGACGCATGTTGGCACATCGCACTGGTTTGATGCTGATTTAGGGAACTGTGTGTAGGCAGCCATGTCCTACCTGGTTCAACTGTTTCTGGTAAGTGCAGTAGTCCTGGAGGGTTTATTGTTGAAACTGAAAGCAGTCTGCTTGTGACCAGCCGATATGCTCAAATTTGTCTTTTTTAGGGGCAAATGATACCAGCGGCAGTGATAGGGCCTGAAGTACGAATTGTCAGTTCAAACATAATTTGGTCAAGAAAGCAACTCATTTTTCTTCCTCGTTTTCTTTGGGGGACGATGAAAGTGATGAGATATCTGGACCGCAATTTTTCGGCACGTAAAACATCGATAAATAAAAATGATCAATGCAAATCCAAATGTCATTATAAGGGTTAAATATTCCGCATCATTCCAGTCAAAATAACTTTTCTTAAGACAACAAATGTTCCACATATAGCAGATACTTATTGACAGTCATTTACAAATAGAAATTTAAATGCTGATACATTTTTGAAGCGCTTTTTATTATCACTAAGTATTCTTGCATAAAACACGATTACTTCCGAAGTGTATATTAACACTTTCATAATGCTATATCCATGAATTTGATTAACCAAAGAAATGAGCTTTACATATTACTTCGCAATAAGAAAGTCCTCTAAAGACCGAAACATATTGTTGAGCAGAAACAACAGCCGCAATTATTTCCTCATATTCTTATCCCTTAGATTATTGAACAAAAACGTATACCCCATGTGTGCTCTTTTAAGTGACGTTAGTTATATATTCTGCCAAAGTAATTCTTTGCATCTTAATGTTTTTGGTTAAGTCGAAAGTTAGATGAATATTGTTGCTGTTTTGCCTATTTTGCATTAAAAAAATAGCAATAACAGCAAAATGGTATAATTCATCCATATTATTTCGAGAGAGCTATCCATCGGCTACCTCCCACTATGTAACCTGAATCACATAAGATAAAATGCATATGGAAATCATTCCGAAAAATTGGTATGCAAAACAATTTTAGGTCTAGATAAAGAATTAATTACATTATTCCCGGAAGAGGAAGAAGAAGCGGTGATTTCTAGATCCAAAGTGTATTCCAGCATTAAGCAACGCGATTGGTCCTTCATATTTATCTGACGCGAACAGGACACCAGACACTAAGCTCTGACGATTAAAGTGAACGAGCTTTTAAAACGTCAGCCGGAATACACTTTGGTCCCAGAAATTGCCTGTACTTCTTCTTTCTCTTCCGGGGATGATGTAAGGAAGAAAAATCGATACAAACACAAGGCCATAATAAATGGCCAAGAAGGTAAGCAATAACATAAGAAATTGAAACGCTATGGTCATAAAAAATAAGAAATATAGTCTGCGGTAACAATTTGGGAGAATATATTTAGAAACAGGGAACCAATGTTACCAAGACAGAGTTAGGTTCACTACATGATCCAACTGTATTCATAGGTCAAATTTGAACCGCTGTATGTAGGCTGCCTCCAGTTAGCGTTAAGTGCGTTTTTCGTTCTCGAACAAGTATTTGGAAAGACGTTTATCTGGTCAACAGAATGGCATGGGTCTAACAGATGTTCAGTAATTGATGAACGAAGAATACTGTTTTCACGTTACATTAACCGGCTAGCTAAACTTTCCTTAGCTCTGGTAGCCAAGTGCCGCTACGTTTGCCCTACGTGCGAACGTACGTACGTACAGGTGCATGCAAATTCATAAACACAGTTTGAAGTGGCGTGCAACGGCATGACATCCTTCGCATGGGGAATTGGTAAGGGCTTTGACGGATCACGAATAAAAAACCGAAAATGTGGGCCTTACTGGCCTGCCCATTGCAACTATGTCAATTTGTCTGTTAAGTTATCCATTCAATCGATATTTAACATTTTTGGTACAGGGTTACAGTAATTGGCGCAGTATTATAGGCGACAGCCGAGTATCTGAGGCATGGGCACAAGTAATGTCTATTGTTTCGTCTAACGATACATTCTTAAATAGTGATTAGACGTTTAATACAATCATAAATTTATCAGTAACGTATTGGAGCTTGATTTCCTTGACAAAATGAAAATTGTTCTTCGTAGTGCACGTGAAGAAACATACTCGAATGGGCTTGAATTACTTTACAAACCATTGTGGCAATCTATGTTGAGGAAAATTGGACATATAGATAATTGTTCGGAAAGTTTTTTTTTCCTTTTTGTGAGATTTGGACAGTCCGTATAGTCTAGGGATATAAGTATCTCTGGGCTTTAGGAATAGCGCTGTTTCGAAATTTGTTGAGTTCAATACATTTTGCAGTTTGTGCCTGCTTTCAATTCGTACGGGGTAAAAAATGCTTTACAATTATGTACATTGTCCTAAGTAAAATAAGCATGAGAGGCAATTGTTCTGTCTTAAAGCATTGTTAGGACTTAAATAAAAGTAACCAAAGACATTCTAAATTATTTTGGGGTTTCGGTAGAGTTTTATAATTAAGTTGACTGGCAATTGTTAGAATTCAAACCCGCATATCAGGGTTTTCACGATTTGGTCAACTTAATTAAGGAATATTTAAAGTCAGTTTATGGCAAATAATTGTTTTTAGCAACTCGTCATCAGGCCAAAATTTTGCAAGGTAACTGAACGCTGTACATAACCTGGATGTGACAACACACTAACTTCCACAATTTTTCAGCTCAATATAAAACTAAATCTGGTCCAGGGATTAGAAGCTAGAACACGACAGACCTGCTCCTCTGTAAATTTTCGAAACAGAACTCGAAGAGCTGCACGGAAAGATTAATCCTCAGAAATATTGGTGAACGCGCCAAAAAGCCTGTCACCTTAATTGTAGAAAAGAAAGACGTGTTCATAAGACTGCCTTTCTTAGGCGATGCAATCAGCGAGCGGGTCAGACGACGCTTGAGGATTGCAATCACAAACGGTTTTCAAGTGGCGAACTTTCGATTGCTTTCCTTTCCTACGATTGTGTGATACAACTTTTCTTCCTTTGAAGGCCACATCAATGTGAATTTACTCGTTCCCTTGCTCATCTGGAGCGAGATATATCGGCCGAACAACTAGACGTCTGGAAAATAAGGTATGGGAGCACATACCGGCCTGGCTAATTAAAGGTAAAACAAGATCGACCTCGAGTTCTATTCTCGCACACCTTTTCGGTACGAACCATTGAGTCGATATTATCGAAGCCTTTCAGGTTGTCTACAGGAGACAATTTGACTTTTTCAAAGGCCTACGCCAACGGATGCTTGCAGCAGCCGAAGCAGTAGCTATAAGGCTAGCGCCCATTTTAGACAGTTATTGATTATTCCACATATTAAAACTTTTGTTGTTATGTACAGCATTCAGTTCTTTTGCAAACGTTTTGCATGCTGACGACTAGCTGAAAACAATTGTTTGCCATAAAATGACCTTTAAATTGAAAAAAATCTGCCAAAATTCCCCTAACAATTAAGTCGGTCCAATAGTCAGCCTGGTCAAATCTAGATGATCACTTAGGAAATCCTGCTTAGACAATCAGGCTTATGTTCCGTATTGGTGGATTCAATACGAACAGTTAAGTTGGAAGGGTAAATTTTTTCGATGTTCGGCTTAATTCACATACTCACACATTCTACATATTGGCCATACTGAATGTTTTATACATTTAGCCGAAACGAGGCATCTTAAGTTCCTTAAATGTTTTAAGAGGGCTGTGTTTTTTTCGCACTAAGGGTGCTGCTGCGTAGACTTATTTATACATTGCATCGGGTCAGAAGACAACATTGAACTTTGTAAAGCTCATTGTGTTTTTGCATTAAAATGTGATACGTTTTGAATTTAGTATCCAACTAAGGTTAAACTTACCCATTCGTTAATGGAGACAAAGTGCTATGTGGACATTTCCTGAGGCAAATATCGGCTATTAAATATTAACTGTGTGCATGTCAGAATGCGCCTTGTAAAACATAAAACCAATTTTCCGAGTAAGTTTGGTAGTTGTCACGGGCAAGTATATGCCAATATTGCAATCGTGTTTAAACTCACATACGGCAGACACCGCAATGACACTTTGTGTTTGATTTAACCTACAGTCGGCTAAGAAAGATATTAAAAAGCCCTGAGTGTGGATTCACAAGTAGTTTGCAATCATGAATTTTCAAATTCTCGGTATCCTTATTCTCTTTTTTTTCGCGGTTTCGCTGGTAAAAATGGTAAGTAATTTGTGTATTTTTAACCGCCCATCAAACACAAATAAGTTTGTCGGAGCGCCTGTCATACACGTATACTATGACGATACAATAACTTACCATACCTAAGACTAGCATGTGTTAAAATAGGCAACAATGCGATATTTATTACTTAGTATCTGAACAAACGCATGCATTTGGTAAGTATTCGAAGCATCACCATATCAGAATGCCAAAAATATATTTGGCAAAAATACGTTTTGATAATTCTTTATCAGCCCGGTACCATTTTATGCACAATTTAATTGGTAGAGTTCGACAGATTTAATGCAAACCTTATAATTCATTCAAACATTAATCATGCAGTTATGTTACACTGATTATTAATTGCCAAAAAAAACTGTAGTCACCAAGTAAAATGAGGGAATATTTGCAGAAGTGAAGCATATTATACTGCAAAATGTTACCTTTTTCAACATTACTGAAAATATTCATGTCGATTCTGCATTAAATGTTATTCATAATTGCAGTTTAAGTATGGTGTTCACTGTGGTGAATTGATTAGTCAGAGAGCACACGTCCACCGTGGAAACCAAACCTTTCTAGAACATTTTTACGAAACTGATGTTACAAGGGATGAATATACTATAGATTAAATAAAAATAAAATAAAACTTCCAAATGCATGACAGTATACAAAAGAAGAGAAAAATTAAGCCATTTCAATAATTATCTATCAGATTATGCGACTCCATGTATAAATGCTCTGAGGAGGTCTAGCAGCTCTTTAACTATTGCAATGTCCAAAAGTCTCAAGCAGTGCCCTTTGGGGACTCTGTAGCTTAAAGGCCGCTGAATACATTACGGAAACGTGCCAAAGTGTTCAGCCACCAAAGTCTGAAATGTATGTCCGACCGCCCTGATTGGTGAATGTCATCATTGCAAATGTAAATGTGTGCTTACCCTGTCAGTCGCTAGGTATTTAGTGCAGACTTCTTGACCGCAGCTGCAGTTTGAATAATTCATAAAAAAACGCCAGACTATCCCCTTAGATAAGGTGTTTCTAACAATAGGATATTTTTATAAAACGTTTCTTTAACTCATTAGAAAGAAAAGTCATCATATACACAGTAAACGATCCAGGACTATTCATTTAAGTGACAAGGCTATACATTTAAATGTGCAAAGATTTAACTTTCGAAGGAATCGTGTCAATTTGCTGCTAGCCATGAACCTACACGGGGTTTCGTTCCCTTCCATAGTACTGATGGTTCCATATTGTTAAATTACCTTTCTTTATATACTCATGAATTAAGCCAAATATTCGTATTTCATCTGTGTGTATAGGTTGAGAAGCAGAAAACGTACTGATCAAAGAAATCATCGAATTATTTTTCTGAGCTTTTGAACTCAAGAACTGATTTAGACGCAGTGAGCAGTCAAGAATAAGGTATCGAATAACATTCCTAAACTGTACTCGAAAACAGACAGAACAGGCTGTGCGCATACTTGCTTTGCGCATAAACGGCCATAAGCTGGCTATCAGATGACGTGAGGCATTGTCACAAGTACCGCCCAGATCTGCAACATGGGTTGCCAGTTTACTTTGGCAGCCGCAAACATAATTGCTCACACCGACAACAGGCCAGGCCAAAAATTGGGTCTTGAATGAGAACTCAGTCAATCTATTTATTGCTCTGGAGCCGTTATACATCGCCCTGCGTGGGCATCCCTGTGCTGACGACTGTGGTTTTTAATTGGCGCTGTCGCATATAACAGTAGCTTTTTTATTCGTCAAGGATGTTCTTCAGTATGAATCAGAAATCTTAGACGAAAAAATCGATTATTCCGGTGATCGAGAGTCCTTCATCGTCTTAACATATAATTTATAAACTGTCAAATAATTTCGTATTATTTTGACCTTCCTGCTGGCATCCATTCATCTGTCTACTGGTAATTGAAATATAACCATTAATTTACATTTTGCCTACAGGTGGGCCTGTGCCGAGAAATTTGACTGCAACAGCTCTGAATTAATCAGCCATTCACTAGACCTGGAGTGAACGAATAATTCCATATTGATTTAATTACTCTTATCGCATAACATTCGTCTACGGTTGCATTGAAAAAAGCTACCTGATGAAAAAGACAGAAAGCACATTAACCAACCTGAATCCAGCTTCAATTTACAACTTATCGGTCCAGATAGTCGGTATATGTGGCAGGAGCTTCCGCGCTAAAGCATTTACTTCCGTACGAACACCGCAGAACGGCAATTTACCAGTAACATATATAGGCCACCTTACATTTGCATTCTGTAGAAAGTGCTGTATGACATCAGATATCTGCATTCCAGCTTGCGTTAGTATCTGTCTTTATGTTTGTTTATAAGCTTTGTTAGAAAACAGCGCTAACGAAATACGCAAAGCGACCGTTTTAAGCATCAGCAGTCCACGCTGTATGTTGGTTCCGGCGGCTCAAGTTATTGATCGGTGATTCAGACACAACAGTCACGTCGTCAACACAATTATTGGTTCAAATAACCGAAATACTAAGCATGCTTTTATCTCAGTACATATGTGTACAAAAAAGCATGTACTGGGCACACCTGCCCTAGTCATTGATGCCCTTGGGCTGCCATGTGTGGCTGCGAATGTCAAAAACCTTTGCAATATGACTTAATGTACGACGCCCAACAAGGCGGAATGACGTATCCTGCAAGTCCCAGTATTCGCCGGTACTGCATAATATGCTTACAGAGTGCAAGGCTATGCTTGCCAATATATGGCAAGCATTTGCGTCTGAGAGAGTAATTGCGATTTATGAATAAAGCCTACGAATGTATGGTCAAGCAATCACCACGTCCAATCACAGAGCTTCAGACAAAAATGTGCAGCAGGTAACGGATCGCGAAGCCGTCACCCAGACATTCGCGTACAATCGGGCTGTTAAATTCGTAAGGGGAGTCCTTAATCCGTATACAAGAGCACAGGTGCAGTTTGAATTTAAATACTCTAACTGCATATGCATGAATAAGCCGTTTCTGCTAATATTCGTGATGAACGATCCACTAGGGATTTCGAAACGTGAGATGAATGGAAGCCTTATGCCGACTATAAACACTAGTTCTTTGAGTTATTGGGACATTGTTGGCAAAAAACATAGCGCAATGTTTCTGAGGCTGCTGTCATGATGGCGGGTAAACCTGCCCATTTGTGCAAATATGTCATACATACTTATGTAAATATCCATGTTAAAGTAAATTTCCGTTGCGCAGAGAGCAATATGTGTTACAATAAGCGCGCGTACTGGCGTCTCATAACAATTTCCTAATATCGTGCCCTGCTAATAGGCAAGAGCAGGTTGACTGTGATAAAAATCATGGACAGTTAAACATGTATACACTACCAAAAGACGGACGATCACCATTTTTTGTAAGTTGACATAAATGCTGCTAGACTTACTATTGTTTAAGTGGCCTGCATTACCTTGTACAATGTTAGCTATGGCCGTGTTAGGCAGTACAGAAAATACACATGGGGATGTCAAGACACAGCTCATGTGACAATAATGTTAAGAAACGTCGAAAAGAATGACAGAAAACCTACTGGCAGTTTAAAACGTAGCATAGCACCTTGACATTTTGCATTTGCAACGATGGTGCAATTTGGGTACACTAGTGGGTACCCATTGCACCACAAAAGCCAATTTAACATTGCACCTGTGCGAAGAAGTAGGAGCCATGCATAAACCTATACTGGTAGATAAGGATTCTCTTATAATTAAAAGTACGCGTTATTATTTTATTCTCCTTAATTTATCTGCACGAAATGGGCCAAGTCAGAGGGTATAGTATAAGAATTTTAGGCATCCATTTCAGATGAACATTTTCGGCAAATACCATGGAGGTTCAAATGGCCATCTGTGGTGCATAAGCCATCACTAGGCAGCCATATCGAACTCCAGGGGGTGGACAACCTGAGGTTCGATTGCATACCCTGTTGATCAAAAGCACGTATTTCTAACTGTTGAGCCACGTACCCGTCGGTTTGACAGTTTCGATCAGGAATATTTTTATATCCGTTAATATACGCTCGCCAATTGCGTACCAGACTCATTCGTTCCACATTGCCTTGGAAGTCTGATCAACAGGTCACAATTTAAAGATTCGGTTGCTGCACCGTCGGTGATTGGATAAGATTGACTAACAATGACCCAAAAAGGGTCATTGCAGTCTCACTTATCTTTGCCGACACTTTTTTACCTGCCTATGCGATCTGTGGCGTAGTTTTTTTTGTACGTGGTGCGCCACCAAACCTACAAACTGCTGATGCAAAGTCCAACCCAATAGCCATTGGCTCATGGGTTCACTTTGCTGATGGTTTTGAATCGGTAATATTGCTATTTGTTGACAGACGCTCGTCCCACATTGCCATGGATTTCTGATAAATATGTTGTGCACTCACATGGCGGTCTGAGCATGACTGACTAACTGGCTCATTAATGACAGGTGATGTGTCAGAAATGACCACTTTAGTCTCGCTTGCCTTAATTAGCACAGTGTATCTGCCTGTTCAGCCAGCTAGAGCGTGATCCCGAGGGCAGAGCAGGACAAGTGAGTCCAGCCAGGGACCGGTGTGTATTCTGCAGGGAAGGCCTCATTTAATTTCAGTTATTTCTTTCCATGGGAAACTTAGCTGGATCAAACTGCCAGATTTGATCATCACTATAGAGATTTAAAAAAACAGAGAATAATATTGCATGCGTCTAGTCTAATTCTAAATTCTGTCTTCCCGTTTTTCGACTTTATTTCTTCCCCGACGCCGTGGCTATACCATCAGGCGGTGGATGGCGTGAAAACCTTCAGGAGAGCAATGTTGCCTCAACTCTGCCAGGAAAATTACTCACTCATGCATTTGGCTGACAATTTTGCATGCCCTTGAATAATTTCTGCATTGATTGGCATACGGATTTAAACTCAACGCGATTTCAATTTCTGTGCTCTGCACAAATAATTTTGCAGCGCATCTACGATGTTTGTGTATTTTTAATTTTATGCCAACAGTTTTTATAGCTAATTTCAGCTATGGTTGCGCAGTTGTCAAGCATTTTTGTGGCTTTTGTCTGTGAAATGGCAGAACTGCGGTAGAGGGCAAGGCTTCGGGAAATTGGCATGCCTGTTTGCCGTTTGCTGTGGCAACGACTTTAGTTTTGACCAAATTGAAGTGATGATCGCACTTAAGGTTGGACATGAACCAAACGACGGGGGTTCATGTGGGCTGATGACATCCTTATGTTCGTTCACGAGCGTCCCACATCAGCGGCCTGTATGACCAACGTAAGTTCAGAAGCAGTAAATGAACACAGTCCTGTATACTTTATAAGTTAATGATTCGTTATGTTTCTGTGTTTCGCTCGGGGTGGTGTTGCGTGCAAGGACGATATTGGTGTGCGGAAAATTAAGCTGCCATCGCGTTTTACTTGTCGAGCGATCGCTCTGTAAATATCTTTCTTGTAAGGAAGGTAATAACACTTCTGGGGCTCTATTGCTCCGTTAGGGCTGGCGATTTTAAGATGAATTTGGTGTTAACAGCAGATTTTTACCTAGGTATTCCGGTATCTCTGAGTGTAATAACAAGGGCAAGTGAGCGATTACTTTTTAAAATACACCATTTCTGTTTCTGTAAAGGAGGATCGGGTAAAAAGCGGTCAGGATGCAGCTTATTTTAAGGGTTTCTTTCGAAGCATGCCACAAAGTCCTCCGATCGAGCACCTCTTGTACTGAACTTTGCGTCATAGGATAGAAAAGCTTGTTGTTGCTGAGTAAGAGGATGGGAGGACAAGTTGTGAAGAAAACGCCATCAGAAGTGTCTTGTTTTGGTGTACTGACTTTTTTAAACGTCCCAGTCAACTGGTCATCGCGTAACTTGCAGTTGCGCCGTGCGCTGTCTAGGATTTCAGTTTCCAGAGCTTCCAGCTCATGCGCCGTAAATATGGAGCCGCACGTTGAACCTGTTTGCTCATTCGCTCATCGATTCTGAAGAAATCGGTCGTGGCCGTCTTCTATCATAACTTTAAAAAGTGTTTTCTTCATTTTTGTCATCTTCTGTTGACAAAGGCCAGTTGTCAAGGGCGGTTTACACCCAAGGCTTTTGGTCAGCCTTAAGGCACCTATGTAAGAATTTCAGATTTTACAATCAGACGGCCAATCATGAAGATCACGAGTGTTCAGCGTGCCGGGTAATGTGGGGCAGGCCGGCAAGCACATTGTCTCACATACAACTACGCTGACAGCAGAAGGGACGAATTTCATGCAAGCCCATCAGCAGCCACATTCGGGAGACCAAATGTGGTTGGCAACGAAAGAGCAGGTCAAAGTTTACACGCCCAACACTGATATAATTTGAGGCAAACGGCAAGGCTGGCTAATACAAGACCACTACACACACTGGCGATAAAAACAAAAAGATTTTTGAATCGTTCGTTTAAATTTTATTAAGTCCATGAACTCGCCCCCACTTGTTCTTCTTTCTTAGCTTTGGGAGATGATGAAATCGTTAACAAGTTTTATATAAAATAAATATAAATGGCAAATACATAGCAACGGATATGTGTGCGTCCATTGCAAAAAATGCAAACCAAAAATGGGAAACAGATTAATTTAGTTATTATTAAGGCACGACAAACCCCATGGCTGTGCATTCCGTGACCGGTGATGATAAGGATTACACAGCTTGTGCATTACAAATGGAAACCAATGTCAGTAAAAAATTAGAGCTTCCAAGTGAAGAACAAATACTAGACAACTGAGTGACCTATGCTTTCATTTCTTGTAAGAAACCGTGCGTAAAGATAAAAGTTGCTAGGTTGTCCTCTTATATGTTTACCTTTTGCGATTAATGTCTTTAGGAAATTGTTATTACCGGGTAGTTTAAATGTGCGGCACCTATTTTAAAACAACCTCTACAGGCTTTTGGACGGAAACGTTTTGTGCTCGCACCTTGGACCTCGTCTAATGAATATATATTTTGAGTCAAACTGGAGCTTTGTCATTTGGTTTTCCTATAAATATGCTGACGGGATTACAGGTATGACGGGGATACCATAGTCGCGTTTGCATCTGTTCAAACCAGGATTCCGGTTTAAGTTTATATCGTAAATGAGACGCACACTAGATGAATAACAGTCCGGATCGCTTCCACTTTTTTGACGTCCTTCTGAGAATGTCGGGCACTAGTAATCGGCATTTTGTCTACACTCAGAAAACAAGGTCCGATAAATATGCCAATAAAGTAGTTATAAAGTTTTCGAATTAATAAGCAGGTTCACGATATTACACGCTTCCATCAAATGATGTTTGCCACAAAATTGGCAAAATAGGCCTAGTAAACTAACGTTTAATGAAACACGCTTTCCGAAAAAATGGCGATCATAGTCGGTGTATCGTGAAGAGTATAACCGAATGGTCGCAGAAGCCCACAGGGCAAACGAAGAAGAGCAGACAACTTTTCATGACGGGAACTTTTCGAGGAGGCGCATCGAGATAATTTCGAAGAAGCAAATGACGTCAAGCACTGTTCGAGCATTTAAATTGGGAGTCCCGTAAGGTTGGCCTAAAAGATTATGGCAGCTCACTTAGATGGATTTAGAAACTCGTTTTGGATAAGTTGCTTTAACATAAAATGCATGCCGGGTCAAGTCACAGTCTTGTAATATATATATATATAAAATTAATGAATATAAATATGTATATTTACATATATGTATATAAACATGACTAAAGATACAAAGTCAAGATAATTTATCTCTCTCCCCATCCTCCAAAGAGGATGAAGAAGAAAAGGCGCCTTCATGGACCACACTGTATTGGTGCTGACGTTTCGAAAACACGCTTGTTCCCATCATCAGAGCGGTAAGGTGATTGTTCCTTCTTGCCTTGATTTGGTTTGTCCTGCTGACTGTCTCGTTTGATAAGGGTGTGTTGCCCGCGCACCCTGGTCGTCCTGCTGGTTGTTGATTGGGTTTGGCCCAATGCACCGACCCTGGTCATTCTATTGGTCCTGGATTGGCCTCTGCCTCTCCGTGGGCAAATGCAGACGACCTCGCGTGACCCCCGTCATCCGATCGGCTGTTGCAGTCCCCGATGGATCTGTCTGCACATTGCGCGCACTCGAGGACCGACTGCAACCGGAGTGTTGGCGGTCTCGCGTGTCTCCCATCAACTGCACGGCAGTTGTAGTCATTGGTGGACCTGTCCGCCAATCGCGCGCGCTCAGCGGGCGTCTGCCATCGGTCTGCTGACGGTCACGTAAGACCCCCACCCCCTGCACGACTGCGGTAATCACCGCTGGGTCTGCATGCCACTCCTGTCCGTCAGGGTGGCTGCTGCGAGATCTCCCATCATAGTCTGGTGGATAGTTTCGTTGTTGCCAGCCGTGGTAAGCTCGTTCGCTCGTTTGGTCTCGCCGGTGGGTTGATGATTCATGCTGATCGTGCGAAATGCGGTTAACTCTTGCCCCGTGCTGTAGTGATGGCTGCCATTGATGAAGCTGTAAATCACTCATTGGCGTAGTGGTCCTCGGCTGGATCGATTAAAGTCAGGTACGCAGAGCCTGATAGGCTGAATTTAAGTCAATATTTCTATTGATTGTGTCTACGGCGGACCAACTATCGAGCACCAGTATGGCCATTCTGTCGTTGGATCGGCCGATGCCTTCGGCGTTTTCAAAAGCGAATTTGTGCTTCTCCCGTTTCATGTGGCCATATACCAGTGACCGTCTGTCCTCGCAGTCGACTGCCAGCTGGTGCTCGATAGTTGGTCCGCCTTAGACACAATCAATAGAAATATTGACTTAAATTCAGCCTATCAGGCTCTGCGTACCTGACTTTAATCGATCCAGCCGAGGACCACTACGCCAATGAGTGATTTACAGCTTCATCAAAGGCAGCCATCACTACAGCACGGGGCAAGAGTTAACCGCATTTCGCACGATCAGCATGAATCATCAACCCACCGGCGAGGCCAAACGAGCGAACGAGCTTACCACGGCTGGCAACAACGAAACTATCCACCAGACTATGATGGGAGATCTCGCAGCAGCCACCCTGACGGACAGGAGTGGCATGCAGACCCAGCGGTGATTACCGCAGTCGTGCAGGGGGTGGGGGACGCACGTGACCGTCAGCAGACCGATGGCAGACACCCGCTGAGCGCGCGCGATGGGCGGACAGATTCACCGATGACTACAACAGCCGTGCAGTTGATGGGAGACACGCGAGACCGCCAACACTCCGGTTGCAGTCGGCCCTCGAGTGCGCGCGAT
>JAYGXS010000007.1:32340590-32393649 GCA_036362985.1 Ligula intestinalis | reverse complement strand
CTGTTAAGTGAATGCAAGTTAATAGTTGATTGTGTTGGAGGGATCTAAATTATTTAATAAACTAAACGGATGTTTATTTAAATGGTCAAATAGAATCACTAACATCAAAATAAGCTCCTGTTGTTCAGTCAACTTTTGCCTTTTGAGGGACATTGTACCTTATATTGCCGCTTTTTACAGAAAAAAGGAGAACCGTTTACTGAAAATGTAGCAGTTGGTTATTGTTATAATTCACAGACAAAAATAATATCTGAAGAGAAGTCCCGTCATTTATTGAATTTTAATTCTTGTATGTCAGATGCCTTTGCTATCTGCCGTATGCCGTTTGAGATTGGTTCTTGCGAAGAATTTGACGGAAGATATGGATACAACGCCAGAAGGAGCAAATGTATCGAATTCATCTATAGTGGTTGCGGCGGAAATGCAAACAACTTTCTTACGGAAGAAAACTGCAAAAAAGCCACCTGGAAATGCCGAGAAATGCGTAATTCAGGTATGATTTGTTGTTTTTATTGCGCTACCCTTTGGGGAGGTATAAGGGCTAAAATTATAGATCCCATTGCCATTTGGACGCTCTTGACAGATTCTGCTTACGTGGGGGGCATATTGCATCCATTTAATCAACATTCATCGATGAGGTCTCCAATGGATCTGACGCCTCTCATTCCGCCTTAGCACTTTCTGTCGGTCACGACTATCAGACACGCAGCCACTTTTGATCCGCAAGTTCATGTGACAAAATAACAGAAATGGTGAAACGGATTTTGGGGACGTTACTGGCATTTTGCAGTTTAATGGTTATCCTACCATCTCGACACTTAATAGAACATATGTGCACAGTTAGGTCCTGCAGAACACGCCTCGATGCGGATTTTGTGTGTGGCAGCAAGTGTGAGTAAGACTTTTATGATGAGGAGGATTCAAAAGTCTTTCAAATGCTGCGTCATTATTTTATTCTGCTAATTGAATCCGCCTACAATGGGCCAAGTCTGAGGTATTGGTTTATCAAGCCAACAAATTAATTCCAGTTGAGCGTTGGAGACAAAGGCAAGGGGGACTGTAATAACCATTTCTGGCTCATTGTGCATCAGAATTCGGTCACAGCGAACTCCGGGTGGTGCAACATCCGAGCCCCGAAACAGCGATTTGTTGATCACAAGACAAGAAGATAACAAGAAGAAAATGCGAACACTCGAACAAGAGTTCTATAGTCCTGACGTTTTGGATTCCGTGCGGAATCCTTAATGATTGGAAATGGTAGGTTAGCCTGCGTCATGCGTAGTAAAAGATGAAACCTGCACAGATTGCACGGTTTTTACAGTTCTTAGCGGTCATTCGTGTGAGCTGCTAGCTGCTGAAGTTATCGTTCTCAGACCCTCAGTCCATCAACATGCGCAGCAATTTGGCGTTCCTATACTGCGTACTAAAAAATTGTGTAAGCAAAAGAATCGGTTACGTGGGAAGGGCCGGGTCCAGCGCCAACTCTGACGACAGCTAGCACAATTGTTGCGTAATTACATAACCCGCATCCGACATGGACAGGGAAATTGCGGCATGTATGACTCGAATATGAAGTGGCAAGCCACAAACGTGCCTATTAAGACCCAAGCATTGAATACACACGGATGACCACTTAGAATTATCAAAACCGTGCAATCGGTGCATGTTTCACTCTTATCTGTGTATGACTGAGACTAACCAACCATTTCCAATCATTAAGGATTCCCGTTGGAATCTGAAAACTATTGTTCCAGTGGTCACATTTTTGCCTTCTTCTGGGAGGCACAACTCTCCTACTATTGAGCCACAGGCTGTTTGGCTTATCGGCTTCGATCGGGAATATTGACGTCCGCTGATAACCACTCGTGGATTGCTTACAGCTCGTCTCGCGCTTTCCTGGACTTCTGACCAACCGGTCGCCGGTTCACTCCCCGGTTAAATGTATCAGTATCAGTATATTTAAGGATACGCAGGAAAAATTCCTTTGAGTTCCCCATTTGTACATATGTGTAGTAATAGCAGAAAAATTGTATCTTAGATTGTTGTCAAGGCCAGTTTTCATGATTCATGTGATGGAAAAATAACAGCAGACAGTGGTAATACTTCGCAGGGATTTTCGGGAGAAAAAATGTCACTCTTTTGTGGGTAATGTGTGGGATTAAGAAGATAACAAGGCAAAAAAACTCCGACAGACATGACAGGCATGACCATTTGAGACTCCCTTGTGCATATTTTTCAGTACTGTTCATTTCCTGATGCTTATAATTCTGTAAGTGCGCTAAACGGACTAGAGACTGAGCCCGATTGCAGCTCGGGACGCGTGAGTCCTGCCAGTGATCGGTAAGCCTTCGTCAGTAATTCCGTCATTTCCGTAAAATCACATTTCCATGGGGCACTTTATGAAGAGAAAATAGTCTTACATTTTTATTCCTGGCATAACATTTCATGATTTACTTGGTTCTTACTGCCAGATATTAACATGGTCTTTAATTATATATTCTTTTAGCCAAGCTCTTAATTCTGTCTGTATAATCAGACATGTTCTCTTGTATTTTTCTCGAACTTTAAAAGCAGAAAAAGGCTTTTCTTTCTATTTCATCTTTCAATTGCATGTTTTTTTCTGGTTCGGACTGCTACATGCAAACATAATTATAGGGATTTAAGAAAGCAGACCATAATTCGTTATGCGTCTAGCCTAATGCTTATTTCTGTCTGTCTGGCTTTCTATTTAATTTTTCCCCGAACACTGCGGATGTCCTCTCAGGTGGCAGATGGCGTGAAAAACTTCGAGGAAAAAATACCGCCTCAGCCCTGGCAGGAAGATTTCCCATATTATGCATTTGGCTGGCAATCGTGCATAGCCTCGGATATTTCTTGCGTTGACCGCCAGACTTGCATTCAAGGTGATTTCAATTTGTGCGCAAACAATTTTTCAGCGATGTTTGTGCATTTTTATAATATATTCTGACAATATTTAAAGCGGATAACGGCTCTGTTTTCGCGGTTGTCAGGCTTTTTTGCGTCTGGCGTAAGTGAAAGGTCAGAAATGCACAAGGGCGCCAGGCTCTGGAAAATTCTCATGCCTGTTAGGCCTTTGCTATGGCAACAGCTTCAGTTCTTTTCAGACAAAGGCGATTATCACTCTTAAGGGCGGCACAAACACAAACGGCAGGGATTTATGTGGGTGGATTACTACCTCATGTTCGTTCTTATACGTCCCCGGCCATTGGCGTCTGTGACCAACGTAAGCGTAGGACCATTTAGTGCAAGAAATCTGGCATATGCTATTTGTTTACTTTTCGTTAGGTTTCTGCGTTTCACTCGAAATAGTGATGCATCAATGGTGATGCTAGCGTACGGTCAATGAAGCTGCCGACGCGCCTATCCTATCAGGCGATCGTTTTGAAAATGTTTTGCATGTAGAGAAGAAAGTAAATTTCCGCTGCTCTAGTGTGTTTGCATTGGGTGTCAAAAACAGAAGTTCAAATAGCTGGTCGGGTATGTGTAAGCGGAATAACAACTAAATATGAGGGATTTATTTTCTAAATGCATCCTCGGTACTTCGGTAACGAAGAAGCCGGTGGGAAAATGTAAGAGTTAAAATCCTAAAAGTGGTTGTTAGATGGTCTTTTTCGTTATATACAATTAACATATTATCAAATATAACACCTAAGAAACTAAAAAGCCTAAATTGAGATTATATAATGGGAAAATTTGAGATGCAGCATGGAAGAAACAAGAGGTATATCTAACAAAAGCAGCGAGTGTTTTTATAAAATTACTATCAATGGCTAATATAAAGCTGGGATAATGTGCACGACAATTGAAAGACATGAAAATCAAAAGGGAAGCAATATAGTTTAGTTATCAATTTAACACAACAGAAGGAGACTTTATGGTTTGTAAGTAAAAATTTGGCGATTTAAAAAGAAGAAAACATTAGAAAATTACTTTTTTGAGCAAAAGGGCATCCAAGAAATTATATAGCAATGAAATGCAACACGAATTAATCAAAAATAAAAACAACAAAAATGAAGTAAATATTCTACAAAATCCGTACTATGCAGTTGGCAAACTTCTCGAAAAATTGACAAAAATTGAGGTGAAAAAAGCTAAAAAGCATGTCACCCATAAATCTTGAAATAAATCCAAATCTAAACTAAAACTCACGAAAATTAATTAACTAAAGAAAAGTCAATTGAAATGAGCCAACCTAAATTAAGTAAAAAATAAATCTAAAACTAAAGAAAAAGGCGCAAAGCATAATAATAAACTAAAAGCAATACTGAAAACTAAGCAGGACAATAAATTTATAGTTAAATAAATTAATCTAACTAAACGAAGTTAAATAAGGTAAACTTAAGTCTCATAGACGTCCGTTGAGGGTCAACGTTATATGCTGATGGATGGCATTAGTTGCGAAACAGCAGACACATATGTCCTCCAACAAATTTTGCCTACTACCATGCTAAAACTGGATAGCTTTGCGAACTTAGAGTGTCGATCCTTTAACTTTTTCCTTAAGACAAACATTGATAAAATAAATTAATTGAAATAAAAATTTAAAAAATTGGTAAGAAAAAATGATAACCACCACCACTGGTCCCATATTATAGAATTCTACCGTTTGTGGTTTCCGTGGTTTAACCTTTTAATAGAATCTTTCCCCACCTCGGATGCAACTGCTCGTCCTCGTAGTTATTTGATAAAATGAGTGTATAATTTACGCATCAAAACTGTATTTTCACCTAAAAAGTCGCAAAGCCTGCCTCCCCTATTTGTTGCAATACAGGTTCTGCGAGAAGGCATAACATTGGCGAGCCAAATCGGATGCCCTTTACCTGGAAGTAGAACTTTCCATTGACTTTACAGTAGTTCTAGAGGCACGATCTCGGCATTTTCAAAGGTTTTTTGCGCCTGACTATCATTCTTTTATATTACAGGCGTCGGTTGACGGTCTCGTGTGGCGCGTCCTGATGAAACAAGCACAACTGCATTAAAGGATAGAACAGTTTTTGATTTAAGGCCTTGTTTGTGTTAGCCTGTTAGTATTTAAATCTTTCTGGTGATCCATGATTTAGGTTCTTCATGTGCTCGCGTGGGATGATGGGAAGGTGGCGCATTTTGAAAATTGACGAGTTCACCTTGGTTTTCTCGACAAAACTGGTCTTTCGATTTCCCTTCTGACCCTGTGGCGGCCGCTTCTGTGGCCCATGAATGAGATCAAGCCACATATTAACAAGTGTCTTCCGAAGCGCAGTCAGTGACCTAAGCTACCATTTTTGTAAATTGAACACGTAAATTCCTTTTTACAGGCAGTGAGGAAACAGCTTGTTCAGACAAACTGACTTGATTGTAATATCTTGAGATGAGCCGGATGGTAAAATTAGAACTATATACGTAATTAAGATATGCTGTCAAATCGAAAATAAATGTCTGAATTTCAGTTGAAATATTCACGAGGTGGAATATTTTTTAATGTTTATGATATAGTAGAAGACAAATAATATCCCTTTGCTTTTTTGTCTTTTTATTGGGCCTTGTGACCTCATCTGAAGCCCTTATTAGGAGTCGAATAGTGACTAAAAATGCACGCTGAATAAGAAAACTGACATATACTACAGAAACTGGAATAACTTTTCCTGGCTTATTACCCATCATTGGCCAACCATATCTAGCCTGGTGTTTTATAACGCATGATCAAATTCGATTGGACAACGGGCTCCTGCCTCAACACCTTACTAACAAAACATGGTTTCAAGCCTCAGAAAGTGTAAACTTTGGCTTGATCGTACCTAACTTATGACGGCTTTTTAGCCATAAATGGTCTCTTACACCTTCCTATAATTTTAGGTATGATTTAGAGGGTTCTAGCAAATTTGCTTAAGTTAGTTGACTCAGTTGTGGCATCGCCGAGGAAGGGAAGGCCTCTACGCAGCCAACGCTCATCTACTCCAGCCTCCTCATTCACCCCTGTTTGTCACCGTGCCGTGTGTGTTGCAATTGCTCTCATGTGCGTTTGTTCCGTCTTTTCTGTCATGCCTCGAGATGTTTCAGGCATAGGCACGTTAGTTGCGGTGTTTGTTGATGGTCTTACTTGTTCCACGCCGTGTTATTCCCTAGATTAGAAAGTTTTTAAAACCATTTGGGGCAGCTCACAATGTCGAATGTGTCAAAGTTGAAGTCATGCCCCATGTCTGCAGCATGAGTTGCAATCTTCGATTGTTAGTCCAACCTTCTGACTGCCAGCTTATGCTCGTGTATTCGCGTTTTTACTTGTTGGCTTTTTTCTCCAACATACTTACATATCCCGCAGCTGCCCTGAAGTCGGTAGACGACGCCTGACCGCGACCAGCGTGTTTATGCCTGAAACAACTCGTGACACGACGGAGGAAGGCGAAAAGAAATCAGCTGAAGGCGACACTAACACACGCGGCACAGTGACACACAGGGTTGATGGGGCGGCTGACGAGGGGACGCGAGACACGTGGTGACTCAGCCATAATTGTTAAAACACGCGGACAGAGCAAAGAGCTGCATAAAGATGAGGACCTTGAGCCAGAGGGTGCATTTCCTACAGATAGTTCGACGTGAAAACTACTCAAAACGTAAGGCTTATTATAAACCTCTCCAGAGGAAGGCTTCTATTCCTTCTGATTTTGAAATGTGTTTTTGATTTGAACAAAAATACTTCAGTTGGCTTCTCAATGTCATGGTATTTTATTCACATCAATTTGCCAGCTTTTGCACTTGCAGCGTGCTAACCGCCTGTGTAAAGTGCGTTCTGTAAAAATGTCCACTATGGTAATTTGCTTTTGCTCATTGATTTGCTCTACCCCTGTGATTTCAAATTCCACAGTATGGAAAAACTCCAACAAATATTATTTTTTGTAGTTTATTGATAGCAACTTGCGTCTTCTTTGAATTTTACGCTTGCAAAAAGAGTATCGTTGTATTTTTTTAAACTCCGCAAATAACTGCAGATTTTTCAACCCTATCAGCTGCTGCACTTGAATTCAAGATCCCCGACAATCAGTATAATTAAGTTTATTCATATGCCAAAAGATTCGGTGTCCAGATATGGTATCACGTTTGTCATCTCCCAAATACAAGGAAGTAGAAGTGGGAGCTGGTTATTTGAACAAATTATGTATTTGAACTGAAGTTTTGAAAGTCTTCTTACTTCCATCGGCAGAGTGTTGTTGTAGCTGCGTCTGGTGGTCTTTAGTTAGCCAACTTCGCCATCTGCCTTAATTATGTCGGTTTTGGACCTGTAAAGTTTGACCTGCCCCTCCGCTCTCAACCACATTTGGTCTCTAGGAGGTTGGCTGCTGGTGGGCTTGCGTGACGTTTGCCACCTCTGCCGTGAGCGAAGTTGTAGGCGAGACAATATGCTTGCTGGACTCCCTCACGTCACCCGGTGAACTGATTACTCGTTGATCTTCACTTAGTTTGTTCTGTGCCTCGTGGTTGCGACGGTGAGACAATGCTTGATGTTTGTCGAGTGCCATCTGACATCCACTCCTACTTTCCGCGGGCGTTGGCTCTCTAGCCTGCGTACTCGTTTGCACTACTGGCTCTGGCCGACTGCATTTGAGCCTTGTGCAAAGCACTTGGTAGGCAAGTTTCAAGTCGACAGCTATATTGATTGTACAAGTGGAAAGCCAACTTTCCAGCGATAGCCAGGCCATTTTCTCAAAACTGGCTTTCCCAAGGGCGAAATCATGGTTGAGATGTTGCACATGAATATAGACTAAAGACAGGTTGTCCTTGCTATTAATTGCAAGTTGCTGTTCATGCAATTTGGTGCCCAGGTGTTCGCTCGTTTCCCCAGCATACCTTGCCTCGCAGGTTTTGCATGATATGCTGTAGACTACGGCTGATTGCTCGGTCGCTGACAGGGAGTTTTGGGCTTCATTATTTGCTGTCTAATTGTAAATTCTGATCTTTGCGCCACCTCGATTCCAATGGGTTCTGGAAATTCGTGCAGTCGCCTCTGAGATGTCTTTCATGTAGGGGATGTTGACCCAGAATGTTGGTTTTTTTCGCTTGGTCGATGAACGTGATGCTTCTTGATGCACTGGCAGATAAAAGACTTTGGATAACCTTTGGCTTTGAAAAGGGCATGTAAGTACTTCATCTTCTCCAGCTTCCTACTTTAATCGCTTCAGTGTATTTGAACACGTCGGAAGAAGGTTCTGACACAACTGCGTTTGTGAACAGCAGGGTGTTTGCTTTGGAAGTGAAAAATTCACCTGGTGTTAGTTGTCTTACGGAAGATCGTTGTCCCTAGCTTTCCGTCTGCCAGTTTTGTAAGTTATATGTCAAGGAAGGGCAAGTGATTAATGACTTCTTCTGTGGTTAACTGGTGAACAGTATAAATAAGGGAGGTAGGCAGAGCCTTAGAAACCCGTATTAACAAATAGATGCTGTCAGATAATACATGTGTTTACAGCCACGTTAAATGCTGTATGCATTCTGTCTATGGAAAAATAAATCAAACCCGATGGTGTGAGGAAGAAGTCCGGTAGTACTCACACAGTTATGCAATGTATGTTTACAAATTGCATAATTCATAAAGAGCATGAATAAGTATACAGACGTGTTGCTTTATGAATGCACGCTCCGAGATCGTAAAAAGTCTCAGAAATGAAAACGGTTGAGATTACTTGTAAAGACACCTGATTGCAACAGTTCCCCCATGGCCGTTCATTGGTACAAAACCCTCAATTTGTATTAATTATTTCGGCAGGTTTGGAATGGTTATTGTCTGGTACCAGTAGCTTATTGCTATCACCACATCCTTGTTTCTGTAAATAACAGCCTACTTATTTAGCATTAGTAACCATGCTTTGTTTGACTACTTGCCCACTGGTTCAAGTCTGCTTATGACATGTTTGAACAAAGTTAAATCTGCACCCAACAAACTCGCTTATTTTTTGCCTTACGACCCTTTTTGCCCTAAAATTATACCACTTGGTATGGCTGTGTTCTTCTGCGTCGGCAATTCACTTGCACTTACTGCTATATTTCCAGTACCAAAAAGTATCTCGTAAAAGTATTTGTTGCGTTGTGTGAAATCTTCAGTTATTAACTAATGAATTTAGAAAATTCACAAGACCATTTCAATGCCCAGGAGTGCAACGGGCAACCCGCAGGTTGAGGAAGTATAATTTCATTTCCCCTAATGAAGAGCATTGGTGTTCCAGATTATGACTGATTTTCGACTGTTGTACAAACTAAGGTCATCTTCCCCTTCCTAGGACAGGTTATCTTGCATAGTCCAATTATCAAGCCTGAATTACAGTAGAGAAATGCGACAAAATACAGATTCACGCATAATGGTTACGTTTTTGGAATACGTACATGTGAACATTTCCGAAGAGAACATTAGGAAGGTCGGTGAGTGAGAACAGCATCATCACTCGTTTGACAAAAATTCGATCCGGATAGGCTAGAACGTACAGTCGATCATAACCTCCTTCTTCTGAAAATGGCCTCTTTCGGCATAGGTAGCAAGCCTCTGACCTTCATATCTTCCTATTTGGATGCTCGCACACGAGTAAAAATTTCCAATGTTATATCCAGCCCCACGCATGTGAGGAGTGGAGTTCAGGTCAGGTCAGGTTTTTATTGAGGGAAATATAGCTAAATACCTTTGAACTCCCTATTGGTACAGTTTTTTCAATGCATTTGATCTGCAGAACATTTCAGATCAGTTGTGTTGCCAGAAATGTGAGGGCCGGCAGTGAAAAAACTCCTTAGGCATTATTCAGAAGTCTAGGGGTTTGAATGCCATTTGAGAGATTTAAGGAGAAAAACTGTCGCCCGGGGGAGGGGGGGTGCAGAGTATTTTCGAAGTTGATGGCCCGTGCTAAGAGTGTTTGAAGCATGTCAGGGAGAGTCCAACACGGTTTTCGCCATAATACCAAGGGTCCCACGAAGAGAAGGTTGCAGGGGTCACGCGAACCTCACCGAGTGTCGGCGATGCGCCCATTGTGCACCCTTGTTGGTTTAACTAGTCTGCCTGCTAATTGACAGAAGAAATATAATCGGTAGTTTTCTAAACAAGCATATTACTGAATATTAGCTAGTAGTATGTTTTTTTAATAATGTGATTATTCCACAATTTGCATTTGGCAACTGGCAGTTTATTTTCGGGAGGTCAGTGGCTATTTGTTCTAACTTAATAGTGTCGTAAACATGCCTACAGATGCGTCTGACGTGTGCTCAGATGGCGACATAATAATGTCCGCGGGCAGAGCATTCCAGGCCTGAATTGGGAAAAGTTTTACAAATCCGCGTAGCCTCGGATCACAACGTTTGGTGGACTCTAAGCTTGCAACTCTTGTCATTCTTAACTAACATATGACTGAAAATCAGTGAGAAGTATGTTTATATACAGGAGTTATACAGGGTAGTTTACTGGGTCCGCTCCTATTTTGCCTGCTTGTCAACGACATTTCAGATTGTTTTCAGTATGGCAGACCCTTCATGTACGCTGATGATTTAAAAGTCGCTTATCGATATAAACTGGCAGATCTCAACATCGTGCTTGAGCTGATAAAAAAGGATCTTTAGGCCTTCGACAGTGGTGTTGCACATGGCGCCTCACCCTTTCATGGCACAAATGTTCCTTTATGGTTGTTGGCAACGATCATCAACCGGAATTAAGAATTGACAGCCACGAACTAAATTTCCCAGGAGTTATCAAGGATTTGGGCATATCCTTCTCTAATAGTCTCAATTTGTCAGAACACTTTGCCATGATAGTCTCGAAAGCACGCCGAACCACCGGATTTATCCTTAGAAATTTTAAGACTATCAAGGTTAGAACTAGCCTCTATAATATGTACGTGAGGCCTAGTCTTAAATACTGCTCGCCCCTATTCAGTCTTCTGCGCACTATTGAACGGAAGAAAATAGAATCGGTGCAGCACTTCTTCACTAGAAGAGTTTTCACTTTTGAACGACGTAACTTAGCCTACCAACAAAGGTGCGAACATATAAAGCTGGATCCCCTATGGCTTTGCCGATTGCAGAAGTGTCTTTTTTTACTGTTTAAACTTTTGAATGGCCAAACCTTTAATCCTCTCAGCACAATAAGGCAGCTTGAGCACTCTCGACGCGCCAGTCATCTTTCTTTGGCACGTTCATTGAAGTACCGGCAATTCTTTTCAGTAAATGCCATATCAATCTGAAATAAGCTGCCCAAAAGTATTAAAACCCAGCAAAGCTACCCTATGTTTAAGAGAGCTTTAACTACTTTTCTACATTCAGGATATTTTTCACGAATTTTGGGTGCTGAATCGGTGGAATCTCTTCGCTCACTTCTCAGCAATATGATAAATTAGAGCCTTTCATCAATTCGGTGTCTACTGAGACCTGTTACCGGCAAAAAGAAGTTATAATTTTCTTTAAAAGCATGCCCCAAAAAGTAAAATTCCGTTAGACGTCACCTGTTCATTCCTTTACTCATTTGGCTTTAACTTTAAGGTCGCAGAAGCTAAAAGATTGTACTCTCCTAGCAAAAATCCGTCGATTTTGGTCAAACTTTTTTCGGCGATAGAAGTTGGCAACCTCTTCTCTCAACTTGAGCATTCAGATCAATACGTGAAAAAACATATTCTTTTAGATGTAGGGATAAAACCCCCATGGAACGTAGGATTTCGCCTGCATCTGCAAAAACTAAGCCCACTCCTACCACTACTATTCCAAATGTGGTATCTGAGGTCGACGCAAGTTCACGTCCATCCGGATCAGTGACAACGCTACGTTCACCCGAAACCTCACTCACAATCCTTACTCCTGATGCCGACGCAAGTTCACGTCCCTTCGGATCAGGGACAACGATAATTACCCCAAAACCTCACCCGCAATCCTTTCTCCTGGCTCGAGTGGAATTCGTTCGCCTTCCGAGCGAACCTCGCCTGCTTAAGAGGCTAAATCTAATAGACCTAAACGTGCCCCCCGTAAATCGAAGCCAATTGCAAAAATCAGCAATTCACTTAATTATGAGAGCCTTACTAACATTTCAGTATCTACACCAGACGTAAACACTCATGTTTTTTTTTCTTTTCCAATCCCCAAAATCGCCCACAGTCCACAATTACTTCACTCTAATAATACTGTGAATAGCTTTTCGCACCCTTTTATGCCATTTTCGAAAGCCTGTCCTCCGACAAATTATGCTGACACTTCAGCATCTATAGCAGACGTAAATACTCACGTAAGTTATTTTCCAAACCCGCAAATTGCCCAAAATCAACACATAATCGAATCTACTTATTATGATCACAGTCTTCCATACCCATTTAGGTCATTTTCAAACGTGCGTTTTCCGAAAAATTATGCTAACCCTTATCATAATCCTTTTTAACGACCGCCTCCTACTTTTTTTACTCCACAAAACGGGCATCCTTTCTTCAATTTTCAAGCAAATCTGCCGCCATACAATAATCCTAATATATTTATCAATTATATTTCAGCTAATTGTAAACCACAGCAACCTTGCATTCCGCCTTTTGTTTCTTCCATGCCACTTCCCTTTCCGCCACCAAGTTTTCCTTGTTTATCAATACTGATGAGCGTAACCTGCATATCAGGGATACACTCAGTATAGTTTCTCCGAATGTGAGATCAGTTGTAAATAAAATTACAAAGCTGAGATCGGTAGCTTTTGAGCTTGATCCAGAGGTTTTTTGTATCACTGAATCTTGGGCTCACTCTCTTATCTCTGACTCAACGCTCGCTAAAGATAATGTTAGTTTGTACCGACAAGACCGCATTGAAAAACGTGGTGATGTTTGTCTTCTTTATATCAAATCATCTTTTGTACATTTCCCGTTTCATCTAAGCATTTCGTTGTTTTCGGGAGATGTTTGCTTTATTTCAGTCATCCTTCCGCACAATAAAAGCTGTAATTGGCTGTGTCAATAATCCCCCATGTTATTCTGGTCATGCAAGTGCACTCTGCGAACTGTTTGCAAAAGTTGCAGAAGCTGAAGTTGATGTCAAAATAATCATAGGTGATTTTAATCTGGCAAACGTTGACTGGGAGGCAAATACTTGTCCGCCAAAGTTTCAGCAATTGGTAGAAACTATTAACTTTGCAAACAAGTCACAACTGTTCAGTTCAGTGACTCGAAATCAGAGCATATTAGATTTAATTTTTACAAATGACATGCACTCTCTCTTCATGAATTTTCATCGTGATCTCTTCACATGCGAACATGCATTTATTCAGCGTTGTTTTCCAGTCTCCCTTTCTGCAAAGCCTGAGGTAAAATGCAATAACCTCGAGTTTGCTAACGCAAACCATTAACTTATAAATGACTTCGTAAGTACTCTAGATGGGCATACTTTTTTTCAACTAATGATCCAATCTTTCTCAATGATCTTTTACAAAACCTTACAGAAAAAAAGTCAGACTTTTATCCCCCTTAAGCCTATTTAATCAAATTCAGCTTCCGCTACCGCTTCACATTTTCCCCAAAATAGACTTAAAAATTCGGAAGCAACTTAAGGATCCATCTAATAGCTCTTTGTTGGTGCGCTTAAGGATAGCGCAAATAGTTGAATATGCGCTAAAAACAAGGCTTGCACGAGATAGGTGTAGAGAGTCCCTGGCACTAAATGATGCTAACCTTTCCAAATCCGTTGCTCAAGTCTTCCGTTTTTGGTCATCCTCTAAGCTTCAGAAAGTCATTCCGCCTTTACTCGATAAAGTTATCATTTTGTTACAGAGGATTTGGCCAAAGCAGAAATATTAAATTCCTTCTTCGCCAAATTCTTTACAATTGAGACTATTCCAACACCCGAAATACTCTGATGTGTGATGCAAATCTCACTTCAATTGATTTCTCACCTAAAAGTATTCATAAAGAAACAGCTCGTCCCAACAATTCACATTCAGTCGGGACGGATAACATTCGAAACTCATTTATTAAGCAATTCAGATATTTTCTCCTTTACTGAGCTAATTATTTGCAAAATTTCTCGAAAACGGTTTTTTTTCTTGATTCTTGGAAAACTCCTATTGTAATTCCAGTTTTTAAATCTGGTTCCAGATTTGACATTAAAAATTATCGCAGTGTTCATAAAACACCTTCTCTAGCGAAACTGTTTGAAAAATTAATCGCCAATAAAATTACAGATTATTGCATAAGCAATCAAACATTAAATATATCTCAGCATGGTTTTCTACCGGTCAGATCTTGTGAAACATTTCATATGTCTTTTCTTAATTTCCTCACTTCTCTTCTTAACGATCATTTATCTGTGGTGGTCATCTATTTTGATCTTAGTAAGGCATTTGATAAAGAAACTCATAGGAGACTTCTAGCCAAACTAGAGGCTATAGGATTCTGTAGTCCTCTTATTAACTTTATTAGATCATATCTTTCGAATCGAAAACAACAGGTCTTAGTGGGGTCCTCATACTCTACCCCTACCACTACTTTAAGCGGTGTCCTTAAAGGTACCGTTCTGGGCCCCCTGTTGTTCTTGCTTTATATAAATGATATTTCAACAATAGTTAAACACTCTCAATTGTATACATAAGCAGACGAATTGAAATGTGTATTCTCCTTTTCTAATTCCACGGCTGACCGATACTTAGAACGCATTCATTCAGATTTGGACGCTCCATCTGCGTGGAGCTCTACGTGGTAGATAAAGTTCTTGCCTTATAAATGCCCTATCATGTGTTTTGGGCTTGAAAGGCTGCCAAAGCCTATCATTGTTCAAGGTTGCTCCATCACTGAATGTTCTAACGTTAAGGATTTGTGTTTAAGTTACACCAATAAATTAGATCTTTTAGCTCGCGCTGATAGAATTGCAGCAAAAGCTGCTCAGATATGCGGCTTCATCTCTTATAATTTCTGTCATACTCTTTCTCTAATTCCATGGCTTAGCGATGCTTGGAACGCATTCACTTGGATTTGGACGCTCTATCTGCGTGGAGCTCCGCGTGGCAGATGGAATTCTCGCTTCTAAATGCCAGTTCATGTGTTTTGGGCCTAAAAGGTTGCCACGGCCTGTCATTTTTCAAGATTGCCCCATGACTGAATGTTCTTACATTAAGGACTATGGTTTAAGTTACAACAATAAATTAGATCTTTCAGCTAACGCTGATAGAATAACAGCAAAAGCTGCTCAGATATGCGGCTCCATCTTTTATAATTTCTACCTTCCCGAAATGAAGCTTAGACTTTATCGTATGTATTTGCTTCCTATTCTCGAATACTGTTGTCCATTCTTCGGTCTAATGAACGAATCCAGCCGTTCAAAAATTGAAAGTGTCCAGAGAAGATCCACTAAAAGGCACTTTAAGGTACTTCCTACTCAGATCGATGTGAGATAACGAAACTGAAATTTCCTTGGGTCAGGAGACTGGAAGCAGGGTTTTTTCTCCTGTTTCGCCTTAGTAATAATTCAAATCTCCCCAAGATTTATGCCCTTACTCCCGTTACCTGCCCTTAAAACCTTAAAAAATTCAACGTTGATTATATCTCCTTCTGCTTCTTCCACTTCTGAACGAGCTCTATTTTTTGTTGCTAGGTAAAGCTATCTTTGGAATAATTTGCCAATTGATATTCGGGCGTTGTCTAGTCTATGTGCATTCTATCGAAGACTGCACATTTATCTGAACACTGAATCTATTAACCTTTTGTTTTCCTCATCTTTTCCGGGCAGCTTTCTCCACGATCCCGAGAAAGGACCATCGGAAATTAAGGATCCCTTCTTGAAACCACCTTTCCCTGAGTCCTGTCCTTTTGAATCAGGAGGCAGTCTTGATGGGTCTCGTTTTGCTGGTCATCAACCATCATCAGGGCCTTATATTCGGTCGCATCTCAGACATCCCCAACGATGGTCTTGTAGATTTGACGGACTTTTGGCTCTCATACGGCGGTGCCCATCACGATTTTAAACTGGTGGGTTCCCTATCTTCTATTATGCCACACTGGTTTGGGACCCAGAGTGTAGTGCCGGGAACCCGTCTATACCAAAATGTTTCGTTAACACCCATTGTTCTGCCCCACGCTCAGCTTCGACTGAGTTTGCTTCCAAGCCCGCCCCCTACTAACAGAGGCAATGGGTATCAGAATGCATAGTGAGAATATAGATAACGATGTAGCTCATCTGTGTGCGCCCTTGAATTTCACTTCCGCATAACACTGCTTTATTCATTTTTTTTTTCGAGTCTAACAAATTCTCTTCTAAACATTTATACTCGTCTTATAGCCATAGACTACGGATACTGTATAGTTAACTAATTTTTTCTACTATTTTGTGCTATCGAATTGTTGGTGTATTGATGAGGCCCATTGGGCCTGAAATATACTACTTATCATAATCTCTCTTTCCCTCTGATGGCGTTCGTGGACTTTGAACCCCGCCAGGCTTCATGCTGAAGATAATGCTGCTGAAGCAGCAGCCCACAGTCTGCTTACCCTTCAGCCGATAGCGCGCAACTTTTGCCGACAACCATTGACAAAGACTGAGAAGAGTGTGTTCTTGTGCCAACCCTCTACATCTCGAACTAATGTCCTTAAACGATATGCAACAATTCTCCTGCTGATGTGTCAAATCAGCTGACAACTGTACATATATTCCGTTTGTATCATACCTTTGAAGTCAGGTTTTTTCACTGAAAACAAACTCGCTATCTCGCCCAGTATTGACAAAACACAAAACCTGAAACAAAATTAATGCTGGCTGCAGCATAGGTAGGTTGTTGTAGGTTTTTTCCGGTCTTCGAGATTTTGGAAGGCGCCCAAGTGGTGCATTACGAAATCTTTACAATTGTCTTTAATACGCGATCCTACTATTTTATGAACATGCTTCTCCGAAAAGCAAAAAAGAGAATGAACTCAACCGGAAGGAGCAATAGCAGGATTAAAACTTTCTTGAAAAATTGCCGTTGTTGGACACAAAATGAGTTAGAGGACAAGGAGCGCTACCTTAAAGGATCTGCTTTAATAACGGTTATCGCTTGCCTCAGAGTTGCACGCAGTTTCATGGAAACTTGACATAAACTTCGGTATCATGCGTGGTTTCAACTGCACTCATTTTTGTGATGAATGTTTACAACTCGCCGCTGCAACATATCGCTAAACTAGGTGTGAGGGAAGTTAAGGAAGTCTTTTTGCCAAAACAAGGATGTTTAACACTGGAATAACCTACCCGAGGCGAGCTTTATGCCCCGATCTGCAGACACATTCAAAGGCTGGCTTGAGTTTCCTCATGCTACAGCCCACATGGACTAATTAACATCACAGCAACAGCAAGCAATGCCTGTACATTCTATTGAATGTGCTTCTCCTAAAATTGTTTCAGTTGTTTCAGACATAAACGTAAAATAATAGTGAATTTAAAAGCGTCAGGTGACTTTACTCAACTGTTGTCTCACTGTGCTTTGCTGCGAAACATGTACCACCTACCTATCTAAAAGCAATTTGGTCATAGGATTTTTTTAATATATCATCTTCTAATCGCCGCAATACAAAGTCGGCTGATGCTCATTATAGTTCTGAGCCCTTTGTGTTCGATGTACTCGAAAGTAGTCCTTTTCTGTAGTATTTAAGGCTTGCTATGGCACCGATTGGACCCTTATATAATGGGGTGTGTTGAGATTTAAACATGCGTTTCCTAGAAGTATTCACTTGCTAAGTGTTACTTTTCAATTAACAAATAACATAATGGCATTTAATGACAACAGGCACTCATTTTTGGCCTTAAGTTTTTGGATTCTGTAGATCATTGCGAGTAATCTGTTAATGCTGCATTCAGATATGTACCAGGGCTGCTTCCGTATGACTTTCAAAAACATTTACAGCAGGTTCCCTAGTAAAAAAGTGAAACATTAACTCATTGCATTTTTGAGAAAACATACGCATGTGCGATTCCATGATCACTGACGATCCTTAACCTACAGTCATGTGAACTTAGGACATTTGAGAAAGGCAACCTCATTTACAATGTTAAAAATTGAGCGCGGAAGAAAAAATTGTGATTGCCCAATGTTTCACAGTGTCCCCTTAATTACTAAATAATTGCGTTTAAGCGCGTATTTGGCATTATTTTTCTTCAGATATTGCTTTTATATTCCCAATCAACCTCTTTAAAGGAAATACATTGTATATGCTGTGGGTAACTTTCACGCCCATGACTTGCCGTCCCAAATTAATTTGCACTGTAGTACAAATACCCTAGTAACATTTCCCACCGGAATCAACCGTGGAATCCGGTGCGACATGTCGCGCATTTTTAGGCCGGATTTATGCGCGATTTTGTCACCTATGTCGCGCCGGAATCTGCTTCGAGAAGTTGCGGCGGAATCTGTGGCGAAAAGTCGCGACTGAGGACGACCGAATATAGGTACTTTTTTAGCTTAATGCGACCAAACCCCCGACGACGATATGAATGCAAAGCCGGTTGATATATCGTTAGAAATGTTTTTTAGAAAAATAGCATTACAGAAATCTTAAAAAAATAAATCTTGTGGCGGTGCATCCATTTCGTATACCCCTCTGGAGGGTCCGGGCGTAAGGTCTACATGAAAAAATGAAGTGACATAAGTAATATCTGGAACCTTGGTCATCAACATTAGGCGGCTCATCCCTTGCTCGCCTTTTTCTGTACGCATCCAATGACCGCTAAAAGCGCCTGCGTAATGCAGGGGAAACATCCACTGGCTCTCCCTTCCAAAGGGCGTAGGCCTCCTATGCGCAAGTGGTCAGAAGTATTATAATGAAACATACCGCTATTGCGTCGTACAGGATAGTCTCCCGTAGCGCTTGTTTGGCTGATTTTCCCGATAAATTAACGCAACGCGTTACATCATCGTCGAATACGGCGTGGAAGAGTCTCCGTAGGAAATCTTCTATGTTGCGCCACAATATAAGCCGATAGCAAATACACTGCTTGCAAAATGCCTAACGATTCGACCTAAAATAGGCTATAGCAATGCTGCACGTTCAAGTCTGAAATTTTAGCGGCCAATTCGAGTCGGATTTGATTGTTTGGCAACGATCTTGTGATCATGTGACTCCCGTGGTCTACGAGTAAAGTGACTGCGTGCATTGTGATAGTATACTAGAGGTACCCTATAACAAAACATACGCGCACTGTGCACCTTGGCGGTGGAAAAGTAACTTAAATGGGGAATTGTGACTGACTGTAATACAGCCACACTTCCACACCCTTGGGTGATTCCCGCAGTTCGTAAGCGTAGGCATGCCCTGCCTACTCCTGGACCGTTGTGCTTCTTTTCATCCGGTGACTTAGGCCACGGTATGGGACGCACCTTAAAAACAGTTCTACATACTCCGGCCCCTTTAACCGACTAAATCTGTACGTGTATGATGCCTATGGTTTTGCAATTAAATGTTATATCGGGAAAGCTTGCAGTCACAGCCTTTTTAAATCTGCGCCGATGAGACTGGTGTTTTTAGTTGTAAAACAGACTGCTTAGAATACTCACTCTCTCACAGATTACATCATTAAAAATGCCAGATATGAAATTAATTTCTATGGCTGCCTAGACATTCAGTGAACTGTTAATACAGACTCCGCATAGAAGCGGGAATCCTCTGAGGTCATTAGGACCCTAGAGCTGAATTTGTATGCTTTGCGTGCCTCTTGGAATGAATACTTATTTGTTGAGGCAAATGTACGGCTTAGCTAAGGATTTTATTCTCCATTGAAATCAGATGTGACGGTTTGGGACTTATCCCTACCTGCTTGTAGAGGTTATTGCCTGTAATGCTTTTGATAGCAGTCTGTTCTCGTATAAGATTGTTTTGAATGCTGACGATAACATATCAGCGAATAGAAATTGAATAGCATTTCTCACAACGGTTTTTCTTCTGGCAAATGTCATATGTCCGACATCTATAAAGCCTTCAAATGCATAGAATTGTGCACAACCACGCATACCGTAAAGTATTTTGCGGCGCTTCATGCGCTATCTCAGTTAACCACACTTCGCTGTTTATGATAACATTTGTAAAATCCTGAAGGGAAAGAAGTGTGGAATTTAATATTACCATTTGCAAAACTCCATAATTACTATGTCCTTCTCTTTCTCTATGAGATGGTGGAAGCCTGCCTGGCGTTGCATCCTCTTGCCGAATGTTCTGATGATACATCTCATGCAAAATCTGAATGCGGTGAGATCTGTAGGTGCTTTAGATTTTGCTTTGATCTCATCTTTTACTAGGGCATCTTGCCAGTAATACTTAACAGAACCATGCTCAACACACGTTTTATGCAATGATATTTGTTTTCAGATCGCGTTGTGCATTGCTGCATTTGATGCATTTCCTATTTGTCTACTGATCTATCCTGACCGATTTTTTTTTCATGGCGACCTTAAACTACTAATTGTATCCAGCACATCGTTTTAATGTGCCATGGATGGCTTTCTTTTGTAAAATACGTATTGCAAACACACTTCTATCCATATACACACCTGTACTTTAACGTCAGTCGTAGTTAAATTTCTTTTTCGTATTTTCTGTTCCAACAGTAATATTTTCCAGCCATGCTCAAAGGAAAACATAAATGAGATTATTTTTATAGCTTCTTAAATCCTTTATGCTAGTTGCCTTATAAAACTAAACCATGATTATGAAAGACATCTTACAATCTCATCTGTGAAACGTTAAAGCAAAACGCTCTTTTTGTTGTTTTATTTCCAGAATCGGGCGGATATACCTGCGAGATTTGTAGAAAAGGTTTTACTCGGAAAACATCCCTGAAGAAGCACATTGATAGTATACACAAACGTAAGCTCCTTCCACTGCTTGTTTTTTATTATTTCGTGCATTTTCACCGAAGCATCGTTATTGCAGCAGTGTTATACTACACATACGTGTTTATTAGCTTAATTTGTGCCGCAGATATTTGAAGCATGCTGAAACTAAATGTCTGACAAAAAGGCATCTGAGCCCAGCGTGAGTTTTTTGCTGTTGTGTTCATAGCAGCATTTACGGGACGCTCAGATATCTCTCTTTCTTCAAATATGATTTGCACATTAGGCTTTTTCAAAACTTCAGTACCAACGTTGTCCAACAAAAATGAAACATGATGTATTCTAATGATTTTGTTTTCTTAAAATACCTAAAGATTTTAACGTTAGCGGGCATTTTTACTCGATGAGGTTGAGCAGTTTAGCCATCTAGTGCACGGGTAGACACAATCGTACTGCATGCTTTTAAGACAGCAACTGAACTACACTTGGTTTTATGCTATTCAGTTTCCCATACTTTAGTCGTTTTATATTTTCGATTTCGAGACCAAGGTACCTATTGTTGTTGCCTCTGATCACAGTTTTAGGAGCCAATCTATGCAAAAACGCATAAGGATACATGTAAAGTCGTGAAGAAATTTTACTTTTTCAGTTAATTAATCCACTAGGTTCCCCGGGCTGCCAATGCGTTAAAGTAGCAGCTAAATTCAGACAACTCGGTGGCACTAGTGCCGACCGTCATTGGACATTTTTCTCCGACAGCGAGCAGGAAAAATTTTAAGAATATTCTCGATTAAAAGAGAAAGATTTAAATGTTGTTGTGAAAGCACGCTCTCATGCAGCACAATAACGTTACTTCTAATTTAGAGCAGGCTTATTTTCGACTATTATTTTAAAAACTACTACTTAAATAATATGGATTTTTTTTCATTAGTTTTCGAATTTTTTATAAACGCAAGTATCCTTTATGAAAATCATGCCTGAAAATCCTGATTCGTGAACGAATGTCAATATTCCCGATCTGCATCGACAAGACAACGAGCACATGGCTCAGTGGTTAGAGTATTTTACTGCTGATTAATAAGGGTCGCCGGTTCGGGCCTCGTGAATATTTCTGGATCATTGGCCGTCTAGGGGTCTTAGTAGTAGGTGTACTTGGAATTCTACAATCATCAGGTCAACTTCTACGTTGGAAGTCAAAAGACAAGATTCACCAGAAGGAGTGATTTGTATTGTACAGAACTCCATGTTGCTGTCTCCGGCGGCAGTGGTCATTGACGAAGCCAGGGCTAGTGTTGACTGGGTCCAGCCAGACTTCAGAGAGAATGAAACAGTCGTGACAGCTGTTTAATTAAGATTGCGGAGCAGATTCAAGTGTTCTGTTATTGTTGTGTTGCAATTGCCCGAGAGAATGTCGCCTGCAAAGGCTCCCTGTTGCGTTGGCACCAGTGATGGCATATTAAGTGGCCCTTAGGAAGCCGTACGTATTTGGACGCGGATGTATGCGTGGGTGTGTGCGCACGAGTGTGCGTGATTGAACTGTGAGGGCCGCCAGAAAGCCAAAGGACAGGGGGCGCTGGCGCAGCTTTTATTGGTTAGCCCGAAGCAGCTGCGAGTTCAGGCCTCGGGGCGGGATTGCCAGTGAAAGAAAGCATTGGAACACTTGTTTGTGACGACGCATGACTTTGCAGCAGCGAGCCTTAGAGAACGAATTATGGCCGTCCGCCACAGCCGTCACCAGCTAATCATACCCAACCCCAAGTGGTGCCCCAATCGAGGCTCGAACACGTGACCTATTGATCAAACGTCTAACACTAACCATTGAGACAGAGGCCCTATGTCCCGCCGGTTTAGATCGGGAGATTTTGGCGCCCTTTGCTAATGGAACTCGTTCGTCCAGCTCTGCCTAAAGGCAGAGCCTTGGATGGGGCATCACTTTGGGTCAGGTATGTCTAGCTGATGATGCTTACTTATCCACGAGTGGTTATTCTAGTATCCCTTGTGTAAGTCAGCAGTGCTGTCTGCCTTAGCGGCTGGGCGGCAGCTGGCGAGGCTCGACAGTGAGCCCCAAAGCCATCGGTGAACTTTCGTCAACGAATGCATGAAAATATACTTTTGCTTTATTCCTTATGGAAACTAATCACGTCTCCTTCAAATATTATACTTGAAGAAAGGGTGTATTTTGGTTTTAAAACGCCTTTTTTATCGCTCAATAATATTGAATGCAATTTGCTGCAGCATGTGTATCCAGGTTTTTACCTTTTATATGCCGTTTTAAAATAATCACGCGTATTTCTACGCTATAAACGGGACGTCATTTAATGCCCACAACATTTTAAAATGGATGTGAACGACGTTGGATGCTTTATAAGCAAAATGGATGTATTGAGAGGTGGTATTGTGCATTATAAATTTACACTGCTTGATCTTACAGTATCTCATAATTCGAAGGTATTAGAAAAACGATACCTTTTCCTCACCTATAAAATTTGAAGACGTAATCTGCTGCATGAAAAACTAATTTGGCGTATGTTTTCTCTGAAGTATATGTGAATTGTTAAGAGTATCAAGTATAAATGAGAAAAAAATATGACTACTTTAATCGTATTTTTTACATATTTTTTTTCAGAAGTCAACATTCTGACTTATCTGAAACATCTAGCTCCACGAAAATAAAAATGACCACTTATATATATATCGGCTAGCAGTTTCTGGAATAGCAATTTTCTGCACACAGACAGTTGGCAACCTTCTCTATGTTTGAATTTTAGAATTACGAAAGTTTGCCTGCGAGACCTGTGGGAAAGCTTTTACACAGCTTGGATCGTTGCGGAGGCATGTCGATGTTATCCACGAACGTATGTCTTCCTTTGCTAACTTGGTGGCCTTTTTTCATGCTCCAGGTTATTCTTGACAAATTTCAACATAAACTATGACTTAAGTAGGTAGCTTTTATGCTCACATTTCTCATAAAAGTAAACAGGGATGAACAGGGCAGCGCACTCTCTTCATTCTTCTGTGTCATGTTTGGTCCGAGTTCAAAAAGATAGTGAGGGAAACTGAGAATATTCATGTTAAGAAGATATTTTTTGTTCACAAAATCATGTTTTTATTCAGCGTCATAGATAAAAGCGGCAACGAAACCAAACAACAGCGCAACTAGAGGTTAAATAGTGCAAATAAAATATGTATGTCTCCAGGATTCTGTCTTTTGGGGCCGGTGAGAATGGGGATTTTTTACGGATGGGGCATTACAGGAAACAGTACGGCATCTTTAAAATGTATAACATATGAGAATAGATGATTATCGATAAAAATATTAAGATAAGCTGGAAGGGGTTAGGCTAGGTAACAAAATGCAAGTATGTTATAATAGTATTCCGGTAATGATAGGCACCCTTCGATAGCTATTTCTGGCTTTATTGGCCGTGGTCAGCTAGGAATAGCAAAGCCTGGTGTAGCCGCGGAAATTGCTGCCACACTAGAGTTTCGAACTCGCGTCTCGCCCATCACAGGCAAATGTCCTAACCATTGAGCCACGAGTTCGTTGCCTTGGCGGTTGCTGTTGTTGCATTTATACACGTTAATTTATAACGAAAATAAAAAAAGGAATCGGCGTCTGTTGCACGTGAATTGAAAATAAGAACTATTAATTTACTTGTGTTTATTAACGAGAAGCATTTATGCTAAAAATATAGATGATTAATAAGCATGGTATTCAACGTAATTGTTTGGTAATTATTAGTAATTCGAACGATAGACTGCGCACAATGCTTGATCCATAGTAGCTTTATGTCAATGAATAAAACAAGCCGAACACATTAAAGCCGACTTTACGACTTATTCTGAGGAAATATCCAACTTTATTACGAAAATGTCAATGCCATGGACTCCTGGAAGCCGTCATGCAACGCCGTTGTTAATGAAAATGTGCAGCAAAAGGTATGAAAAAAAAACTGTCGGCAGCAATTAAAGGTTTCCGTGTGGGGTCTGCAATAGCCTGTATCGTAATATCCAGCCTTAGAGGCTAACGGGATCTGTACATTTTTTAATAATTTCCCGTGGTCGGAAATTAATCGCAGGTCACGTAAACTTTCCATTTGGGAGGCACAATTGAATACGCCGACATCAGTAATCATATCGGCTCACGCATTCTGTATAGGTTGTATACCTCCTTTACCCTGCAATAACAGATCACTTAAGGTTTACATGTGTGGGGGAGCAATGGGATGCAACGAGATGATTCGAAGTATGGTGAAATGCGATTGCAGTAAAACATATAAGCCATACTACACCTACTTAAACATATATAGTAGTTATTTCAATTTATTTGCAGTACATACACTTCGCAGCAGTTCTAAGAAGAAGGCGCCAATTAAAAACCAATGCCGCAGGTTTCTGTATATTGGTGTCAGATCGCTAAATTGTTTGTGTTCTCATCAAATGTCCAGGTTTCTATCAATTCCCGGCTTTTATTACTTCCGGCATGGGCAACTATTGAGATGGCTGCAGAGTTTAATTCGACACTCATTACTTCTTTCTTACTTTTACATACACGACAGTTCAACCGTTGATTTCGAAGATGTCCACCACTTGCTTTGGCAGGTTAACGCAACGCGGTGACTCCCGTGGGATTATAGTTCAAGTAGACTCGCGGAGGCTCTACCCCGCTGTCTCACCACTCCCACACCGGATCCGATGTAAAGACCAAAGTCAATAAGACCGGAGGTGGGGGGATGTGCAGCTGTTGGCGCGACCAGCACTCAACACGCGAAGCAACAGCACGCCTCGTTAGGTAGGCTCCTGACTGGCAACGCGATAAAAGCCACATTAAGACGGAGCCACTGTAGCCTGACTCTCAGTCCGCCAGTCAACCACTCCGCACAGCAAGACACACTGGGCTCACTGTGGTGTCTGAGTCACTGTGATAACTTTAACTGTATCAGATTGTTTATAGTGACGAGAGAAGTGCACTGAGGGTGGGACTCACTCCCTCCCCCACCACCAGCTACAGGCCTGAGATGGGATGAGACACAACAAACATTGAATCCAAACATTCTTCTGCGATCCTAAAGATGTTTTTTTGCTCGCAGACACGAGGTGGTACCAGATTACCTGGAGTTGGTTAAAACAGTTTTATTTCGGGGCAATACATGAGACATACCTTTCTTCGTGCCGTTCACTCCGATATCCTGAAAGCCTTTTTTACTTGTGTTTCAGAACTGCGAGAGTTCACATGTGAAAGCTGCAGCAGAGTTTTTACGCGACTTGGTTCCCTGAAGAGGCATGTAGATATTGTCCACAAAAGTAAGTTTCTCTCCATTCACTGATGTATGTCAAGTTATTCATGTGCAAATAAAATGATTTTTGTTTATTTTTCCGGACCGAATACATTGCTGTCAAGAATGAAGTTAACTGCATAAGTTGTACTTCGTCCACCTGCGATCACGTCAGATCTAGCCGGCCTCAACGAGGTCAGCAGATTTGTGCTTTGAATACTGAAAATCCGAGGACCAAGCTTTAATAAACTGTCGAGAGTCAGGTTTTGAGTTGACTCCCTTTTCGACGCCTCCGTGTGGGCGTCCGTGTTGGATTTAAGACAGCAACACGAAGTTTGTGGTATGGACGACGAATAATGCATCGAAATCATCCTATTCGTCGCTGTTGGATGACCTGGAATACTCTCGCCAGCGAGTGCGAACTGTCTCATTTGAGAATTCACTGCACTCTATTTAAATGTTGGCCCTCGTTCGTCTTCCACGCGCATACCCTAGCATTTACAATCACGATGAAGGACTTCTTGGGTGGATGCATGGTACGCATGGAGTTTTTGGTTGATGCAGTTGTCGCGAGAGGCCCATAGGCACTGACCAGGGCTTGAGAAAAGCCGGTGACCAGCATCAATTGGGGAGAAAAGCTCAGCCTGAGACCTTTGAAGCTGTCTCTAGTTCTTTCGGTTAACAGTTGCCAGTCTCGAGAGGTGCCTTCTCCTGGTCAGAGATACAACTTCAAAAAGAACTGGTCTTTTACGCGTTGCTGGATTAACCGGCTCATTTACCAACTTCATGAATCTGTGACGCCATAGACTACTAATCACCAACTCTGCTTTTGGTTAGGCGCACCATCAGCATAGCCAATATTACTGATACAAGTGAAGATACGAGTTCCCTGAAGTAATCGAGCAGTAAAAAATAAACTGACGTAATTTAGGTTTCGGATTTAGCCTCGAATACATCATCAGGTACGCCAAAATCCAGCACGGGAAATAAAATCTACGTAGGTTACAACCCACGTGCAAGTGATCAATTAATTGGCGCACAAGAGGGCAGCTATCCCTGATTAAAGAAGTGCCGTTTATTTTCAGAGTTGTGCAGAAGCATACGACTGCGTCCTGTAAATACTCCCTGTAGATTAATTTTCTGCTGGTGTCTCTGATGAGGGGTTCGGAAGGGAACCTGAAACGTCAGTTGAATTAATTTCATGTCTACTAGATCTTAATAGTCGAGATTTATCGGCCGGCGTCTGGGTGCCTAATCCTGTAAGACCTTCCCGCGAAACCACTCAATTGGACAGAATGGGCAGCAGAGTATAACTTTGTCAAACCCCGCATTATTTCAAAAACTGTGAGGAGAAGTTGTTTTGGATCAGAACTCGCGCAGTGGTTGAGCGGTAGTAGAACTTGATTAAGTTAATTATTTTTGCCAGTCCGCCATGTACCGATGGAATCCATAAAGCAAATTGCCCTCGGTGGTTGGTAATTATGGCGGAATTCGAGTTTGGTGGCACATCGCCTTACGGACATTTCAACAACTTCTGATACACTGGAGAATTGCTGGCCTGCTGAACCACGAATTTTAACGTTTTATATTGCTCAGTGTAGGTTTCGACTTATTCCTTCAGTCGGACACCCTTCGATATTTAGTAAACTGTGATAACGGCATCTCTCTCCGCGCCACGTTTCAGTTTCGGGCCCTGTCTAAACTAGAAGGAGCCATTGAGCCTGACTCTGAGCCCACAGACAGCCACTCCACACAACAAAACACACACTGGGCCGACTGCGGTGTCCAAGTCATCTCATAAGCTGGCAGCCCTCTAAGCCACGGCTTTTGGGGCACCGCGATAGTTTCAAGCCCATCAGATTGGTTATAGTGAGGAAATAAATGTGCTGAGGGTCGACCTTACTCTCTCCCCCACTGCCAGCAACAGGCCATCGCCTGACTGTCGGCCGCCTGAGGTGAGATGGGCGTACTTACACAAACACCAGGAATTCCGTAACCAGGGAATTAGAAGAAGCCGTCACCATCTGATTCCCAGTCCGCTCATCAGCCCCCATCCGACAGTTCGATCGTCGGTTTGGACTACCTTTATCGTATGCTCCACAGCAGGGTGACGCAGGGATGGTGACTTGCCTGTAAATTAGTTTTAAGTGATATCACACGTGCGGAGCAGCTATCACGCTCTCTCTCTCTCTCTTCTCTCAGCAACCTTTACCCGGTGTCAAAACAGAGTCCAGAAGACCGGAGAGTGAATCGCGCGCAGGCGGCTGGCGCGGCCGTCGCCGTCCTTGTGCGTTCCACCACACACCCCTCACCCGTGTTTGACATTGCTTGTGGGAGCTCAACCCGAACAATTCCCCCCGTACGCTGATCTGACTCCCTGTTGGTCCTGGGCATCTATCACGCGGCCTGTTTAGGGGATAAGTCCCCATCTACACACGCATACTTCGTCACTTGATATGTCGTTGTATTCTAAGGACTGGCTTATTGTGTTCATCTAAAGTCCATGCTAGTCACTTCGCTATTTTGTTATCGTTAGATTGCGGAGCTGCAGTCAACGCGGCGGATCCCCGTCCCTCCTCGCACTTTCTGATGTAGTTTGAATAAACAGACTATTGTGTGAATTTCTCTACTGCAACCTTTTTGCTTTCAGAACTGCGAGATCATGCGTGCGATGTTTGTGGAAGAAGTTTTGCACAAATTGGGGATCTGAAAATTCACGTAGACGCCGTCCACAAAAGTGCGTTTTTTCTTCAACATTTTTTTTACTTTTATCCACATTATGGTCGTCAGGAAAACATCGCATCAAGTATATTTATTGGAGAACTAGCCTAAACTGTTGATTGTATATCTTCAAAGTGGGGTGCCGGTGGGCAGGTATTTCGCAGAACGAGGAAAGCATTAAACGCGTTCCTGCCTTCAGACAATTTATGCGGCGTTATTATTTCTACTTAAATGTTATCAGTAATGCATTTGTAGTCATTTTGATTATTTTCTCCTTGCATATTCTTCACCCTGCCGACGTAATCATTCTTAGCCATTTCTACTTTTTTAGATCTTCGGGACTATACTTGTTACATTTGTGGCAGTGCATTTACCTACAGAGCGCACCTTTCGCGACATGTCGATGCCATTCACAACCGTATGCTTCCTTTCAGGAACTCTTTTGTGTTTTTATTTTTTTTCGAATAGGAGTTTCATCCGCTTCACCTTTGCAGCGCTTGCTTTTCAGGCTTTGTCGGGTGAAGAATGTTCGCATTATGCTTTGATTTTTTTTATGAACTTCACAGTGCTTTTGCAGTTTTTGCTCCCAGTAGCATGGTTGGTTTGCTTTAGTGGTCGCTGCACCCAACGTCTGGCAATCTTCTTTTCTTACATTTTCTTGTTTTTCCAGAAGTACGGGGATATACCTGCGACACCTGTGGCAAGGATTTTACCCGGAAGACATGTCTGCAGGCGCATATCAATCGTATACACAAAAGTATGCTGTTTTTTCTTTTAGCTTTTATGCCTTCACAATTCACGACAATTTCCGAAAAATACCTGTAGCTTGAAATAGTGCTGTGCCCATTGCTTGGCAGCTTTGGCTTTCTGGCTCTATGTTTTTTTTCTTTAAAATGCTCTTGCTGATTGCATTTATACTTTGGCTGTTGGAACATGCTGTTTTCTGCACTCCACAATCGTAACGTTTTAGGCTAACTTTGATACTTTCTGTATCAGAACATCACAGAAATGGTAATTAATTTATGTCTTATGACGTGGCTGTTGTAATGTATATTGTCAGCGTCTCAAGTAAAATATTCCTCCAAGGAAGCCGTCTCAGGTCTTTGGATCCCATAGCCCGTTTCACTTTTCTCGAAATAAAAATTAGGTGGTGTAGACCTATGTCCTGCTCTGTGTACAGATATTTGTGACACAGCCGCAAACCTTTGTTTCTCGTTAAATCTTGAGTTTTATAATAATAATAATAATAATTTGTATATTTAAGGCCCAAGGGGCCCTGCTCACAGATTTTGGGTGCACGATGCAAACGTCAACGGGTCACTTAGACCGTCAAATGTGCCCCACAGCCGAACATCTTCGTTTCTCGTTCAATCTTGTGTTTTGCTCACAGATTTTGGGTGCGCGATGCAAACGACAACGGGTCAGTTCGACCGTCAAATGTGCCCCACAGCCGAAAACCTTCGTTTCTCGTTAAATCTTGAGTTTTGCTCACAGATTTTGTGTGCGCGATGCAAACGTCAACGGGTCAGTTCGACCGTCAAATGTGCCCCACAGCAGGGTGGCGTAGGCATGGTGACTTATGTATCATGAATGAAAGAGAAAGTTCGCGTTCCAGGCATTAGTATCGATGAAGAAGACGCTTGATCGAACACCGGTGTTCAATCATATATCTTCTTTACTTCTGCACCAATTAGTTTTTGATGAGGTTGGACTTTGTCTGTAGCTACCGGACACCTTGCCTTAATCCGGCAGAAAACCTCACTACCATTACATCTCAACTTGAAAGGAAGAGCAAGAGAACTGTGAAGCATATGTGGGATCCAGGCGTCCGAATAAGTCATAGGGAAACTCAGCCGCCGCAAAATCTCATAGTGGACCCGAGAAGGAAAAAAATATGAGCGGGTAGTGATACGGGACACGAACGGCAATGCGTTCAGAGCCTATGGCCAGAAGCGCACACCAGCTGGGTTATGCGTTCCGACCAGCCGCGGGTTAGGGTTACCCGTTAGCCAAGCTGCAGGCTACCTGGCGCGTCCACGGGTGGCGGATAGTGGCGCGGCCTTCCGTGAAGGTTAGCTGCGAAATAAGCAGGCTCCCGGGTCTGGCGAATAAGCAGTCGCAGACGCAGCAGCGACAGTGTTACCAGGGCACGGTGGGCTGAGGTCTGGCGCACCGACTGCCTTATAAAATACCGCAAGGCTCAATGACGACACTGTGACATGGCGAGCGTGAACCGCCATTGAATAGGTTTGCTTGCCACCAACACCACTGCCTTGTGGTTAGGTTCTTGAGCCAAAGTGCTAGAGGAGACAACCTCGAACAAAGAATCCGAGCGGCCGTTGGGTACCCGCCTGTATTCAAAATTCCCAAGAAACCTTATGATGTATCCTTACCTTACTACGGCGTCCGCGGGAGCCGACGCGGTCCGCAACCCTTGTCCGGTGGTGCGGGCGAATAATGTGCAAGCTGGACTGCTAAACAAAAAACGGACTCTTGGTATTGGATGCTGGAATGTGCGAACATTTCTGGAACCTGGTACTCAAAGTCTGACAGCGCACAGTCTCCATGAATATCACGTGGATGTTTATTGCTTGTCAGAGGTCCGACTCCCCGACTCAGGCCCCCGAGAAATCAAAATCCCGGGGGTCGATTCTTATTTCACCTTGTATCACAGCGGTCCGAGTGACTCATCTGGTAGACATGGTGTGGCTATTGCCCTCTCGGAAAAAGCTAACCGTGCACTACTAGCATGGGAACCAGTCAACGACCGAATGGCCTATGTTCGACTAAAAGGCCATTTTACGAACATCTCGGTCGTATCTGTGTATGCACCTACGTCGGCGGCTGAACAGCAAGAGAAAGATAATTTCTACTCGCAGCTGCAGGAGCTAGCTGAACGACTCTCTCGTCGAGATCTGCTAATTGTTGCCGGGGACAGGAATGGCTGGACTGGGCCCGGTGACCTGACAAACAGCCACCTTCTTGGTCGTTTTTTGCTTGGCTCTCGAACGGACAATGGTGAGAGGATGCTGCAGTTTGCCGAACAGAACCGACTGTTTGTTACCAACACATGCTTTCAGCATCGTCACAAACATCTACTGACTTGGTATTCGAACGATGGCCGTACCGCCAGTCAAATCGATTACATTCTAGTTGGTTCACGGTTTTGCAGCGGGGTCCACGATAGCAGGTCGATGCGAGGTGCCGAAACTGGTAACTTCCACGGGTCGGACCATGTTCTCGTTTGCACGCGCCTGAAGGTTTACCTCTCATCTGTGCCCAAACTGCCACGTGCGAGACGCCTTGATGTCGCCAAGCTCCGGCAAACCAACACTACCGAGGCCTTAAGCACAGAAATCCAGTCGCGTCTTATGACCCAGGCTGATAACGAGGGCAGAAGCAAGTGGCCATCACTGAAGACATCCATCTATGGGGTAGTTGAGAGGATTCTAGGATTCACTCAGCGGCGCTGCAGTGACTGGATCAGCGGAAGAACCCTGCAGCTATCGGCTGAGACGACTCAAGCTTAGGTCCCGGAACGATGCCTCCTTCCGCCAACTTCGAAAGCTGACAGCAAAGTCGGCCAGAGATGATCGGCAGAAGCATTGGTCCGAAACGGCGACTTCTATGGAGCAGGCTTCTAATGTTGGTGACACCCGAAAATTGTACCAAATCATACACCAGGTTAGTGGAAAGCCCCCGACACCCTGTGATTCTGTTCGCGATGTGAATGGAGGATTTATTGCCGACAACTCGGCCAAGGTCGATCGCTGGCGTGAACACTTCGAGCACCTACTCAACTTTGACGAACAACCCATCACACCCTCCCTCTCCTCCACAGCGGATTTTCAATCCTCTCCTGCCTACGCAGTGTCGTGTGACATCCCGTCCGAAAACGAAGTTACCGATGCAATGCAGAGGCTACGCAACAGCAAGGCGTGTGGAGAGGACGGTATTCCGGCAGAAATCTACAAGTCCTGTGTCAACACCCTGGCTCCTCGGCTCCATGAGGTGATTGTACGAGCGTGGCGAGAAGAGACCGTTCCCGATGACTGGGGCTCAGGTATCCTTGCACGAGTCCACAAGAAGGGAGATAAGAAAAGATGCGAGAATTACCGTGGCATAAGTCTTATCGATGTTGCTGCAAGGATCTTCGCTGTTGTTCTTCTCATGCGCTTCCAGTCTGTACGTGACTCCAGGACACGACCCAACGAAGCCGGATTCGGAGCTGGGCGTGGATGTGCGGATCAAATATTCACACTGAGGCGCACTCTAGAATTCCGCCATAGCTACCAGAAACCGACGGCCGTTTGCTTCGTCGACTTTGCCGCCGCATTCGATTCCATCCATCGTGAGTCCCTGTGACGAATGATGGAACTGGATGGAATGCCGACCAAACTCATTGCGATGATTAAGGCCTACTATCAGTCTACCACCGCACGAGTCCTGGTCCACAACAATCTCTCTCAGTCGTTCGATATCCGGTCTGGTGTCTGACAGGGCTGCGTCCTTTCGCCCATTCTGTTTAACTACGTCATTGACTGGATTCTCGGCAAAGCCCTACATGAAGAGGACGGTGTTGAACTTGCACCCGGACGCCGACTTACTGATCTTGACTATGCCGATGATATTGCGCTGTTAGCCTCAAACTTTGATGGTCGACAGTCAGTAGTGTCGCGGTTAAATGAGATCGCTATGTTGGTAGGCATGTCCATAAAATCCCGGAAAGACGAAAAGTTGTTCTCGAGCTGCATCTTTGACCAGGAAAAGGCACCCCTGAGAATTAATGGCCATCAACTTGAAGAAGTAGACAGCTTTAAATACCTCGGGGTGAGGCTGCTACCGAGTGGGCATAGCAAAGGCGATGCTGTTCATTGGGCTTACTCAATCCTTCGAAAGCGCCTATGGATCCGACGTGACATCTCCATCGCCCCGAAGATTCGTGTATACCATGCAACCATCTGGTCAGTCCTCCTCTATGGATGTGAATGCTGGGCTGTGCGCGCTGAAGATGAGCGAAGACTGGAGGTCTTTGACCACCAGTGCCTGAGGACGATCCTGCGAGTTAAGTATAGCGACTTCATCTCAAATGAGACAGTCCGCATCCGCTGCAATCGTATCACGAGGATATCTCAGGCCATTCAAGAAAGGCGACTGAGGTGGTTTGGACACGTTCTCCGTCGTCCGCCCCACGAACTTACCTATGCTGCCCTCGACCCGGCACCGCAGCCCACCTGGAAACGTCGAAGAGGAGGGCAACTGAAGACCTGGCTAGACACCGTCCGTCAAGACATGGAAGCAGTTCTTGGACCTTCTATCTTCGGCCTCCGTCGCTGGAGAAGGGACTGGGTGGAGCTTTAGAGATTCACTGCCGCCAATCGCCACGCATGAAGAGGTACCGTTCGTGACATCATTGAGGCCGGATAGATCAGGCATGATCACAGCCGTAACAAGTACAAGTACCAGCCGCGTACGCCATCGTCACCTCGGGCACACGTGACGAGCGCGTACACGCGCAGTGCAGATATTCTAGAAACGTCTCCCATGACCGCAGCGTGATAAACTACGAATCAGCGTGCATGCCAGAACCCCGCCCTCGCGCGCTATAGGTTAGGATTGTTTCAGATGGACCAGAGCCTTGTAACTACGCTGAAGTGGACAAGCTAAAGCCTCCGCTGTTTATCTGTTGGCCGGAATAAAGCCCTTGCCACCGGAACTGGCTCTCAACCTCTTTACCATGTCATGACCAAGTCTACACGACCATAGGTGGCGGGGGGAGGGTGACTATGAGACCACAGCCGCTTCTGTGTGTGTTGTCGTCTTATCAGGCCCACAGTCCGCGAAATAGGTATGCTATAGAGGACACATTAAGTGGGATCTAGTTCAACCTGATTGTCAGTCAACGATTCTCCAGCCCGCGCAAACACACTCACACACAGTAGGTTGACTTCGTGGTTCAAGCTACCCCGTTAGTTGGCAGCCTTCCAAGTCAAACCAGGGCTTATAGCGCACCATGATAGTTTCAAGTTTTACCGCTTGTTTATACTGAGGAAAATGTATTGAGCCTTCGATCTTACTCACGCTGCAGCCTCTGCTTTCAGCCTGATGAGGGCCAAAGCCGTGGCTATGGTGGTTGACTTGGATAGGCAAACTGCCGTTCTACTGATTGCGCTTGCTAATTAGGTGTAGCCCGCAGTTATAGTCGCCGGCCTCTGTGCCCCTTCCAGCCAATCAGCTAGCAGCTGTTTTCTAGGCTACAGTCTGGTCACGACTGTATTTGAATCGCTTTTGGTGCGTGACCATTGTAGTTGCGTATAGCTTGCTTCTTTTGTCGACTGGAATGCTTATAAATTTACTGCCCTGAAATTCCCCCAATCAATTTGCGTACAACCTCTCCTCTGCCCTTTATTCAGAACTGCGAGACTTCACATGTCATGTCTGTGGCAAGGGTTTTGGATCGAAAATTGACATGAAGAGTCATGTTGACGCTGTCCACAAAAGTGCGTTTTTCAATTATTTTTTTGTGTTTCTCAATGTTGAATTTTCGTTCTGCTTCATTTATTTTACGGCTATCCGGGCTTATAAAAGGGTTATACCTTTTGAGTTTGAGAGTGGACTGGACTGAACCACAGATAATCGGACATTGGACTTTCCGGGATAGCGTTTGTGCATGACACATCCACGTTTAAGTATGCCAACTATTTTATTTGGTGTTGTGGACTACTGGCAAGGCGAAATTCAGATAACTGACGTGCGTAGCCCAGTGCAATAAGTAAGTAGAACACTCTAGCTCAGTTCGAAAGATAATAGTTTCGAGTTTGGAAGAAGTTTTTTAGCAGCATATTTAGAACAGTATTGACGCACTTCTAGTGTGCGGTCAGTCTACGCTTCTCTGTCCCTTCGCGTGCATTTATTTTTCCGGTTAGCCTAGCTTATTTGATCTCCGAGCAGTACGTGCGCATAGTAAGGCTCCCTCCACATACTAGAAATGTACTTGCTCTTTCTTTAATGATCATTTTCCGTGCGCACATGTGTAACCTCCATCTTAACCCTAGTCCTCATTTTCTGTGAGCTTGGCAGTTGCTATTGGCATGTGTTGCCGAATCAGACATTTTGAATTTCGCGACTACTAATAGACTGCTATTGACCCAGGTAAAACCTGGCCCTTTGTATGCCATTTAAAGCAGTCTTTCATTTCCGTTTCAGAATTACGAGAACACAAATGTGAGTTCTGCGGCAAGGCCTTTGGCAGGAGAACCTACCTCAGGTTACACATACACAATATCCACAAAAGTGCGGGCTCCTTACTTCACCTTTCTCTCGCTTATTTGCTCTATTGAATTCATTTTTGGGGCATTTCAGTAATAGTAGAAATATCTTTGGGGTGGTGTCTGATAGTGTATTTAACGGTCACCGTCATTCCCTGTTTTTTTGCGTTGAGGCATGCGTTTGGTCCTATGGGCTGTTTGCTCCTAGCTACACACAACAGTTCGTCATTTTTCGATGATATCCACCGTGCGGTTTGGTAGAGACTGTGACTTTTGTGTGTGTGTGTGTGTGTGTGAAGAGAGAGAAGAAGGTTGAACTACAGCTTATTTCTTTCCTCTCTAAGAACAACCTGGTGTGCCTGAAGTTATCGCGGTGCACTGAAAGGAGTACCTGCGATGAGATAACTCGGACGGCGCAGTCAGCCCAGTGTGTGTCTTGTTGTGTAGAGTGGCTGCTTGGCGGACTGAGAGTCAGGCTAAAATGGCGCAGCGTGTGCCTGCAACTATCCGTGCCACCTACGCCCCTTGACCCTTGTGGAGCATTTGCCATGGCAGTACTATAGGAGTTAAGGCTAAGACGATTAACCCTTACAGCTACAATCTTCCAGGCCCGGTTCCTTAGGAGATAGGAGAAGTCTTTGGAAGGAAGAGTGTATTGTGTACACAATGGAACGAACAATAGATGGAAAGAGTTTGCCAATAGAGAAGAATATACGAGTTCCAGGCAGCAGTTTCGAAGAAGAAAATGCGATCACTGGAACAAGGACTTTATTTTCCTGACGTTTTGGATTCCGTCGGGAATCCTTAGTCATAGGTAATCGTAAACAGGTCTGAGACATGCGCAGATAAGGCGTGATACATGCACAGATTGCATGGTATTTATAGTTCACAGCAGTCACCCGCATGCGTACTATAATTTTATGTTCCTGTAGCCACCACTGGAGGTCTTAATTGGTCCGGTGCTTGCTCATTAATTGCAACAGCGTTCTTGTCCGCGTCGGATGCAGTTTTGATAATTGCTCGACAATTACGCCCGCTGTCGTGAGAGTTGCGCCCAGTCCTTCCCACGTGACTGATTCTCTTGCTCGGGAAATTTCTCAGTACACTGTATGGGAACGCCAAATCGTTGCGCTTTTTGATGCTCCGGGGGCCTGAGGACCATTACTCGAGCAGCTCGCGGCTCACGCGGTTGTCCCCTCTTGCGAGGATTTCGGCCTCGTCAAACTTGAAAATATGGCCGGGTCCCGTTGAGTGAGCTGCAACCTGGGAGTTGACGTCTTTCTTCCTCACCGCCGCTGCATGCTCGGCCATTCGCGTCTGGAGTTATCTCCCGGTTTCTCCGACGTAGTTGCTTAGTCCACAACTTCACCAGATCCAGTAAACAACTACAGCCGTTTCCTGCCGGATTCCCGACGGAATCCGAAACGTCAGGAAAATAAAGTCCTTGTTCCAGTGATCGCATCTTCTTCTTCGGAGATGGAAAGAGTGTTGACTCGCGGAGTAGTGCGTCCGTTCCCTATTCGGGTTGGCTCCGGAATGATAAGGTTATCAGGCGTTGCCGGCGCATGCTTTGTTCCGGCGGCCAATGAGGCGGATGATGCATAGACTAGCGTGGGTGCGCGACCTTGAGATGGACTTGGATTGCCTAGCGTGGGCGCGCGGTCATGCTGAGGCGTACTTATGCCTCGGTCAAGGACAGTTAGCGCCAGAAGGCAGTTGGTGCGCAGGCTAAAGGCGTCATGCGTCAGCGGCTGGTCTTGGGTTCCAAGTGGCTGCAAATGCCACTACAGTACGACCCGAGTAACGCCTGCCGGGTCCTAGTCCGGTCCCCTTTTTGATTTAGCGCACTTGCCATGTATTTCACCTACAGACCTTCACTGACCAACGTGGTGGTTAACTGCCGCTTGTGCAGCTGCTTTCTCCCCGACTGATAGGCAGAAGAAAGGCAAACAGCCGATTCTGATAACTAGTCTTTAGTCTTCAGGGCAGTACACAGACCGAGGCTCGCTTTAGCGTGTCTATTACAGCCTAGTTATAAGGCTTTGGCCCTTCACTAGCAGTTCGACCTTTCGTCCCACTTTACTTGATACGAATGTGATCATGTCTGATAAAGTAGGTCTCAGTGATTTCATGGACGACATCTCTCCACGCGTGACGATTAGTGCTGACGTATCTGGAAAGCTCCACCCATTCGCTTTTCCAGTGACGGAGACCGCAACTTGAAGGTCCAAGAACAACTTCTATGTCCTGACGAACTGTGTCGAGCCAAGTTTTGAGTTGTCCTTTTATTCAACACCCCAAGGTGGGCTGCGTCGCCGGATCAAGTGTAGCATAACAAAGATTGTGAAAGTGCACAAACTACCTCAGTCGTCTTTCATTGATGGCTTGAGATACTTTCGCCGTGAGTGCGAACTGTCTCATTTGTGGAGAAGTCGGTTAACTTGTCCACAGGCAGCGGTGGTGAAAAAAATCCAGTCTTCGCTCATATTCAGCGCGCAAAGCCCAGTACTCACATCCATAGAGGAGGAATAACCAGACGGATGCGCATTGGCGATGTAGATGTCGCGTCGATCGATAGGATCTTTCGGAGGATTGAGAAAATCCGGCGAGCTGCATCATGCTGTGATGGCTCTCGTACTGGGGCGTGTGTGCTACTCTTTATGTTGCAACATTTCAGCCGCCCTTTATATAGGTTTATACATTGTAAATGCGTGTCAGATGTGCCGAACCAAACCGGGGGCTAGGTCAGAGCAGTGCAAACGTTTTTGCGGTTTCTAACACACAACAAAAGCCGACAATAGGGGGAGGGGGCCTGTTTTCGTAAAACGCAGTTACCACTGCGGAGTTTGTTCCCCTGGACACCTGTGGGCCTCGTCACCTGCGCCAGCGAAAATGTCATCATAGGTTCCTCTTAGTGTTTTTTTTACTTGAATTGACTTTTTGCACAATCTGCTCTTTATCCTAGTGCTCATACTTGACATTGGGTGTAGACTGTCTACAGTAGAATACTAGGGAGTCCAATTTTCTTACATGGATGTGTACATGGTCATCCTAGGGTTGAGGCCTTCCTTGTTTCTATATTTTGCCTGCCTTTTCGAAATACCTTTTGCCCATTTTTTTTAGAAACCTCCGAAGGTTAATATTACTCAAGCCTTCGTCATGAACAATCAGTCGATGTTCAATACTATTTGTAAAGCCCTTATATGACCATTTTTTAAACGTATTCACTTTTTGGAATCCGTGTTTTTGAACTTTTAAAGAACATTTTATCTTTTTTGAAGTGATTTAAAAATTACAAACAAGATTACTCACTTCTTTTAGTTTTTTATGCAAGGGGTTTGCCCCGATGTTTTAAACTGCTCCTGCTGAGAAACTGCAAATGGCCAAATAACAGGGAACCACAGTATCTTCTGTGAGTTCGATAAAGTTTACAACTATGCACTTCGGTGGTGATTCAGTTTTCCGGATCACTCTTAGGATTTGATCAGTTGCCATTTTTCACTAGACCGTTACTTCCAAGATAGTAAATTCTTAATCGCATGAGATACTGCGTTATTATACTACTGGCCATGGGTGAGTAGTCATTTTTATGCACAATTTCTCATTGAGTGGCAGCTGCTAACCGTTTGCCTGCAATTATGCCAACAACCACTGTTTAAATTTTTCTGCTGTATCAATACATTTTTCATTCACAATGTCACCAATAAGGAGTTCAAAGGTGTTTGCCTTTCCTTCCCTCAACTGCACTGAGTGTGCTTTCTTAAAAAACTTACTTATTTTGGGTCGTACTGAGATTATCCCAAGATCTAATCTGTAGATGCGCAGTGGCAGGATGCCTTCTTATGAGTGAGCATTTCTGTTCACGACTGCAAAAAGTCTACTTTGTAAAAGTGTTCGCTTCAGTAGTATTTATTTTTCCCGGTAATTTTCAGTGCCCTTTAAAATGCAAGTACATTTTGTCAAAAAGAATTCCGAAGCTAATTACGCCTTCTTCTAGTTGTGTGCTTGAAGGAAGGGTGTTATTCGGTTTTAATTTACTAAATTGCCGAATATTTGTAAAACCTCCCGGCCGTTACAGTTAAATACAAGGTTTCAGTTCAGTTTTCTTGAGGAAAAGATAGGCAAACGCCTTCCAGTTCCCTGTTGGTGACATAGTCACTGAAAAAGGATGGATACAGTAGAGAAATTTAACCAGTTCTTATTCACATGATTGCAGGCAAAAAGTTTACATCCATGAGTGTAAAATAATGAATATACATTATTAATCACTCATACTTTAGTGTGTCCAGTCTGGTCCCTGTTACACGTAGTTTGAATGGATGGCTTCTTAATTTCGTAGTTGTTACTTACTCGAAGAAGTCGTCAGGTAAAAGACAGCAGTCCTGATCGCGCATCAAAGGAAATATTTGTATCAGTTCACCGCGTAGCTGCCTGAAACTACAAGGAAATAGGTCAAGATTAGTTCAACATGTTTTATAAGGTAATGAGCCTGTCTGGTCCCAATGTTTCTAAATTAAATGCTGTGTGCATTTTGTCTAAGTAAAGATGCTCAGTACCCCTACGTTATTAGGTACTGGTGACATGTTTCTTATGCGATTTCGCAGTTGATGTAGATCATCTTGTACGGTTTTAGGTAACATTTCGGATCGGACGAATGATGTATAAACGCTTCACAAACCCAAAGAATGCCATAAATTATCCTCGCTTCAGGTATGAAATTTGAAGAAGGCGTAATTTGAGGAGGTGAAGAAAGCGATGCGATCCCTGGGACAAGACATTTATTCGTCCGACCTTTTCACATCTGTCATGGACTCTTCATCAGAGACGAGAACAGTAGCAGAAACGCCTAATGCATGCGCAGGGAATTGCCGAAGATATGCTTTACAAATAAACCTTATTATTACAGGTGTGTCTATGAGTAGCACAGAATCAGTTTGTTCGCTCGCCAAAATCATTGCATTTTTATCTGAGCTTTCGACCTCTTTCTGAAATCCATCGTCAGACATACCATAGGCAGCAAAAAACCAGCTATAGGTATAGGAAGCTAGGGTCAATCATATGCTGCTGTCACTAATTTGGAGATGACGGTGCTAGGCTCTGTCTTCTGGCACCCAAACACTAAACAGCCAACTGAGTTCTCATCGGATGCCAAGGCTTCAACGAGATCATGGCTTGTCTTGCTGCTGGTGTGAGTGATTATTGGTCGGATATTAGCCGAACTAAACGCTAGCAACGTTTGGAGGCTTTCCTAAGCCGTCGAGCCTAGCCAAATGTCTTTGTTGTTTAGCTCTGACCGCATAACAGGCCATGATTGTCCACGCGAGACGACCTTAGACCGCACGCAGGCACATGAGCCTAAGCAAGGCACAACTGTTTCCCGAGGGTCATTGGTCGCGTGACGTTATTCCAATGTGGCCAACCAGGCCACAAGCGAACGCGCAGACAACCTCTTATAAGCCACTATCATCCCTGACAGGAAGAGTTGTAGTCACACCGAACAGTGGACGCCAGTCCGCTCCTAATGCTGGACTTGCCCCGAGGCGGAATATAAAGCGCGCTAGAAATCGAGAAAGCGGCAACATTCACCCGATACAGCTCCTCTGGGTCTTGTACACAATAAACCCTCCTCCGGGATGATTCCAGAATTATGCCCTTCCTATTGTTTTCTTCCATGGGGATTTCAACTGGGCGTAATTCGACGGTGACACATTCGGATGTCATCGTTATAGCACTAGCGACGCTGTACTCGTCGTTCTAACAATTATAGTCTTGGCTGCGGATTAAGACTCGTGACCGATCTTGTAGATGTAGTAAGCCCAATAGGATAAGTCGTCACCTTCTCTTAAAGCCACCTTATATTCGTGTATGCGCGGTCAAAGTATGTTGGCAGTATATCCAGTGTATTTTCGACGAGAGTTTAAATACGGTATGTGATGCACCACAGACAAGTGCCCAACAGGCTTTAATCCATCTTTTATTTTCTTGATCCTGTTGATGCTGATAGCTCTTAGTTAGTAAGGTTTGGCCATTAAAAAGTTTAAACAGTAAAAATAAACCCTTCTGTAATCTACGAAGCCACAGGGGATCCAGCTTTATAAGTTTGTACCTTTATTGGGAGGCTAAGTTACGGTGTTCTTTAGTGAAAACTCTTCTGGTGCACAGATTCTATTTTCTTTCGTTCGCTAGTGCGCAAAAGACTAAATAGGGGCGAGCAGTATTCAAGACAAGGTCTCAGGTGCATATTATAAAGGCTAGATATAACCTTTATGTTCTTAAAATTTCTAAGGATAAATCCCTTGGTTCGGCGTGATTTCGAGACTATCTGGGCACAGTTTTCTGATAAATTGAGACTATTAGCGTAGGATATGCCCAAATCGTTGATAACTCCTGGGGCATTTAGTTCGTGGCTGTTAATGCTTAATTCCGGTTGATAATCGTCGCCAACAATCATAACGGAACATTTGCGCCATTAAATGGTGAGGCGCCATGTGCAACACCACTGGGCGAAGGACTGAAGATCCTTTTTTATCAACTCGAGCACGATGTTGCGATCTGCCGGTTTATATCGACAAGCGACTTTTAAATCAACAGCGTACACGAAGGGTCTACTATATTGAAAACAATCTGGAACTTATTTGAGGAAAAGGCCAAATAGAAGCGGCCCCAGTACACTACCCTGTATAACTCCACTCCTCACATGCGTGGGGTCGGAGGTAAAATTGGAAATTTTTACTCGTTGTGTGCGAGCATCCAAATAGGAAGATATGAAGTTCAGAGGCTTGCTACCTATGCCGAAAGAGGCCAGTTTCAGAAGGAGGAGGTAATGATCAACCCGATCAAAGGCCTTAGTAAAATCGAAATAGACGCTATCAGTGGCAAAACCGCTGACTTTAGATTATTGCACATAATCAAAGAAAGAGAGCTGACAGGTGTCAAAAGATCGTTTCTCAAGAAAGCCATGTTGAGCTGTAATGAGCAGGTTGTTCTCTGTCAAGTGACGCATCATCTTTTCTTTGATTAAGATCTCCAAGATCTTCGAGGCTGCGGGAAGTGTATTTATTAGCCTTAAGTTGTCGAATGACGTCGATCGGTCATGCTTGCGAATATGCATTATGTGCGATTCCTTCCCAACGAAGGAAAGGTTTCACTCTCAGGAGCAAGATTAATTACCTTACACAGAATAGACGGAAAGATATCATTTGCTTCAGCTTTTAGAAGGCTAACTGGGACGAGAACGGTGAATGGTTGCTGTCACGTCACAGAGGGTAAAACTTATGGTTTCGAGGACGGCACATGTCAAAACCAGGGTATCTGGAGGTCAGCAAACGAGGTTTCAGTAAAAGTTTTGGATGGGAACGCATTGAAACTATCGGCGGTCAACTTAGAGCTAACTATAGGGTTTCCTTCAGGCGTCTTAGGGTATGGGGTGTTGAGTCTTCCTCTGCGCTTTGAATGCGCGCGAAAAGAGTTTCGCAAAATTTAGGGAAGGAAGTCAAGTTAAGCGAACGAACGTTTTCGATTAATTCATCATCAGGCAATACAGAAACCATAGAATTTTTTGTGTGACGAGATTGTTAAAAAAGAGTTCCCAATCGGCATGCCGATCGGAGACATGAAGCAATAACTCTTAAGCTGCACTTTAAACGTGCAATTCAGCTTTAATGGTAAATTTTACCGCCAAATAGATGGGGTAGCGATGGGATCACCGCTTGGACCTCTTTTAGCGGATACTTTCATGGGCAAAATGGAGAGCAACAAACTTTCCCCTATTATAAAAGACCTTCCAGCCTATGCTCGCTATGTTGATGATATATTTATAATAGCAGACAGAAGACTTGAGCTTGACACATTCTTAGATCAAGTGAATCAGGTGCACTCAGCGTTAACCTTCACTTTGGAAAAAGAGGACAGACAGTGCCTCCCCTTTCTGGACGTCCTCCTTAGTAGAGGATCTGATGGATCAATAATTAGAAGTGTATTTCGTAAGTAGACCTGGACAGGGCAATACACTAACTTCTACAGTTTTGTGCCACTAAGTCAGAAACGAGGCCTCGTCCGCTGCCTCACGAACCGAGCTAGGAGAATATGTTCTCCAGAGACACTGGAGGATGAACTCACACTGCTTAAAAATACCTTACAAGATAATGGGTTTCCCGATAAGTTCATCGATAAGTTTATGGAGGAACGTCCACCAAGACCGGAGATACCGACGGCTGAGAAGAAAACCGTATTTCTTACATTGCCTTTTCAAGGAGATCCAGCAAGCGAACTTCTACAGCTTCGTCTGAACGCTGCAATCGCGCGTACATATCCAGCAGCAAAGTTAAGATTATTGTTCTCGAGCACTCCACTTCTTCGCCTTGAAGGCAAGGATAGACTGCCGTTCCAGACCACATCAATGTGTATCTACAACTTTACATGCTCCTGTGGGGCAAGTTACATTGGTCGAACGATTAGACGTCTATCCAAGCGCATGCGAGAGCATCACCCTGCGTGGTTAAACAGAGGCGAAACTAAGTCAAGCGCAATTCTGGCTCACTTGGTAGACAGTGGTCATCGGGTAGACGTCAACCAAGCATTTAGAGTCGTCTATAAAGTTCCGGCTAAACACTCTAAGTTCCTGCGTCAGCGGATACTTGCGACGGCAGAAGCAGTCGCCATTCGCCTCACAAACCCAGTTTTATGTGCACAGAAAGCATTTGTAGCGGCTCTAAGGCTCCCATGGCCAAAAGCCCTTTCGACATCCGCTCTCACGCCTCTTACTACGTCGCGAAACAATGATGAGACAGCGGCATCAAGCATCCAAAGGTCACCGACACAGTCTCAAGACGTTGACACCTTGCGTCGTCACACAACCCAACAAAACCCGAGACGAGAACCATTGGATGACATTAACTAATTGTCTGACTCCTTCCCCTCTCCCCTCACCTCCATTTCTCTGTCCCCAATTAAGACTAGAATCTGATCCCCTTGATCCCTCTTGATCCTGTTACACCTCTCTCCCCCTTGTTAATACTGATTGGTTTGCCTAAAACTTTCGTTAATTCTACCCTCCCTTATATTACTGTATTGCCTGATGATGAATTAATCGAAAACGTTCGTTCGCTTAACTTGACTTCCTTAATGCTTACATGGGTATCATCGCTGAACTTAAACAATTTAGGGAAGGGTTTTCAGCTAAGTGGGCCTCATCGGCTATCTGCTTTCCTTCGGAGAGCTTCTCATTCTGCTCAAATATCAGTGTGATCAAGGGCAGAACGGAAGTGTCTTTCTGTTGATGCAAACGACGAGAGAGTCTACGCAGCCTACGACGGAAAGACAGAGGAAGTTACACGTAATCCTTGGCATGCATTACTTTATTACGGGGGACTAAATGGAAGATCAGTGGATCCATCACTTTGTACAGTGTATCGGTACAAACATTTATATCCAAACATTGAAAAAATTCAGACCAGTTGAGAGAATTGTGATGTGTCAGTAGTTTTGCCGTGTTTGCTGATCGAAGTCATGATAAGAGCTATATTTTCGCGAAGATGTGGTTACAACCGTGAGATGGTCTTAACTCCCAACTGCGTTTAAGGATGACACTGAAGGTGGTTCGCACCCCCCACAAAAAATAAGGTCAAATATGTTTGCGCCTCCAGTGGGAAAATCGACTTACTGATCCCACATGCCGATATCTACAGCCTAAAGTAAGTTATTGAACTTGAAAGGACCGGAGGGTGGAAACCATTGCACGTAAGGAAGGGTAAAATTGCCTGCAATCAAGCTATGCTTAAGATTCAAGTTAGCTGTGGCATAAAATGCCTGCGGGAGACCAACATCGTAGTCCACATTGGCATTAGGTGGGCGATAAACACAGCCAACGAGTAAGGAGTATTTATTCTTCAGAACAACTCGTAGCCAGCAGCTCTCCTTTACCGCCGTGAATTGAGGGGCTCCGTTCTTGATGACTTTCGGCCTTGATTGTTGTTGTCCTTTACACAGTTCGAGAACGACCAGCGAGGAAATTCTCAATCCACGTAAGAAGTCTTCCTCCGATACACATCAGTCTCAAGTTGTGCAGGAAACGTTGGTGTGGGACACGGTCAAAAGCCTTCCGGAAATCAACGTAAGCTGCATGTGCGGTTTCTTTTGCACCAGTTACCATTGTCCAGGTTTTCATCTTGCAAAGCAAGTTTGCGACGCATGACCTACCCCTAAGAAAGCCATATTGCACATTCCACAAAATATTGCGAGGTTCACAATATCAAATCAATTCCTTCTTGATGATCTTCTCAATTTATTTGCAGCAAATGGAAGTAAGACTCACGCGTCTGTAGTTGTTTTACAGCTGCACAACTACCGCTTTTCTAAAGCGGTGTAATATGCGCTGTTTTCCAATCCAGAAGACGTATTCCGGTATCTTTTTGGAATTTAAATTTGTAAGCGCTAGAGCGTTACTGTCGATACAAAATTAGTTTCCTAAAAAATTATAATTCAAAAATGAATTTGACAATGTGCTCAAATAAACGTAGAAATTCGCAAAAATATGGGCAGAAATTGTTCTTATGGGGCAAAATTAAACAATTTTTTGGCAGTTCATTGTGAACGTTAAAACTTCAAATTGAAAGCCGTTAAAAAACCTTTACAGTGAAAGTGGAGGCAAAGTTCAACGGGTCTTCACTTTAAAAAAAGCGTGTAAGAGAAAAATCTGCTTAGGAAGACAGAGTAGTAGAGTACAAATAGGCGAAGAACGTCTGAGGATGGTTAGTTGCCAACTAAACGGCAGCAGTTTCGACTGAGAACATCAATGTGGCTTACTTTGATTGAGTGGTGTTTAATGAAAACATCTAGGTTCCCGGAGTACACGAGACAGAGAAAATAGTTTCAAAGGATCTTCTAAATTCCCGATGATACTTTCTCGGTGTCACGGAGAAAGCTGCTCGGAAAAGCTGAGGAGAATAAAAGGTAAATAGAATCAGTGCTAAGATAAACTTGCAGTCTTCGTTTGAGAGCAGTCTAGTTAACGACATAATTTCAATGGGCAAGTATTCTAAAAAAGCTGTTTCTGGAAGCAATAAAGAGCCTTTGATGAGGACGGCTAATTTCATTCATCAGACCGAAGAATTGGCAACAGTATTCTAAGATGGCAAGTAACAGCATAAAGTATGAAGTTTATTTCAGGAAGATAGAAATTATCAGAAGTGAAGCCGCAAATTTGCGCAGCTGTGGCCGTTTTTCTATCAGCGTGAGGAGGAAGGTCGAATTTATTGATATAGCTTAAACCTAGGTCCTTGATATTGGAAAATACATTCATTGGGTAACCTTAAAAAATAACATGTTGTGGCAGTCTTTCAGGCAAAAGCAGATGTATGGACACTTAGAAGGTTAGAACTCTGTTGCGGAAGGCCATAATTCTCCCCACCCCGTCGTTCTCAAAGGCTCGCTGCCCCATAGTCGTGTCGTCACAAACAACTGTTCCAATGCTTTCATTCACTCGCGCCCCGCCCCCCGAGGCTTGACCTCGCAGCTGCTTCTGGTTAACTGATAACAGCCGCGTCAGCCTTCCCCGTCCTTCGGCTTTTCTGCAGTCCGGACAGTCAACATCAGCTTAATAAGCGCACTTTCTTAAGAGTCATTTGATGTGACACTTCTGACCACACAGCAGGGGGATGTTTCAGGCACCATTCCTTCGGCTAATTGCAACGTAGCACTCACAGACCACGTGAAGGTGCTTCACAATCCTACTTAAGCAACTGTCATCACCCCACACAACACACAGTCCACACTCTCAGGCCTGACTGGACGTATTCAGGACCAGCCCTGGCTTCGCCAGTGGCCACTGTCACCTGAAACTGCAACTAGGAGTTCTGCATACAATAAACCACTCCTTCTGGTGACTTTTGCGATCTAACTTCCAAGCTGAGATTTGACCTGATGATTGTAGTGATCCGGGTACAAACACTACTCAGACTCTTAAACCCCATCTGCCATGTTGAGGTCCACGCAGAAAAAGCGTTCAAATCAGAATGAATTTGTTCTAGGCATCTCGCGGTGGTAGTGTTAGAGAAGGAGTAAACACGCTTAACATGATCCGCATAAGTATAAGAATAAAAGTGTTAAACTCTCAATGAAATATAATTTATGTAAAACCAGAACAGCAGAGGACCTAGCACGGTACCTTGAAGGACATCACTCAAATTTGAGGTAGGGGTAGAGTATGAGGATCCTACTAAGACCTTTTGGTTTCGATTTGAAAGATATGATCTGATAAAGACAGTAAGTAGACTACGAAATCCTATAGCCTCTAGTTTATCTAGGGGTCCTATATGAGGAACTTTATCGAATGCTTTACTAAGATCAGCATAGATAACAACCACAGATAAATGATCATTACGAAGATAAGTTAATAGGTTTAGTATCAACCGTAGAGTCTAACAATTTTAGGCATATCACGGAAAGGGGTTTAGCCAGCTCTTTAGCAATTTCCTTGAGCAATTTCGCAGAAATCTCGCCTGGACCGGGAGATTTTCATTCCTTCAAGCTTATTTCTTCTAGGAAAATCGTTACTTTCCCAAACAAAATCTGCTCAACATTTGGTGGTCCCGTGATCTCGTCACTAGTTGAAACAAAGGCAGCTTTTTGGTGAACACCGACCGAAAGAACCGAGCGAAATGCTCTGTTTTGTTTTAACAGTCGGAGATTTCGAGCCTGTCATCATTTTGCATAACAGAAATAGGGGTCCTGTTACGAGTGCTTTTCCTTAAAAAGCTGTATAGCAACTTCAGATTTTTGACAGTTCGAAGAAGTAAATCGCTCGTGAAGTCTCGTCGTCCTTTGAAAACCAAATGTTTTACCTTGTAACGCTGGATTTTGTATTGTTCAGAAGATTTTTTGCGGCTTGTTTTGCAAAACTTCTTTCAAAGCTTTCCTTTTTTATTGATCAATTGATAGATCTCTTTTCAGCCAGTGAGCTCATTAAGATATCTTTGGCGCTGATAATGGACGATGACTTTGCATTTGATGCAACAAAAGCTCTTAAGATTTATTCCAGTCCTCAGTGACTTCCCCGGAGAAAATAAGGCCACAGTCTATTTGTGATGCCCCTACTCTCATTTGTGAAAAGTCGTCTCGCCATATATTTGGCCTGGGTTCGTCTACTATAGGTGATACCGACTATAGATCATAATCCCACGAAAGTACAGCGTGATCACTTCGCCCAGGTGGAGTTAGGCAGCATAGCTCATATATATTGTTAGGATGCTTGGTAAAGTCTGGGTCTCAACTACTAGCCTGCTGCCCTCCACTTGCTCTAGTTGGAACGAGGGCGTGTTGTATGAGAAGGGCCTCAAGTGCTGTTTTTAAAAGATGGTGATCAAAGGCTTCTTTCGAACAATTTGCCCGAAAATCGTTCTAACATGTGCTGGGTGCATATGTTGGAACAAGTTTCGGGCCAATTGTTCTAAAAACGCCTTTGATCACCATCTGCTAAAAACAACACTTGAGGCCCTTCTCACACAACACATCCTATTTTCAACTAGAGCCCGTGGAGGGCAACAAGCTAATTGCTTAGATCTAGTCTTCACGAAGCATCCCGACACTTTAGAAGAGGTATGCTGCCTACCTCCACTAGGTCGAAGTGATTTTGCCGTACTTTTGTGGGATTACGGTCTTTACTCGTTATCCCCTACAGTAGACGAACCAAGGCCGAATATACGGCGAGGTGACTTCTCACAAATGACAGTAGAGGCATCACAAATAGACTGGGGTCTTCTTTTCGCTTGGGATGTCACTGAGGACTGGAATACATTTAAGGAGTGGTTGTTGCAGCTAATGCGCAGTCATTGTCCACTTTCAGTACCCAAGGTATCTAGCCGACCTCCATGGCTGAACAGAGCTATCAAACGAGAGAGCAATAAAAGAGAAAGCTTTGGAAGAAGTTTTGCAACACAAGCCGCAACGAAGATTTTAAACGGTACGAAATCCAGCGGAACAAGGTAAAAAAATGGTTTTCAAAGCACGACGGGAGTTTGAGAGCGATCTTTTTCTTCGAGCTTTCAATAATTCAAAGTTGATATGCAGTTATTTTCCGAAAAGCACACGTAACAGGAACTCGATTCCTGTTACGCAAACTGATGATGGTCACGAAATCTCCGACTGTAAAAAACAAAGCAGAACATTTTACTGAGTTCTTTCAGTCTGTCTTCACCATAGAACCTCCCTTCGTCGCAACTGTTGACGGGGTCGTGGAAGCACCAAATATTGGGGATATTTTGTTTGAAGAAGAGACAACTTTTCAAGAACTAAAAAGCTTGATGGAATTTAAATCTCCGGGTCCAGATGAAATTCCTGTCAAATTGCTCAAGGAACTTGCTAGAGAGCTAGCTAAACCCTTTTCACTAGTGTGCCAGAAATCGTTTGATGCTGGAATAATTCCTCCGGACTGGAAATTAGCGCATATTACACCGCTTTACAAAAGCGGTGGTTGTGCATCGGCGAATAACTACAGACCCGTGAGTCTGACCTCCATTTGCTGCAAAGTAATGGAGAAGATCATCAAGAAACAATTGGTGATGCATTGTGAAACTCACAATATATTGTCGAATGCGCAATATGGATTCCGTAGTGGAAGGTCATGTGTCACAAACTTGCTTTATACGATGCAAAGCTGGACAAGGGCAATTGATGCAAAAGAAACTGTTCATGCAGCCTACATTGATTTACGGAAGGCCGTTGACAGTGTTCCACACCAACGTCTCCTGCATAAGTTGAGACTGATGGGTATCGGAGGCAGACATCTGACGTGGATTGAGAATTTCCTATCTGCTCTTTCCCAAACGGTGTGTGTAGGATGACAACAATCAAGGCCAACAATCATCAAGAGTGGAGTACCTCAAGGTTTAGTATTCGGACCCGCCCTCTTTCTCTTGTTCGTTAATGATTGTGTACAGGAATTGGACTGCGAGTGTGCCATGTTTGCAGATGATGTAAAAATATGGAGGGTCATCAGGTGTGCTGCCGATGAAGATAACTTCCAGGAAAATCGTTGTCGATTAAATGATTGGTCGCATAGATGGCTGCTGTCCTTCAATTCTAACAAATGCACTCTGCTGCGCCTGGGAAATCGTAATGCGGTGCTTTATGCGCGACCCTACCATCTGAACGGAATCCTTCTGCAAGAAACATAAATGCATAAGGATCTCGGCCTCTGGATGACAGACAATCTCAAACCTTCTACACAATGTTGTTAGGCGGCTAAAACTGAAACTTCAATGTTGTACGCCATCAAGTGGGCATTCACGGTTTTTGATTAAGACTGTTTCTCGAAAATCTTCGGTACCTTCATAAGGCCATATCCTGAATACGCGATTCAAGCCTGGAGACCGTGGATGTGGCATGATTATAACGTACTTAAGAGAGTGCAGTGGCTAGCATCAAAATAAGTAAGAGGCCAAGGTTCAAAACCATATGAGATCCACCTAAATAACCTTAATCTCTATCCTTTGAATTACAGGCAGTTCCGCGGAGATTTGATACAAAACTTCCGTATCGTGCGTGGCTTTGACTGCGCTCCCATGTGTGAATTATTCTTCCAACTCGCCATTACAACTAACCTCCGGGGGCATCCCTTCAAACTGTATGCGCCCCATGGACGATTGGATGTACGGAAGAATTTTTTCTCTAATCGTGTCGTGGACCCGTGGAATAACCTTCCCGAGGCGATTGTTATGTCCCAATCTGTGGAGATATTCAAACACCGACTTGATATACACATGCTTCAACACAACGTGAACTATGTGAAAAATTAACCTTGAAACACCAATGCACCATGTGACTGTCTATATTTTTCTGACTGAAAACTTGTTAAAATTGTTTATAATTCTTGAGATTTTGATGTGACAAATAGGGAGTTCATAGGCGCAAGCCTATTTTTCCCTCAAATATACTGACTGACTGAAGTCACCCATGAGTACGACATCAGGTCGAACTTCAGGTTAAATTAACCTGCCTACAATCTTCCCAATGGAGTAACATTTCTTATCGGAGCCGCTATTGCTACTGGGCAGTTCGGTTTAAGATATGGAATATCTGTGGGTGTCTACCAAAATGAGAAGAGTAATGATATTTCGTGAGTGACGTTGATCACTTTTGACTTGTAACTGATTTACCGTTGGGATAAGGCAGACTTTCGATGCACCTTCTACCAATCTCACCCGTTCATTCGTAACTCAACACCGCAACGGTAGTGACACCACGACCCAAGGTGACATCAAATGACATTAAAATTATTTAATCACTGGGTTGACTAGAGGGATGTAGTGGGTCGTTGGCTGCCTGATGCCTGGCCTTCCTGTCATGACCTCAATCCGTCTAGACTCCAAGGTCGTTGCGGTCGCCAAAGCTACTGGCGCGCAGGACACAGGCCGCCCACGCTGATTTTTACCCATACGGTGTCCAACCAATCACAGGCTGACCTAGTCAATGAACGCTCTCTCTCTCTGTCTACTAGCCTAACTGCTGTAAAACTGGCACTTTGGACCCGGTCAATCTCCTAGGTCGTCATGTTCTCCCAATTCAGACTTCTTCCACCTATTATCCGTTCTCTGTGTACACAGTGAACTCTTCCTTCTACTCTGGCCTTTCAAGACTTCTCCTTTGGTAAGTAGCCATGGTGTGAAGGTCACAGTTGCTTGGGTTCAACTTACTGAACTCCCTGCGATAGGAGTTTGGAGAACGTTTCATCCACTTCGGGAAGTTCCAACGGGAAAACAGGTCACCTGTTTATTTAAGGAATTGCTGTGTACCTGCAGCGAAATGTGAGCTCGGAGAAGAAGCAGCAAATATTGGGCAGTCTCTGAAATAGGAACAGTAAGTTGGTCAGACCGACGGTGAAAAAACAATTCCAGCCCAAGAACGCCATCATCAGCAGTGGGGTTTCCATTTTAACCTGTGCTTGGTACGATCACACATTAGCCCACGCACATGCCTGATTGTCTTTTTGCCAAACAAACGACGCATGAAAGTATGCGAGTCGACTCTGCATCTGCGTAATA
>JAYGXS010000007.1:32310255-32325382 GCA_036362985.1 Ligula intestinalis | reverse complement strand
AAATTTTATTGGTGAAACAAAAGGTCATTTAGAAAAGCATAAATAACATTTATCCGTTTGCAATTGGGTAGTGTAAACTAATTCTGGCGCCCCATACAGAATACATATGAAAAGTTGCCGAAAAGAGTTTAAACAAGAGCAAAGGAACTCGTCAACAGCCTAAGTGTTTCATGCCAAATGCCGAAACCTGCGGAAGCTTAATAATCACTCGTAAAACGGCATTAAGTAGCGTTGTACTCTGTATTATTCTTCATCCAAGTATACTGTCATGTCAGACACATCAGGAGGCCAACTTTTTAAGGAATTTCTTTCTGACCGCTTGCGAAATGTAAAGTCTACACTGGAGAACGAAAAGGGAAGCTATATACCGAGAACTTAGATTATTAGCATTTTCATTATTATTTTCTCTGTCAAACAGATTCTGCAAAGGACCCTAAAGCACAGATTCAAATGGCTTCATCAGCCAATTTTTGCATAGCAATCCCTTATTCTCTTGGCTGTCTCTCTAAGACGAAGGTTTTCCTCAACCATATTTATAAGATGTGTAAGTTAGTTTGAGCCTCATCAACTAATATTTAATATTCCTGCGAAATTTCTGGTTTCAATCAGGGCGACACATATTGCCAAATATAATGTTAGTAGTATTCTTATTTTGTCTTGGGGTTGATGTATTTGGCCGAGGTGTAAAGTCAAATGGCACAAGGAAATAAATTTTGGAATTTCGTCGCCTTCTTTTTCTCCCACTTTCCTATTCCTCTGCATATTATGCCCTCAATTGAGAAGTCCAGGTTGGTTTGAGTAAACACATATTATTCAGTACATTTAGAAGAAAAAAGTCGCACAGAGAGTCTGGTTTTAAGTGCACAAAAGAAGCATACTGTTGTCCTCCTCAGTGTCAGGAGCTATATCAGAATTGACGAGCATTCATAATTCCGGACATAACCGACTGTACACAAACTAACTGGCATTCTTCGAGGCTGTTAAATTGATTTAGGCTGCCAGAGCAGAGACCGTAGCTTAGAGGTTCACACTGACCAGTGTTGGCGTCAAATACATATTGAAGGTGATCTAGATTGCATGGAATCTTCATGATGGGCGAACGGCAGATTCTGTGACGGCCTGTGGGCAAAAGAAAATAATGTCCTGTATGAAAGGGCGCATTTGGGCAAAAATCGGTGGTCCCCTCGGCCACCAAGTATCCAATGACATGCAGTAAGCAAAGCAAGTGAACATAAGTGGCAAAGGGACCTAATAAATGCAGTTCATTTATGCTAATAACATATGAGCTGTATAAATACCCAGAACACTTTAGTATATTTTTAAACGGATAGATAGCTTTTGTTTTCACCACTCGAGCGTTCTCTGTAAAATAAGGTTTTCTTCTAAAAGCTAAACGAAACCGAGTACTGTATTCGAATTATAGCGCGTGAGTGCAAAGCCCGCAACTTTAATGATCTTTTTTAATTTTTGTTAGAAGAAGGTATTAAAAATGTTTGAAATTTCTGGTTTCAAAAGGCAATACCCTAAAGTTCATACCAAATGTTGTCGAAAGTGTATATTTTGCCAAAATAAAAAGCAATAATGTGTAGGTTTATGTATTAAATGTTTACAATGTTTGAGCTTTCTCTACCTATAAAGTTAAATTAGTTAGTTATTAACATAAAAAGGGAGCTGCTTCCTGAGCGAAAGCAATTTATTTTAGGGGAAACGAAAATGCTGGAGCACATTAAACTCTTGTGGCCAAAGAACATCACTTGTGCAGATGTGTTTTTGCAGTAGTATAGGCTTTATTTCAAGGTAAACAAAATTGGAGTCGATTCAGTAAATAACTGACGGCTTCATAGTTTGGAAGGCGCCTTTATATTTTACCGTCACAGGTTCTGGAGGACTCCATAAGCAATTTACCCAAATAAAACAATGCATCGGCCATGAGCTCCATTGTTTCCTACCGCAAGGAGAGCATTTTAAAATAATAAGAAATGCCTCCCTTCTTGCAAATTTCAACGTTAGTGCAGAGGTAAGTTTCAAAGACAACAATTTTTAATTTTTTGAAAAGTAACCTTTTTTTATAATGCATCAGACATTATATAGGGAACCAAGTTATATTTTGTTTTGAAAAAATATAAGAACATTTTCTTTTGAGAGAATAAAAAGAAACTGGTAGTTTAAACTGAGAACGCATATCTGAAAACGTAAACAAACCTTCAACTGCGATAAAAGCCAGAAAAAGAAGAGTAAAACGCAACCAAATAGACATCATTTAAAATAACTATTTACTGAAAACGGTTCTTTATATAGGTGCTGGTTGTCAAGCCCACTGGACAGATGACTAAAATGACCGGACGTTATTGAACGTTTGACCTAAACGGCCGAAAATTAGCATAATTTTGACAGTTAATTTAGGCAACCGTAGGCAAGTTCCGAAATCGTTCCGTAGGGGACGTTTTTTACAACTCGAAGTCAGCGTCCTTTTTCAGTTAATCAAACAGCCTGAAGATATGTGCTTGTAGGTCATGGCCGATTATGTAGGCATAAAATTAATTTTGACGGGAGTTACCACGCAAAAGTGCATTGGTAAACAAGCAGGAATTTTTCGATAGCACAAGAAGAAATGCGCACTGGTCAGATTCATCAGATGTATCATTTTGTTACTTTTTCACAGTAAAATGCATTTTTTGCAACGAAATTGTTTTAAACAGTTTAAGGTTTTATCAGCTAGTCCGCAGTTGCTTCACAGTAGTAATTTGGCTTCCCAGTACACTTCAATCGAAACAAAAGGCAAAATATTGTTTCAACTCCATGTAAACAGCGTATGAATACGCACAGCGATACAATGCACAAAATGATTATTTAAACTAAGCGCGCATTAGAAGTCAGCTATATTCGTATCCATGCCTAAATAAGCTTGATTTGAAAATGATAATGGTTAACGGGTTCAAGACCTACCGTTTGAGCCAAGGGTCCTTTGAAAGCAAACCACCCATGGTATTAAAAATTTGTTTAACTTTTCAAGTGAGTTCGCAATTTGGATTCAGCGTGTGTTTAAAGTTTAAATGAGACCTGGTTTTGAGGCGTGGATGTGCCATTAGCTGACATGCTATGATCATAGCGACGAATAACAGCACATTTTCCGTAAACGCGACACATTAAAAAATTAATCAAGAGCATGTATTGGTATCCATCCGAATGCCCTAACTTTGGTTTACTCGTTAGGCTACCAGGGTTCAGGGTCTCGCTATGCATTACCTAACAAAATGAGCGCGGATCCTGCCTGGGAGCGTGTCTTCTTCTCACTTTCCTGCCACGGCTTTCCTTCACACCGAACTGCACCACTAAACACAACTAGGGTACGAACTACATTTCGATTCGGCTGCGTTATTTACACTCACCTATATTGTGTTAGATAGCATTCGAATATGAGCACGGATGTCCGATCGTAGATAGTCTTATGAAAGAACTTTCACTCACCGAGCACTCAAATAAACTCAGTGATTTATTATTCCGAGACGAAATTGAGTTTAAACTAGTAAATATCAACTTTCTTCAACATGCTACTTATTTAGCCGAAGGTAGCTGCAATAACTGCATAAAATGTCTTATTTTGTCGCACAGAACGTTCTTAAATCGTGCAAAAATCTTGTGTTGCACACGACTTTGAATTCTTAACTTTACATGTGCATTGTGCTACATATCTCCCACATTGTTTTTTTACAAGCCTTCGACAATCACTTATCGAGTTAAACAATGAATATTATTTCGGATAGTACCTGTAACTAAGTTGAAGGCATGCGTTAAGACATAAGGTTAGATTTCAGTGATCGGAACACGCGACCGCAGCTCAGGTTGTAGAACATTTAATGGTTCGAAGAAAGGCTTAATACACCAGACCTTATTTCATTTACGTCAGCATACCGGCTTTTGAATGAGCTTTTGAATGACATGGATATTTTTGTTGTATGTAGTTTTCTTATTGATTTTCACCCCACCTATGAACTTCGATATATTTTGTAAAAAATGGACAAAATATTATTTCTTGCACTCATTTTGTAGATAATTACGTCTTCTTCAAATTCCTTAATTAGAAAAGGGGTCGATTTTGGCTTTATTTTATTTTTTAAATTCACAAGAAACGCTGGTGAGCATACGTAAGCTTTCGATAAATTCTTGTCGGCAACGAGAGTTAAGGTAAACATGAGGTCAATTATGGTCGTCATTTCGTTCGAGTAAGTCATGGAAATATGGGGATTGGATCAAGAATAGACGGCCTGTTTCGCTTTGGGGAGGATTTGGCGGAGGTGGTCCAGGAGTAGGGGCATACACTCAAGCGATCTTTGCCCATGCCGAGCGTAGGCATTTGTGCACCGGCTAACTCAACCTGATAGCGTTCGCTTCTGCTGCTACTGGCAGACGATGATCCAAGGACTGAGAATAGTTTGGTGGACCTTAAAAACCACTGGGAAGGCTTTGTAGGGGTCCACACGATGTCCGGAATGAACAAGGTGCGCCTGAATAGAACCACATATTTCTCCATTTTACGACAAAGAAGTCATATGCTGTTTGTCAAATTTTAGCTAAGAGGTGGGCTGGACCTGTTGGGTAAATAAGCTACACTAGTACGTGAGCGGATGTGATGCAATATAAATGGCTAGATCAGGCATGGTCACAACCGTGACAAGTGCGTACAAGTATGAATAGACATTTCAGAGTCTTGCGTTTTCGATCCAAGCAACGGATGGGTACACTATTGGCTTAATTGCAGTCAAATCTAAAAATACTTCAGATAAATCAGGGTTCAAGCGTCTGAAGGGACTTTTATGTGACCATTCACAAAAATGCCTCTTCTGTAAAACTTGGTTGCCTATACAAAGTGCATTTTTCGTCGTTTATTCTCGGTGCCTTCTAAAGTTCAGTATGTTTTACAGAAGAATTGCACAGAATTTTCAAAAATTTCCAGCCGAGAATCCAGAAACCGATTGACAAACGTACACAAGCTTTAGATAAATGGTCATCAGGCCGTTACACTTATATGGGAAAGGGTTCAGAGGTAAGAATGCGGTCAATTACGTTCGTATTTACATACAAATTTGTTATGGGGAAAAGAAAGAGTGCGGTTGGAAGTCGGTAATAGGCGGGTGTTTGCGCGGCATTTAGGGTTTGTTAAAACCGAACCGCGGACTGGGTGACGGAAAGAGAGATAAATCACAGAAAGGTGCCTGCAGTTAAGATACCGTTGGCCATGCGAAGCGCGGAACTTGCAGGAGGTTATTTAGCGTGAACAAGGCCGGCTTCATCAACCTGATATCAGCGGCTTCTGCTATTGCTAGCAAACGTTGGCCAAGAGCTTCGGGGTAGTCTGGTGAGACCTTATAAATCACCTTTAAGGCTTTCTGACTTTACCTTTGTCCAGCCATGCCGGGAGCTGCTCTTATGTTCTTTTGGATAAAAATGGCCGATTTAACCTGCTTTAATGTAGCTTTACCCAGACCGTATGCATTGGCGAACAGCGGTCGGCGGAGGTAGCAGTTGAGAGCGCGGTTCCACAGGGATCTGTTCTTGGCCCTATTCTCTTCCTTATATATATTGATGACTGCATAAGCGGACAAGACTGCGAAATCGCAATGTTTGCTGATGACATAAAACTTTAGAAGGTCATACGCAACCAATACGATGAATTAAACCTCGAGGCAAATTAGCATAGACTGGAGCAATGGTCGACCCTTTGGCTCATGCCATTCAATGTGGCCAAATGCAACCTAATGCGCTTTGGTAGAACCAGCACTACGCCTCGGAGGGTGTATTACCTGAATCACACGCCGCTGCCAGAGGTAGAGGCTCAGAAAGACCTGGGGGTGTGGTCCACGCCTTCACTGAAGCCATCTCTCCACGTCCTGAAAGTGGCTAAATCCGCAATGTCAAGCTTGTATCTAATCAATCGAGCCTTTGCTAAGTTTGACAAAGTTGTATTTGGCAAGGTATTCGGCACGTTCCTGCGACCTCAACTGGAATTTTCCATCCAAGCCTGGAGAACTTGGACAGCCAAAGAAAAAAAACCTCGAAAGGGTAAAAAGTGAGCAAAAAAATTAGTACGAGGACAACGAAACCTCCCTTATGAGACGCGATTGGTAAATCTTGACTTTTTTTCCTCTGGATTACAGGCAGCTACGTGGGGACCTAATCCAGGCATTTTGCATGTTGCGTGGTCGGGATTGCTTCCTCCAAACAAATGACTTCTTTGAGCGGGACACCACATCTAGGCTGCGAGGACACTCCCAATGCGATCTGCGCCGTTCGTGTTTGAGGACGCATCTACCGCACCTATGGTCCTAGGCTACGCGGCCCTGTCACACCCTTTCTCGTATCGACCAACTGCTGACGACGTAGCGGGTTCCTCGGCTCTTCGCACAGCAATGGCGTATCATGGTCGCATCTCCGGTCTTCTGGACGTTCTCGTGACTTCGAGGTCTCCTCCTCGTATGGTCCTTCGGATGTATATATTACTCGTCATGGACGCCATGGCTACCGTCAACATTCACAGAAGCATCATCCCCCTATCATTCACATACTTCCCCACGAGCGACAGTTTTTCTCCTAAAACCAAAAATGAAATTCCCTTTTGAATTATGAGCCAGCCTTAGGAGTTTTTTCACTGTCTGCTCTTCTTCCTCAGTTACACTGTTGGCTCGTGTAAACTGAGTGTGAGTTTATTGCTTGAAACAACCGAGTAGTCGTTTGAAATTGTGTCAACGACTTCTTTGGAATGTTCGGCTTTGCCGATGCATTTCTTAAATCCTATGTACCAAGAGGGAGTTAAAAGGCGTTTGCCTATACTTCCTTGAATAAATTTGAGTTGACCTGACTTGACAAGTAAATTAGTGAATGCACATAGTAGCGGCATGGGCTGGCTGCCTATCCTTACTTTAGCCGAGTTCAATCGGTTTAGTTGAGCATAACACCGAACTCTTCTTAGGAGTTTACTTGCCGTATTCCCTTGGAAGTGGACATTGAGGAATAGCGTCTTCTTTTCTACAGAGGGCGTGGTGCGTTTTGTTTCCTTCAGCATCACATTCTTGATGAGGAGTCTGTCAGGATATCCGTTTTCAGGAGCAGGTTCTGGAATTTCTTGATGTTTTTGTCAAAAAAGTCTGTCATGCAGGTTTTTTTAGCTATTTCACGTTAGCGGACAAAATTACGCTTCCGTTGGATGGGTACGAAACTGTTTAAGTTTGGATATTGTCCAGACCGGGTTTTCTTTCGATAAAGGCTCCTTCGGCCACACAGAAGTAGTCTGAGATAGTAGCCTGTCCTTAACTTCGCCGTGCCGGGCCGAGTTGGTTGAGAATAACACCCACACTTTCGCTTGTGGGAAGGTTAAGGGCACGACTAAGTCAAATCGTCTTTGCAGGATTTCACTTGCCTCATTCCTTTGAAGTCGAAACTTGAGGAATTGCACTTATATGGGAAAGGGAAATTAAAAAGCTGAACTTTCAAAACTGGTATATCAACCAGAAAGCAGATAGGGAAAGCTGGGGGACCTATTGATGAGCCGGAGCCCTCGCAGCTGTGTCAAGCAGCGGCAGAATACCGGCGAAACACGTGTCTGGGCCTTTTAGCAATTACCTAGGCTGTTAGTATGGTAAGTTACAACGTCAATTTATACCACTGACGACTGTCTGATGGCAGCATGTGTTTATTTCACAGGAATTGACGGGTTTCAACACGAATATACATTCAAATTTCGGTCTACACCTATAAACCTTCAATAAACTGATGTATACCGCGATCAGAGATTGAGATTAAAAAGCTGAAATAGCACTTTCATTTAACTTGCCTCGCAATCGTTTTCTGCGTAACTAATCTTTCAGGATACTATTTTTTGTTGGAAAATTCCTTGATTATATAAGTAATATTTTTTAAAGTTTCAAAAATTCCCATCGCAGAATGCAAAAGAGAAGTTGTCGAGCATAAGTAAGGTTTCGATAAATTCTCATAGGCCCATAACCTTTATTTGAAAAGTGGGTAAGATATACAAGGACAACATGCGGCCAGTTACGTTCGTCATATTAGTCATTTTAATATCAGGTTTTTGCGGGTTTTCTCACTCTGATAGCCGCCGCTTCTGGTGTTGCTAGCATACGCTGACCCAGCTACTCGGGAAAGTCTGATGAGACCTTTTTAAATGACCTTTAAGGCTTCATAGAGGTCCACGAGGTATCCGGCGTCAACCATGTGGGCAAGAATGGCAGTCCTACTGAGTTCACCTTTTCTCAGCCATACCGGGAGATGTTCCCTTATTCTTTTGTATAGGCACCGTCTTGTGCGACAAATAAGATATAAGGCTCCTGTTAACACCGCTATGGGCAGAGAAGTCACAAGACGACTTGTCCAGCAGATGACGAGGGTTCTCATTGACGACTGCCACCGACGCCTACAGAAGTACAAGGCTAAGATTGAGGAGAACAGAAGAGAGTGCTTCCAGATCTTTGGAGATTTTGTAGCCGAGAATCTGGGCAAGAAGATCGCAGCTTTGGCACATCAGAGGCAGGCGAAGAAAAGAGAGGTTTTGGAGCAAAAACTGAATAGTTTGAAACCAGCAAAAAACAACAAAGCTCCGGCTTGGTCCACAACCTTTCATCCAAACCCCTCACCTCCACACAACTCGCAGTCCTAGAACGTGGAGCAACTTTCAACACAACAGACGCTTCACCCGCAGAGTTTATCGCCGCCCTTGAATCAGCCCTACAATCAACAAAGGCCTCGGAGGATGTAAAAGAGTTAATCCACCACAAAACATCATCGCTGCTTATGCAGCACAAAAGGCGTGAAACTCAAAGCCGAGAGGAACAAAAAGCATTAAGAAGTCTAAAAGCCGATGAAGACATAATCATTTTGCCGGCTGACAAAGGTCGCTCCACAGTGGTGCTGGACAAATCTGATTACAGAACGAAAGCCTAGAACCTACTTGAGGACAAAAACTCATACAAGATGCGTCCAGCCAGTTAAATGAAACATTTGCTCACCCAAATGAGCAAAATTCTGGCAAAACTCACAGCAAACGGGGCAATCATGCCCAGCAATTGGTTTTCTATGAAACCAACCGACACAGCCCCAGCCAGATTTTATGGTCTGCCTAAAGTACACAAGGGAAAACACACCGCTTAGGCCAATTGTCTCCCTTCGCGGCACTCCTACGTACGGATTGGCAAAGTGGATATTAACCCACCTCAAGTACCTTGCGGTAGGCTCAACAACAACAGTGGCTTCTGCCAAACAGTTCCTTGAGCGAATAAAGCATCTGAAGGTAGAACCTGATGAATCCATGGTATCCTTCGATGTTGTCTCCTTGTCCACTTTCATCCCACAGCAACTAACAATTGAAGGTTTTGGACAACTTCTATCCGAACGCTACGAAGACAGCGAGAAACCACTCAAGTCTGAACATCTGCTTGAACATTTACGACTTTGCCTCAAAACGTACTTCACATTTGGCGGGAAAATGTATGAGCAGATTAACGGCACTCCCATGGGCTCCTCCCTGTCAGGCCTGATTGCTGAAGTGGTACTCCAACGGATAGAACACTTGGTCTTCACCAAGTATCAACCGAAGTTTTGGGCTCGTTATGTCGATGACACCTTCGCCATTGTTAAAACATCTGACATCGAGCACCTCAAAGACCTATTGAACTCGGTTGATCCAAATATCCAGTTCACAATGGAGGTGGAAACAAATGAAGAACTGCCCTTCCTCAATGTCCTGGTACGCCGGTGTTCGACTGGACTACTGTAAGTTACAGTATTCAGAAAGGCCACCAGCATGAATCAGGTACTAAATTTCAACAGTAACCACCCCATGTGCCACAAACGCAGCTGCGTCCGTACTCTTTTCCAAAGAGTTCAAACACACTGCAGCACACCAGCCGCGAAAGAGCTTAACAACATCTTCAGGATCTCTTCCGAGCTAATGGCTATCCAAAATCGTTTGACAAACAAAACAGACGCCGAGTGAACAAACGACGACTAGAACAAAAGCAGCCTGAAGTCTGGAGGACCATTTCCTACATAAAAAGTGTCTCCGAAACAGTCTCACGACTGTTACAACCTGCTGGCGTGGGCATAGCCCATCGACCTCAAGCGACAATACACCGCCAGGTGATGCAACCTAAAGACCAACTGCCTCTTAAAGAAACTTCTGCAGTCGTCTACAAGATACTTTGGAATGAGGGAGACTGCAATTATGTTGGGGAAACAGGCTACAAACTGCAAACCCGCCTACAAGAGCACAAACGAGCGGCCCAGAAGCTGAACGCAAACTCACAACTGGCAGCACACATCGCAGAAACTGGCCATAACTTTGATCTCCAAGAGGTGACCATCGTAGGCCAAGGAATCTCAAAAGCCGAAAGGCTGACACCCGAGGCATGGTACTCAGATGCCAACTCAGTCAACAGGCATCTGAAACTGCCAGCGGCCTACAAAGTATTGCGCCACTACGTTAGAATGAGCCAGGACGAAGCCAAATCAAACGTAAGAATGGCAAGCGGACAGGAAACCACAACGAACCGGCTGGAAGAGGAGGCAGCGTTACCAGGGCCCTCGACTGGGTGACAAGGCGGCATACTAATTGCTGTTCACGAATTGAGGCAAAGGTTCGCATCCCAGGTATGTGCATAGATTGTGAAGAAGCAGGTTCGATCACTGGAATCGGAGTTTTATTTTTCTGAGCTTTCGAACTCTTGCGGGAGTCCATCGTCAGAGATAAAACCGTCAACGAAAGCAGGCAACATATGTAGGGGGAAGGGGGGGGGGGCAAGTAACCGTCACGCAAGCAGCAAGACGGGCCGAGAGCTAATTGAAGCCTGGGCATCAGATAACAACTCAGTTAACTGATGCATCGAGCTGGCGCCCTCATATGTTGCCCTGCGCGGGTATCTCCGGACTCATGGCACTGGTGGTCCTGTCCCTCCTTCCCTCCCTGCTACCTTCCCTCCCCCGCCCCTATGACCGATAATTGATCCCTCCCCCCACACATTTTGCTTTCCCTCGTTAACAGTTAATCACCCCCCCCCTTTATATGTTGGTTGCTTTCTTAATTGGCCCCTTTCCCCTATCAACATTTTGCTTGCTTTCTTTGACAGTTAATTAACCCCCCTACCCCTGTTAATTTTGACTGCTTTCGTTGACGGTTTTATCTCTGACGATGGACTCCCGCAAGAGTTCGAAAGCTCAGAAAAATAAAACTCAGATTCCAGTGATCGAACCTGATTCTTCTCAATCTAATTGCTTTTCATGACCCCCAGCCCCGCGGACAGCTAATTCGCATAGACCAACATAATTGGCCATCCGACCCCTCCGAACCCAGTGACAGCTAATTTACCTCCTCCCCCACCCCCTTTTTCATTTGCTGTTTCTAATTCCTTGATAACCTGACGATTTCTGGCATTTGATTGGCCTTTGACCACTATAATTATCCTCGTTTTTGGTTGCTTTCTCATCTCTGAAGATAGACACCTGTAAGTGTTCGAAAGCTCAGAAGAATAAATCAATTGATCTGGTGCTCGACCTGCCTTCTTCCTCATCCAAACTACTTGAACAATTTATGCGACTCAAAAACATGTTTTATACTTTCGCTTTACGTTCCATGAGTCAGGAAATCTACTGCATTGAAAACTTGTTTAGTCTATTCTCAACTAAACGAAGAGGACGCCCACCGAAAAGCGGAATATGAACGGTCCGTGTTAAGACTGTTATATTACCCAGTTTCATGTAAGGCGGCCATCATTTGGTGTCCTCAGGGTGACACAACGTGGTGGCGCTGTTACATGTACTATCGGTCCACCAACGCGCGAATTCTGGTCCACAACAATCTCTCTCAACCTTTCGATATCCTGTCTGGTGTACGAAAAAGCTGCGTCCTGTCGCCCATTCTGTTTGACTACGTCATTGACTGGATTCTTGGGAAGGCCCTATATGAAGAGGACGGTGTTGAGCTCGAACTCGGACGCTGGCTATCTGATCTCGACTATGCTGATGATATTGGGCTGCTAGCCTCAAGCTTTGGGGGTCTACGGTTGGTAGTGTCGCGGTTAAATGAGATCGCTATGTCGGTTGGCACGGCCATAAATTCCGGAAAGACGAAGTTATCCTCGAGCTGCATCCCTGACCAAGAGAAGGCGTCCTGGGGCGAAATGGCTTCCACATTGAAGAAGTAGATATCTTTCAATACCTCAAAGCGAGGCTGTAACCAATTGGAAAGAGAAAGGACAAAATTGTCTCCGATATCAATGATGCTCGCTGGGTTTTCTTAATGCTTCAAAAGTGCCTATGGACCCGACGTGACGTTTCCATCGCCACGAAGATTGGTGTATACCATTTATCAATGCAGTCAGTCATGTATGGATATAAATGCTGGGCTGTGCGCGCTAAAGATGGGCGAAGACTGCAGGTATTTGACCACTGGAGGGCAACTGGAGGCTTGGATCGGCACCGTCCGCCAATACATGGAAGTAATTATTAAGACTTCTATCATCGGTCTCCGTCGCAGGGAAAAGAGACTGGTTGGAGCTCTCCAAATCCACTGCCACCAATGGTCAAGCATGGAAAGCTACAGTCCGTGATATCATTACGGCCGGTAAGATCAGGCACGATGACAGCCGTAACAAGTTTAAGCAAGTAAGTACGTGGGCATTTGTGTCTGCACCATTAAGCGTGTGGGGTTTTCAAGAATGGCAAGAGTGGCGACTCCTGCTCTGTGTCATCCTTACAGACTGGATGCCTGGTCCTGAGCGCCGTTCGTGGGCATACATAGACCAAAATACTGCCTTTTCTGTCTTACTGCTTAAAAAGACAGACGCCTGGTCTCGACAGAAACACCTGTGATTTGAAGACGCGTTAGTAGATTCTTTAATTGTTATGCTCTGTCACTGGGCTACCTGTTTCTGCTCTGCCTAGTGGTAGTCGACAACGGCAACCCAATCTTGTTTACTCTGCTCTCATCCTAGACCAGAAGCCTTCTAATGGTGTGTGAATCGCACATGTTGCTTGAAAAAAACGAATACAAGCTGCAGGAGATGCTACCACTGAGGTGCTTTATTGAAAATGAAATTCTTGCAGCGGGCTGCGCTGAGCCCTCAGACTCCCGCCTTATATACCCATCGTCTCCTATGCCCTCACCGCCACGTCTTGTCTATTGAAATACCTTTAAGCGAAACAAAAAAACTTGTACGGACTTTTGTCACTTTTCTGTCTAGTCGTGGCCTGGTCATTCCTTGGACGTGTTTGTTGTAAATATTGCCCAGACCAAGAGGCCTTCACCTAATTAAGCCTTGCGTGAATCCCCACAATAAGAAGCGGCGCAAAACCAGCAATATTTTAGCGAAATTAGTACAATATACTTAAGGTTAAGAAACGCGTGAACACCCATGTCCATCGGGTCAATCAGATACTTTACTGGAGCAAGTAGCGACACAATTGGCTTGGCTGCTTTAATAGAGTCCTAGCCAGCCCACTGCTTTACACTAAAAAATTATTGATTGATTGCCAGTTTGCGTTCGCCGCTCGTGGGCGGTTCGATGGCCTGCTGTGGGAAACTGCTCGGTGCCTGCCTGTTGGCTGTCTGTTTGTGTTTTTGTTAAGGTGACCACTAACAGTGTCATACAACGTTTCGCATCGGGATGGTCGAATAACTGGTGACCAAACGAGTGCTAAAAGGACATCGTTATATCGGGTTTCCTAATCACCTGTTGCTCCGTGCAATGCCTTTGAGACTGGGATCATAACCAGGTGCACCGGCGCTCACTACAGAATGATTAGCAGTCGCTCTGCGGCGTATGCACTTTTGTGGCCTTCCGTTGATCAAGCTGACTCAGGTATCGCTGATGACGGCCCTCGAGTCATTTCACATTCAACGTCTTTTCCTTCTTGTTCTTATTGCTTATTCTGTTGAAGATTGATCGCGCTCATCTATTATACTACGCTATGGTAATTCTACCGAAATTGGTTTTTCCCGCTTTTTCTTTTGCCTCATGCCCTTGGCTGTTGTAGACGTCTGTCGTGGCCGAGGTAGTTTTTTGTTCCGAGAAGGCTGTCCGTCTCGTTGCATGAATGTTCGCGTAGATTATTTTGTCTACCTACTATTTTCATCTAAGTAGACATGTTATTATTTGAAACTATATAAGGATATCGTTGAAGGACTTGGTTTCTCGGCAGCACTCATGCACCTCACATATATTTCGAAACCTTACGACGCGTCATCCAAAGATCATCGCACTAAAACATAAGTTATGTCTTGGGTGACTTTTGCTCATCAGTCATGCACAAAATGTAGCTATTATTGTCCATGCTTAAAGTGAAAAATGCCTTTAAAAGTGAACATTGATAATGCGAAGGTATTCGTGGCTGTTCCTTTTAGCCCGAGTAAGCAGTCACTAGGAGTTTATTAATTTCAGTCGACTTCTTCGATTGGGGATTTGGAAGATTATCCAGGGAAGCTGGTGTACTTCTCAGTGTCCAGGACGTGTTCAATCTGCGGCTTTCGCAGAGAGTAAATTCAGAGGGGGGGGGGGGTAGGAGTCGTACGCCTGTCACTAGTGGATAACATGTAATTACCAGAAATCATCGCTTATTTTTTCCTAATTATTACTGGTTAAACACGGTCTGATATGTCGGTTAGGCGTGTCGGCGTCACTGTTGGGAAAACAAATAAGTTAATTGACAATTGGGTACGACTTGGGTGAGTCTTCCCGATCGATGTTGGCCAGCAAATCAGTGACTGTGTAATATACAATCGTTAGCAGCTTTTAACCTCGTGTATGAAACGCAGAAAAGACCGTAGCACCTTTAATTTGTTACACACTAGTCTTTTGTAGCTAGTAATTATCTACAGGCTTCATTGGGGTATAACGAGGTATATTTACCTTATATCTATCACGGAGACGCACTGAATACATTTTAATGGTGCTTGTCGGTCACAAACGCGCGGTAGCTCAAGGTGTAATCTGCAAGGGCAACGAGACGGTGAGTTGAGTAGAATATAGATAACTGATGACGGTGAATTGGTCGGAAGCATCTATACCAGTGTCATTTGGTTTCGGCAGTAATGTGGGATAAAGTTCAAGTTATTGAAATGGGCAAG
>JAYGXS010000007.1:32274725-32295404 GCA_036362985.1 Ligula intestinalis | reverse complement strand
CTGCATAAACCCATAAAATGCACTATGTAAAAACGCTCCATAAGTACAACTGTTCCAACTAAAGTGGTTTTGATTCGAAGTACACAAAATTTTCATATACGTTTTTAACCGCCATTTACCTTAAAATTTGTCCTTTGTGCATAATTAACAAAAACTGTTTACAATTGAATGGAATTATTCCAATTTTATGTTACTTGGTGTTATATGTCCTGAAGGCAATCATATTTACAAAAAATACGATCCACATGTCAGCAATTTGTACTGAACGTTAGTCGAACATTTGCATGGGCGTTCTCCACTGACTTTTTTGTCGAATTGTTCCATCTTGCATCAGGACCTACCCAAAATCGCATTTTATGATGCATTACAGTTTTACGCAACTACAGTTAAGTTTAGGGTAACTATTAATTATATGCACATTCAATGTTCAGTACCTTTTCGACAACAAACTATGCAGACAAATAGACGGTGTCGCTATGGGCTCACCCCTCGGGCCTCTCTAGACTAACATATTCATGCGCAAGCTGGAGAAATGTCAAGTTAGCGAGCAGACCCATGGTCGCTTTTTTGATGACAACTTCGCCAATGTCTCAACAGAAGCCAATGTACATGCACTTCTTTATACTGCTTATCAAGCACACACCTCTATTAAGTTCACCTTGGTGGTGAAAACGGTAGGTTCACTTTCCTTCTTGAATGTCTCCTTAAGTCTTAGAATTGACGGTAGCTTCAAAGAAGCGTTCATCAAAAGAATACCTAGTCTGGACAGTATGCATAATTAAACAGTTTTGTACCCATCCTACAGAAAATTAACCTGATTTGCCGCTTAAAACAAAGAGCCAGAAAAACCTGCTCAGAAGACACTATTAATATACAGCTCTAGAAAACTCAGGACCTGCTGCGAGCGAACTAATATCCGAAAAGATTTATCGTAAAGAATATGATGGAGAGAGAATCTTAACCCACTATGCCCACTGTGGAAAGGAAGACCTATTCCTCAAAGTCACATTTCAAAGGGATGAGGCAAGCGAACTCCTTAGCAGACGATCCAAACAAGCCGTTTCACGGACCTTCCCAGCAGCCAGATTTCATGTATTATTCGCAACCAATCCAATATTTTATGGGAAAGGTATGGATAGGTTACCAACTCAGACCTCCTCCATGCGCACATACTCCCTATGTTGCTCCTTTGGAGCAGTTTATATTGGTCGCACGAGCCAGCACTTATCAAAAAGAATAAAATAACACCTCCTGGCATGGCTAGGACAAGGCAAAGTCAACAGCATCAACAGCTCTGTTCTAGCGCACATCGTTGATTCCGGACATCTGGTGGAACTCAGCGAACGTTTCCGAGTGATCTGCAAGGTCCCAGCAAATTATCCAAAGGCCCTGGATCAGCGCCTGCTAGCAACAGCAAAAGAGACCACTATCGGGTTGATGCAACCAGCTTAATGTGCAAAAAAGAACATTGGGCAGACTCCGCGTTGGGCGTGGCCCCCAGCCACTTAGCAGCACTCACTAAACCACGCTCTGCTTGGCTCCCATTTGTAAGAAACCACGAAAATTATCGATGTTTTGTTTAAATTTAACCCTTCGCTTTAAATGTATTGGCCTGAGTGTGAGACTTCATCGAAAGTGTACACTCGTCAAATACTCTTCTAAATTTACATAATTAAAGGTCTATCAGTAGCGTTTGGTTTGATCGCCACAAACATCAGGCTGAATCCTGGGTTGTTCCAAAAGGCAGATAACTCCCGATAGAGGGGTGTGCTGTGCACTGAACTCCGAGTAGCAATCCTAGGCAGCAGTGGCCGCTGGTAAATCCAGCACTGCTGGTCATTGCGCCCAGTGTTGGCTTACCTGAGGGCTATTGTGTTGTGCGGCCTGATCAGTGGCACTTAGGCGGTCACGATTAGTTGAAAACACGCCTGTATGCTAGAAGAAGTCGGTCAAGCGTCTGCACGTCAGCTGTTCGGAAAATCACCTGCTGCGGAGCTAAATGATCTTAGTGCAGGTAACAGCGAACTCGTAAAACAGCACAGATAGGCTGGCTTTTCATGTTCATGAAACGATATAAATTTGCAATGTTGTGTTTAAAGAAGAAATAATTTGTTCCAATTAATGCTTATTGTGAAAAGGCTTTTCTGTTGAAATAAAAATGCTTTACACTTAAAGATCAGCGACATTTTGAAAATAATATTTAAAAAATGCCACAGTTTAATCTAAATGTTTTCTAATTTCCCTGACGATTACAAGTCTAAGGACAGCAAAAAAATATATTGATGCTATATAATCAAAAAACTACAAAACAACAATAAATAAATTAAGATGATAACAAAATAATTATAATCACTTATGGATGGCTGATTGGTTCTTTCCGGTGCTTTGGAACGATTCAACATATGAGTGGATATTTAGGACAATTAAGATTTCGTCTTTAAAACAGCCGCTGGTTGTTCAGTCTGCAGAGGCATGGACATTTCCGGTTGCATGATCTATGCGAGAGTTTTGTTCCCAGGCTCTTATGCTGCCACTTATATGCTAGGCTATTTATCGCAAAACCAACTATGGGCATGGAAAGCGGTTATGGGCTGGAAGTGCGTAACAATCTTCACCGACATTATTGTCAGCTCTTAAGCCGCCCACGTCCGCGTAATCGGATGTGATTGTTTCTGCTCTCGGTGGGCGTATGTTTATTCACTGTTAAAAGTGCAACCTTTACGCGGAGACCATTACGCTTACGCTGACGAGAAAAGCTAGCAGTCAGTGTCTGTCGAAGTAAGATACCTGGCCTTCAAGAAGAAATAAAGCGATAGTAAACTGGTTGCATTTGCAGCAGACATCTAACTATCGACCTCTATCTAAATGCGCATATCCTTCCAATTTAAACGAGGAAATTTAAATGTATATTTCAGAGAATGTGGTCGTTTTCAACCATTGTAACAGTGAGTTCAAGTTACATATCCGAACTTAAAGTCAGTTAATTGCCGTGAGATTTTACAGCGCCAGCTTTCCTATCGTTTTCTACGAGTATTTATCGACTACTGGTTTTTGTCCGGTATGTTTCCGCCAGCATACTATTTGTCTAAACGAGGGGTTCTCTGCTCTCCTGGCTCGCATATCCCTCATGTAGCTTTTTTCCTGCCAAAGTGCCAGTACCCTGTGCCGGGAGCTTCAAAACAACATCCAAAAAAGCTAACAGTAAGTCTCTTTCATAGTCAGATACCTGGGGTTCAGAAACAACTGTTGGGAGATAAAACCTGTTCCGTCTACCGTAGTCCGTGGTGACGACACACTGTTAATCGTTATCTCTCCAGATACCGCCATTTCTGACAGATGAGTTGTAATCTACTAGTTAAACCATGAGTTTATGGGGCACATTTGAACTGTGAACTCAAAGTCAATCGAATTTTGTATGAATTCACATTGTCAGCTACCCTTTCCATGTGTAAGAGCACTTTTCAACTACTGACCATTAGTCAATATGTTCCTGCCAGAATGTGCTGAAAAGAATCACCCTTAACATAAACCAAAAGGACCCTCTGCTATACTGAACTAAAACATTTATCAGCTCACAACGCTCTCAAAGGACTCGTTTATGTGCCATTACCCTTGGCCAAAACCCTTTAAATAATCTACATTGGCGTACATTTCGGTTGGTAAGTAAAGTGGCTAGGGGTGCACATTTTATATTGGTGAATCTCATTCGCCACTGACTACGCATCTGCTTACACTTCGGTGCTGTAGATGTTAACACCAAATTGGATTTTAATTGAAAGTTAGCATCGAGAAGTAAAGCAATTTCGGATGCAAAACACCCAAATGGTAAAACGAATGACTGAAATGCTGGGCAATAATTGCGAAATGAAAGATCGGAGAAAATGTGAGAAGATGAGAAGTGCTTTTTAAAGCATTAGGCTGGTGTGGTGGTGGATTGTTGAACTGTTCTTGAAAAGTTGGCCTAACGATCTTGCACTTTATAAGTCAAAACTGTTCTGATGTTATGTCAATCAAATACAAACAAAACATCCGGCCATTATGTTTGGGCCAATGAGTCGAACGAAGGCAGTTAAACCCCTGTTGATGGAAATTTCAGGATAAGTTTTTGTTAACTTTCTGGGGGTGGGAGGAATCAAAATTGCATGCCCTGGACGGGCATACTTACACAGATTAAGCATTTTTTTAATGCTAAACGCGATACCGATGCCTGAAACATCCGTCTGCTTACATTTATGTGACGTCGTGGACGTTGGCATGATAAACCTAATTTGACACTTTAGGGGGCTATAGAAACAAATGTTATTGCTCAGTGTTATCTTTGAGCGGCAAGTCTTGCAAGCGAAAAAGCACTTAATGATCGGTGAGCGTTCATTGACGAGTAACAATGTCTGTTGATCGAAACAAAAAGACAGCGAGCTCGCAGCTCAATGGTTAAAGCATTGGGCTTTTGATGAGATAGGTCGTAAGTTCAAGCCTTGGGTGATGCACGACTTGAGTTTGCCTATGACTGGCTGATGACTGTTTGTAAGCCAGAAACGTGTACTTCAGTCTCTCTTGTCTTTTCCGGCTTTACTACCAAGAAAGAGACCAATGTCCACGTGGACTGCGTAAGTTCTATCAGAAATGTAACCCTTGATATACACATTTTGTCGAATGTATTTCTAAGTAGCTGTTTGCTATCGACATTGTTGCACACTGCAAAAGTATATTTTGTTTTCTTGATAATTCCCACATCGGCAGGTCAAATTTATCCACTCGCCCGCAAGGGTGCATTCGAAATTTAAACCACAGGCTTACCTGTGAAGGACCTGTGTTTATGCAGAATCTTCTACATGTTCGTGTCCTATAGGGAAGATCTCCCTGACTACAATAACACAGAGGAATTTTTGATCTACTCTATTTTTATTAAAGGTTTACGTTGGCACAAGCTTTTGAAATGTATATTGGTGGGCACTAAATATTGATCAGAGGTCCATTATGCAAAGCTTTAACCCTAAATGAAAAACGAATCGAAAATAACGAGTAGACTCTTTTATCATCCGTCTTTTGCTTACGTGTCTTGAATTGCAGACCCGCAAGACTGTCCTAATTTTTGCTATGAAAGTTTCGCAATTAGTGACACTCAAACGTGTTTTTTTTAATTGTAATGCATAAATTCGTTTAGACCTTCACTATGTGCATGGCATTCGATCCAACGAATCAACATTCACACCGAAGTTGTTATCCAACCATGATTTTGCATAAAAGTGCAAACTCAACAAGTTTTTTTAGCAGTTCTGACGCTAGCTGAGGAAAAACACTTGTCAAATTTGTTTTTTAATGACGCAAATGTCGAAGCTGGTTACATCTTTCTAATGCTGGACAGTCAACGTTAATTTGAACAGCTTGCGCTATCAAAAATCCTGTGTAAATAAAAACACGACTTAGTTGATAAAAAAGCAGGTATGGACCGTGAGATTTTGGGCTTTCTATTAAACATCATATAATTCACAATACAAATCACGCAATAATATAGCTGTATCTTTCAGTCACAGGACATGATTCGGTCCTGCTGCTGTTTCCAATGAGTCAAGGTAAAGAAATGGAGGAAAAAATATTGCAAGGACACTTTTTGAAACATCTTTCTGATAGAATAATTTCCAGAACAGCATGCTAGATGGATTCCTAAAAAATATGGCAAATTCGGGGCGTTTGTGACATTCGTGTACGCCATGTGCTACAAAATAAAAAATCCTATCAAAAATTAGAAGCAAAACTAACCTGCAAAGGTTTTCTCTCAAAATCCGATAGTTTCAAAACTCGTCATTGCTGGAAAACACCTAGAATGGGATAAATAGAGCAACAACCGGGCTTGATGTTTACGACGTACTCTTTGTCTTAAACGGTATTTCAAACAACAAGAAGAGCAGGTGTGTTTGGTGACGGATTCAACCAAAACTTCGAACCGTGGGGCCAGAAAACGTCTTGTAACGATGATCCTGACTTCTTTATCATTAGACGTAGCAGACTGACGACATTCATCAATAGGATGTCGAAGAACTTCAATTTTGTTAGGAAGACCCAATGATCCAACAATTCCAAAAGGCGAAGACGCTTGCACCCTTATTAGTTTCTTGTTTGAAGAATGCCTTGCCGTTGCACGCCACTTCAAACTGTGTTTACAAATTTTCATGCACTTACGGATGCGAGTACATAGGGCGAACGCAAAAGAAATTGGCAGCCAGAGCCAAAGAGTCCTTATCTAACTAGTTATTGAACCAAGTAAACAGAACTCCCCGTTTATCTTTTGCTGAACATCCGGTAGATGAGGCCCATTCTGTGGACAACAATTCTTATTCCGAGTACTTATTCGGGTACAAACGACTCGTACCTTAAATGCCCTGGAGGCAGCTTATATATGGCGGTTTAAACCCGAACTTTGTCAACAGCTGGAGTACATGGTGAAGCTGACTGTGCTGTGGTAACACCCCTCCCCTGCTCACACATTTTCTTACCCGAATTAGTTTTCCTTAGATGACTTTTCCGCGTTTAATCTGCCCACAATGTTTTATCTTGCTGAAGTTATCAATAAGCCTCCTGGCCATTTTCCATGACTTTGCTCTTTGTATCGATTTTTCTGTTTGGGTTCCATTAGGTTACTTTACGTTCTACAATGAGATGAGGCAACTGATTGGCCCTCTCGAAATTAATGCATCCAATAGATTTATCTGTTCACACAATCTGCAAAATTGTACCAGGGGTAATATACCTGAAAATAGAAAATAATTATATGTTTGTATTGCATACCATGGATGCGTAGATGACTGAAAGTCGCACATTATGGCAGTTGAAGCCAATTTTTACGAAACCAGCAAGACCGTCAGGTCGATATTTAAGAATCATCTGAAACTCTTAACCCCAGTGGTTCCGCAACATAAGCTTATACTTCAAAATTTGATTCCGTGTATTCTGACCTGATATACGCATCATACAAAGTAACCTCCTGCGCTCCAAGCTCCATTTAAGGATCCATCAAAGGTGGAAAAAATGCATGCTTAATCATCCGCAAATTTTTCTCTTAATTAACAACTTTTTTACCCCTTCTACTTGCATATGCGCATGTTTCGACGTAAGCTGAGGGGTAATAACTGTCAATTTTGTTTTGCAATGACGCATTTGCCGAAGTTGCTTACATCTTCCTCATAATTGACAGTTAACGTTAATGCGAAAAACATACTTGATCGAAAATATTGTGCATTAAAATAACACGACTAATGTGATAAAAAAGCGAGAGTTGAGGTTTCCTATTAACCATTATATAATTCACAATACAAACCACGTAATAACCAAGCTGTATATTTCAGTCAAAGGACATATTTTGGCAGCTTAGATGTTTTAAATGCCTAATGGTAAAGGAATGGAGGAAAACATATTCCAACGACACTTTTTGAAACACCTTTTTGATCGAATAATTTCCAGAACATCACGACTTAGTTGATAAGAAAGCAGGAACGCACTGTGAGATGTGGGGTTTTCGTTTGAACAAAATATGAATTGCAGAATCAACTACCTGATAACTTACTCGTACGTTTCAGTCAAAATGCATATTTCGGCCCTGTAGATGTTTCCATTGTCTCAGGGTAAAGCAATGGCTGAACGTAAATAATCAATGAAAAATTTATAAAACAATTTATTGATATAAATAGCTCTCAAATATGCATGCTTGTTGGATTCGTCGAAAAAATGGCATATTCGTGAAATTACGGCGTTTGTGACATTCATGTCTGATGTGTCCTTCAAAAGAAAGATGTTTTGGAGAAAAAAGAAAGCAGCGTCATGTCTAACGATGTTCAATTTGGAGAAACAAGTCAGTTAAGAAAATGATCCGGTTCTCGACAAGTCTATTTTTCTTATCCTTTCGATATACCATCGAAAAATGGAACCTGCCCCACCCTCAAAAGCTTTTTCCATAGATTTAAAGGGCTTCAAAACACTACGCATCGTTTCTGGAAAAGACCTAGAATAGATAATATCGAGCAAATAACCGGGCATCATTAGTTAGGAAGTTTCACGGGATTTAAATTGCGGGTGTCTCTATCGATGGATTCTAGCAATAGTTCAAAACCGCAGACACATATAACTCTGGTTCAAATGAACCCAACTTCTTTATATATAGACGCCACAGACTGAGGGCGTTCAAAAATCGTTTGCCAAAAAACATTAATTTTTTTAAAGGATGCCATCCCCTATTAATTTCATTAGGCTTATACGCTTGCACAGTTTAATCCACGCTTTTTGTAATTGCAGTCAACGTACAGACCAGGACCTCTACGTGTCAATGAACCAGTAAACCAGGTTTTCAGATTGTGATTTAATATATCAGTTTCCAAATCCCTTATATAATGTTTGTCCCTTGTTAGCCTTGAGGATTATCTGACGCATTAAATTTTCGTTTACCTAAATGGATGTTTATGGCAGATTTAGAATATTAATTTGTCCTACTTGTGAAAGCCTTGGTGGCCTTGATTGAGTGCAGAACTAACCATAAAAGGGAAGTTTATTTCCTGGACAACGCTAAGGTCAACGGAGTTATGAGGATTCAACAAAAAACGTGATTTTTTTCAAATTTTGTGTCAATTTATACATCAAGCTTATGCAGTGAAACCGTGGAGTTGTGCACCAGTCAGCAAAATGATCAAGGAGACGAATGGTCGATCACAGGAACAGGAACTAGAAAACATCGCCTTCGCCTAACATGAGCCTGTTTTCTGGCGCCACTATGTCGACCACACGTTTGTCATCATCAATATTAATATTCTGCAAAACTTTCGTGACTTGCTCAATGGATAATTTCCTTAAATACAATTTACACGGGAAGAAGAAAAAGAGCAGCAGCTGCCTTTCCTTTATGTCCTTGTCAAGCGAACACCCAATGGTGAATTCGAGACGACGGTTTACAGGAATGCAACGAACACAACACAACGCCTAAGTTTTCACAGCAACCATCCAGTTGCTTACCAAACAAAGCTGTGTAAAAACACTCTTCAAACGGATCCAGACCCACCGCAGTAAACCAGAGAAAAAGGCACGCGAGTACTAGTATCTCCGTGACCGGTTCATGCGGCCCGGTTATCCAAAAGCATTTATAAACCGATGCCTACGCGTTCGGCCCCGGAGGACCCAAACAGAAGAACCACCAAAGATATGGCATGCTCTGCCATACATAAAAGACATCTCAGAAGCGACGTAGCGCATCGCTGCAGGTCTAGGTGCTGGAATTGCACACAGACCCAAAGCTACAATGCGCAGCAGAGGGATGAAAATAAATGACCGGCTTACGCAGAATGAACAATATGGTGTAGTATATCGCATACTATCCCTAAACTGTCTCTGTAATTATACAGGTCAAACGGAACGTATGCTCGGATCGCGTATACGTGAACACAAGCAGGCCGTGCGACTAGGCGAAGAATCATCACAAGTTGCAACGCACACCTACGAAACAGGCCATGAGTTCAATTTCGCTGCCGTCAAGGTACTCGCCCACGCGGGAAACAAGACGAGCAGAGAATTTATCGAAGCCTGGTCCAAAAATGAGAATTCGGTCAACAGATGTGTCGAAGTGGCGCCAGCGTACACGGCCTTATGGTATTGCAAACGATCACATCCAGACGCCCGCCGTAATCAATTGGTCCAAAATCATCCATAATCATCCCACTTTCGATGCTGACGTGGCCATTTGGCGCCCAAGCCTACATAATCCCTCGCTTCTCATCCTCCTTCCCTTCTCCTATGTCTTTTTTAATTTCTCATCCCTCCCACCATTACTATTACTTGTTTTGTTGACGATTCTATTTCTGTAAATATTTCCACACAACTTGTCGGTCTTGCCTACTGGCACTGGCTAGCACAGCCCTCAGTGGCAAGTCGGCAGCACACACAATTATTGATTGCCTGCACGTTCAAAATTGTAGTTATTGTACACACGCCCCAAGTAGCTTCCACATTTTTTGCTGCTTCTCCACCTCTGACAATGGGCTCTTGTAAGAGCTCGAAAGCTCAGGAAAAAAATTAATGTTGTTCCAGTGATCGACCATACGTCTCCTTTACCAATAGAAATTCCTGGAATACTAGTATTCTTTCGCATACGTCAGTGAAATGACTTATTAAACTCTGGCAATCTTCACTATTTCTTTCAAGTCATATATCTACGCAGGCTAGGAGGGTCAACCGAAGTTTAAATGGCTTTGAAGCATGCAAATATGGCAGAATTGATTCGATCAAATAAATTTCGTGATGGCTCGTCAGCTGCGGCCCGTCTTTGCATGAAATGATTCTAAATTTATCAGATCTAAAACTAACTAAGCTACAATCACAGGCTTTTTCACTGGGATTAGACTTTTGTGTTCCAAACAGAGGATTAAACCCAGTTGAAATTGAGGCCCAATTTGAAGACTTAAACTTTCAGTTAGCAGACCTAATACCTAGGTTAACTGACGATGAGGGGTGGCTTAAAGCAAAATTTGTGGACACTGCTCACCAATATCGCAATGCTCCTGTAACACAAACAACTCCTCTGACAAAAGAACACATGGCTGCCCTCACCACTTTGAAACACCAGGAGAAAATAATGATTTCTAAACCAGACAAAGGCCATGGAGTTGTCATTCTCAACCGGAAGGATTATGTAAGAAAAATGGAAGCTATTTTGGGTGACCAGAGCAAATTTCGTCTAGAGGTGTCAGGCAAAGATCAAACCGAAGCAATAGAAGATTTAGTATGGAAAGCTATTCAAAAGTTGCGGAACAAAAACCTGATTGATACTGCAACTGCATTATCTTTAAAGCCTAAAGGAACACACATCCCCAGACTATATGGTCTGCCCAAAACACATAAGAAGGACATACCTTTGCGGCCAATTTTGTTTTTGGTTAACTCTCCTCAACACAAGCTAGCACAATGGCTTGTCAAGGAATTAAAGCCGATAAGAAGCCGTTTCTCCACCTTCGTGACAAAGGATGTCTTTCAATTTGTTGAAGATATTAAGTTCCAAAATATTGCAAACAAATTTATGATTTCTTTAGACGTTGAATCCTTATTTACAAACGCACCATTGGACGAAACAATCGACGTTATATGTACTCATGCATCCTATACTCATCTACCACCTGATATACTAAGGGAATTGCTTACACTATGTACGAAAAATGTGTAACTCTTCTTCAATGGGCATCGGTATAGACAAATCGATGGAGTCGCAATGGGAAGTCCACTTAGACCTACTTTTGCTGACATATGCATGGGTCATTTAGAAGAAAACGTGTCATCACAACTAAACAAGACAACTTTATACAGACGTTACGTCGATGATATCTTCACTATAGTTGAAACCAAACAAGATGCTGAAAACCTTCTTCGATTCATGAATAAATTGCATCCAAAAATAAAGTTCACGAGGGAAATTGAGTAAAACGACAAGTTGCCCTTTCTTGACGTCCTCCTGTTTAGAGAGGCTGATGGTTCAATAAGGCGAAGTGTTTATCACAAGGCTACCTGGAAGGGCCTGAACCTACACTTTACTAGTTTTGTGCCAATCCAGTGGAAACGAAACTTGGTACCAACTCTCTTCCAGGAAGCTGAGAAAATTTGCAGCAATGCAACATTACCAACAGAAATTTCCAGCATCAAAGACGCCCTACTTAAACGTGGATAACCTTCACATTTCATTCAGAAATACAATAAATCTTTACGGCTGAAAATTACGGAACAGGTTGTTCAAAAAAGCCCGTTTTTATATCTCTACACTTCAAAGATGACAATGTATCAAATACAATCAAACGACGTTTGCGATGCACCATAGAGTGAACGTACAATGCAGCTGCATTGGTTTTCGTTAGCCCTATTAAAGGCCTTTCCGTTAACGGGACAAAAGATGCCTTGCCTTTGCACGCCACTCCAAACTGCGTCTATGAATTTACATGCACTTGCGGATGCAAGTACATCGGGCGAACTCAAAGGCAATTGGCGACCAGGGCAGCTGAAAATTTACCCTGTTGGCTTTTTAAACAGGAAAACAAAGTACCTCGGTCCTCTATTACAAAACATCTGTTGGACAGTGGTCACTCTGTTGATCGGAAAAAATCTTTCCGAGTTCTTGTTCGAGCACGAACAAACCGGACATTACGCTTCATGGAAGCAGCGTACATACGGCGGAAGAAACCCGACCTATGTAAGCAATTAGAACATGTGGCTAACCTACAGCTGCCTTGGGGTCCATAGGCCTACATTTAGTCACCTTTTGTTTGTTTTTTTGTTGTTTCCCCCCAAATTTCCGCCCTTTCCCGAGTTACGTTGACAATATGAATGTTCGCTTACGCGTAAATTTGAACTTGCTTTTATCGATTTTGTTGATATTCAAATTGTCCTGTAACCCACTTTTTATTCATTCATGCAAAGACGAGCAGCAGCTGACGAGCCGTCATGAAATTTATTTGATCGAATAAATTCTGCCATATTTGCTTGCTTCAAATTTCTTTCTGGGAAAAGATGTTTCACATTTCTCAATATAATGGCTCACAGTTTGGCTTCGATGGCTCAGTAGGCTAAGAATTAGGTGTACCTATTGTTCTGGAAATCCTCCTTTCGCAGCCAACCTACTGCGCCAGGATGGTTGCAGTCCATAAGCTGCAGATGGTTAAATTGATCCGCATATGAATAAACGCTCACCTCGTGGCTCAGTTGTCCATGGTATTGGCTATCTTAATGACTTACCCCGCTGGCATAGGTTTGAGTTCTACCGAAGCTACGAATTGTTCAAAACTGCATCAAGAACATTATTCTGAACTGATTCCTGGTGATTTCTTCAGCTTCGCCTTAAAAAATATGTTGATTTTTAAACGTATCTTCCAAATACTCTCTTGAGCAGCCGGTGTTTTAGTTAATATGATATGACAGCGACAGGTTAAAACGGTCAATTGAATTGCTAATGGCATTTTCGATCACCTGATGATGATTATGATGATGATGATGTGAACTTTATTTTGATGATTATATCAATTTTTCAGCAAAAAAATGGCTCCATTTACGGAAAGCAAGAACTAAAGTAATTTAAAGGGTCCAAAAACTCAAGTGTAAACGGTCGAAGATCACAGAAAACTCAAAGTAAAAAGTCGACATTGTTACCACATCAGTTACGGAGTCAGGTCAGCCTTCAGCTTTTCAATTTCCGTTTCTTCACACGTAAGGAAGCGTGCTAAGAATGATAGTATCAAGTTCTGGTAGACTGATGTACATGTAATATGTCGGAAGTTTTGGCGCGTCGTACGAGAAGACTTCGCAGCCATTAGTTCGTCAATATGAACCGAAGTTCCACAAACATCGGCACATCAGCACTCTGTTCTTTTCATTCCCAGGACGAGAGCTCACATGTACAAATGCGGAAATTCAGAAGCTTAAATTAGACATTTTAACATACTAGACGTGGATTTTTTATGTTAACATATAGACTTGACTAGTTTAGTCTCATTAAAAGAGGATTGGTGGATAAATATAATAAAGTTGTGAAAAAGCACGCACGACATTCTGCATGATGTGAACCCGCATAGTGTGGAAGGCCAGTTCGCAGCCCATGCTCTACCATTTGAGCAACAAACGTCTGACCTTGCATAATGAAGTTGATCACACCTGAATCTCATCCTTGAGTCTCACGGAATGTAGCTATTCTTGCTTAAGCTTTTAGATGTTTATCTTAAAAAGAAAGCACACCTGTCGCAAAAAACCCCATTTACCACATTTATATCTTTTATCAATGATGAAGTTAGTGCATTCATAACAAAAAGCATCCACAGAATGCAAAGAGAAGGTGCTGTTGCATATAGTATTTGTAATACTAATCAGGGCATACGTGGGCAACTGAAATTTCCTCGTCTGGCCTAATGACTGCTGGCAATCTACTATAGCCCAAAGAGGGATCAGGTGCCTGGTATGCAATAACCTGAATCTAGCTTCCGAAATTTGACCAAAAGTTTTGCCAGTCAGGCTATGATAAACCGCGGTGTCCATTTCGATCGTATTTATTCCCATTTCAATTGTTTTGGCTCATATGCAAGGTGGCAGTAAGGCTTTTATGTGGCTTTAATGATCCAAACAGCGGCAAACATACTACCAATTTAAGATCAATTATTAATGTCGCAAAACGACAATTAATACTCGTTCACAAACGAATGCCCATGGTAAAGGGAAGGTGAAGTCTATTTCATTAATCAGAACTCATTAAAAAACAGTTTTCACTCTCTCAAGGGAATAAGGAATCAAAATATTGCAGAAAAATTAATGGTATCCCGGAACGTTGAGTCATTTTTTTACCAAAGCGTTTTTTGGTAGAAACTAAAGATGTCATACTTTTTTAATCCTTCCAAAACTTGCCTTTCTCCCGACATAGTACGGGACTTATTAAAATGTCTGTTCAACCACCAATTATATAAATAATTTCAAAGACTCGCAATGTGAAGTCCCCTAGGACCGACTTCTGCACAAATATTAATAGGCCATCCAGAAGAAAAACCTTTTCATAAAATTGAGTAATACAACACTCTACAGGAGATATGTAGATGATGTCTTCGCGATCGTTGACAAGCTCAAGGAAGCTAACGAATTATTGTTTACAATTAACAGTTTTTTTTCGGAAATTTAATTTTCTTTGGAGGACAATCTTCCTTTTCCAAACTTTTACATATCCAGAAAGAAGGCCACCTCCCTTGCACGATTTGTCCTCAGTAAGAATAAGGGGAAGGGCAGTTCCTGAACTATTTCAGTTTTGTGCCCATTTAATGGAAGCGAAACATGATATGTACTCTCTTCTAGAGGATGAGAAAAATCTGCTCTATGGGTACATTTCAAGCGTTAATAACCAGCCTCAAGGAATCCTAACTCAGGCCTGGATACCCAGCACATTTTTAAGACAAGTATTACAGACCCGTACAGTCTAAATTGACGGAACAGTCAGTTCTAAAAAAGTCCATCTTTATATGCTTGCCCCTTCGGGGCAACGTCATTTTAACTGCCATCAGGAAACGCTTACCTTACGGAACTTAACGGGCATACTATGCTGTTGAACTCATAATTTGCAATCGAATAAAGCCACCACCAATTCCTTGTGCGAAGGATGCCTTGCCGTTGCACACGATTTTAAACTGTGTTACCGAGGTAGCATGCACTTGTGGATCCAAGCACATATGGCGAACACAACGGCAATTTGCCACCACAACCAAGGAGCACTTATCCATCTAGTTCTTGAAGCAAGAAAACATAACTCCACATTCATTGATTACTGAACATCTGCTAGATATAGGTCATCATGCGGACACCAAAACCTATTTCCGCGTACTTGTTCGGGCACGAACAACTCGCACCTTATGCAACATACATCGGTTCAAACCTGACCTGTGTAAAAAACTGGAGTATGTTCTGAACCTGATAGATTATAGATTAATAAAGAACTGTATTTTGATAATAATATCAAAATTGTCATCAAAAAGTGGCTCCATTCACAAGGAGCAAATTATAGGGGTCCAAGAAGCTCAAGAGTAAAGGGTCAAAGATAACAAAATATTCAAAGTAAGAAGTCTACACGGTTACCGCATCTGTTATGGAGACATGTCTGCCTTCAGCTTCTCAATGCCGTTTCTTCACGCGTGAGGAGTCATACTAAGAATGGAAGTACCACATACTGGTAGGCCGATATATGGCAGGTCATTTGACGGAAGATTCGGCGCATGGTACGAGAAGACTTCGCAGTCAATAATTCAGAGTGGAGAGGGTGAGCGACCTCACTAAGAATACGGTCCATGAAATTGGTGACCGATGTGAAATGCCACTGTGTTATGAGGTCAGCTAAAAAAACATCGGAATAATCGGCAGCTCAAGATATCATGCGGAGAATACATTTAATAATAAGCAAGTCTTTCTTGAGTTGTGCTGCAAAAGTAACTGGAGAGCGCTAAAAATAACAGGGAGGATACAGGCATCTTTTTTAAACACCAGATGAGGGCTTGCGGGGTATGCGGCGGACACAATACAAATTTTGCCGATTTTATAAAAAGGTCTGAATATCAAGAGTAAATGAGAGGTTAGAAGCAAGTGTTACACCAAGGTATCGGAAGGAGGATAACTTTTTGGGCAGAAAGTCAATGGTTTCAGGGCTGGTAGGGGGTCGCAGCCGAAAAATGCACCGGACTTACTTCCGCTCATTAATCAAAAGGTCATTGTCTGACGACCATGCTGTGACATGGTCCAGTCCATTCTTCAGTGTTTGCAGATGGGTTTCGCTTTTGAGAGGATGGCAGACTACCATATTGTCAGCGTTTTTGGCAAACAAACATGCGTTTGGAAATCGTAGGTCATCAGTATGGAGGGACAAAAGATGAGGGGATAATATAGACCCTTGCAGAACTCCAAAATTGTTGGGGAGGACCGTGGATATTTGCTTCCCGGTCTGAACGAATTGGGTGCGGGAAGAAAAATCGTCCGCAAAACACGAGAATGGCCAGCCAGGAGAGCCAAAGGCAGAGGTTTTACTAAGAAGAAGATGGCGCGGGATCGTGTTGAAGGCTGAGGAATAGTCAAGAAAAGCACACGCGTAAGCACGGTATCCCTTATCCAAGTCCCTAAGAGCAGAGTGGACTACTAAAGCAACTGTTTCTAGTGTACTACGCCTCGCCTTATGCGCAAACTACAAGGGATCAGAAAAAAAAGGATGAAAACGGCTAAATGATGTCTATAGTAACTCATTCGGTATTTTTGAGGAGTGCAGAAGAGCAGACAATTAGGCAAAAGGATTTTGGACCCATTGAAGTGGGTTTTTTTCAGGATAGAATTGATTTTGACTGAACGCCTACCCTCAGGAATCTTGAACTCTATGAAAAATAAATTAATAAGATGTGCCAAGAGAGGAGCTATTTGAAGAGAGCAAAATTTAAGGAGAAATTGGGAGATGCCATCTGGTCCGGCAGCTGTTGTACCTTTAACCTTGTTTAGGTAATTCATCACTGTTGCCACAGACACTGGAGAAAAATCACTTGGTGGTAAGGAAATATCATTTGTCGGGAGATAGGAGTTTGTGGGAGTATGGATGAAGTTTGAGTTTAAGCTGTCTAGGTAAGCGTAAACATGTGCCAGCGTATTGCGTTGACCTGTGAGACGTTTAATACTTTTCTATATTTCGGATGAAGAGAGAGGAGACGAAGATGTAGAAGAAGTAAATAACTGACTAACAAAAAGGTCATTTATTCTTGCGATCTCGTGTTTTATAAGGGTATTTACGTCCTTGAATCTTTCTCATAAATCTACTTTGTAGAACAGTTCCTTATTTCTTCTCAAAGTTTTTAAGAGGGGCGAAGATACTCGGTCTGGTCTAACCATGACCATGTCAAAAGGACAACAAATATTATAAATTCCATTGAGAAACGTTGATAGATAACTCGAACACGACTCGGCATTCCTGTTTTCGAGAAAGATGAGAATGCATTCCGATAAACAAGTCTGAAGCAAGGAACTATTATGCCGGGACGTGTCATGAATGTGTTATTTTCTCTCAGGCGTTACTAATAGCCCTTTATTAGCCTTAGAATAGAACTTTGGTTAAAAGAGTAAAACAGAATGGTCTGAGCCTACATGAAGCTCTTTTTTCATAGCGAAAAGCTTTGGATAGTGAGACAGGATATGGTCGAGTGAGGCGTCAACTCGTGTATCGGAATTCAAAAGGTCACTAAATCCTAACCATATGAGGGCACGTAGACTTACTTGATTAAAATACCCACATAGAATAATGACATGCTCGCAAGACATTGTGCTAAGCTTTTGGGAAAGCAATTCAAAAAAGTGAGTAAGGACATCTGGACAGGTGGAAGGGGCGATTTAAATACTAACATAACTGATGCTTTTTCAGTTGTGTAAAAATTTGTCCTACAGACTACTGTAATAACGTCTATATGGTCTTAGGAGTAAGAAAAAAGGGACTTACAGTTTGTGCACCATTGCTGGTTTACAAAATCTGCTACTTCGCCACCTCTGCTGATTGATCGGGATTTTCTGTCCGAACGAAAACAGCAATTAGCCGGAGGTGTGATGAGCTGCGACTCTATATCCCTTTTGAGCCAGATCTCTTGAAGACAGATTACATCGCACTAACTGTGTTCCTGCGCCAACATATGTGCATTAAATTCGAGACTTTTACTGAAAATAGACCTACAGTTAGTATACATTAGACCCAAAAGATACATTTAGGCTAATAGTTGACTCTTCAAAGCTTGTTTTCAACCGCATCGGCACTTACGTGATCAAATTGCAGTCCATTGGATAAAATTTCGTGCTGATGTACTGCAGGTTCAGCAAATTAATCCAAAAGTACATGAATGTTCGTTGTGAATTTTCGTCGATGGGATATTTCTCCTTTGTGCCTTCAAATATGTACGAGTGTTATACTGTCATGGTAACACTGGTTCCTAGTCTACACATCTGCCTTCCAAACTTGTTTTGCCTCAGACTTCTTCTCTGAATTTTGGTGGCCCACATCGTTCCAACATTCTTAAGTTATCAATTAGTATCCTAACCACTTCCTATGACCTTGCTGTTTGTTTCGATTTTTTTCTGTGTGAATTCTTTTTTCTATTTCTCTTGCGTTATTCGCGTTATAAATTGAGATTAAGCGACTGATGAGCACTCCTAGAATTAATGGATCATATAACTTATGCTATTTGCACCATCTTCAAAGTAGTACCAGATAAACGACGCTTTACAATCAAAAATATATGCGTATATGTGCTTGTACCGTATGCAAGAGTTATACAGATGACTGAAAGATGCACCGTTTAACAGGCGGAACGAAGTTTTCTGAATAAACAATACTATCTGGTAGATCTTCAAGAATAATCTATAACTCCTGACCCCAGTGGTTCTGCACTTCTAGCCCATACTTCCTAATATGATCCGTTCTTTACAGACCTGACATACGCATCATGTAAGTTAAATTCCTTAGGGGCCAAACTCCCTATTTTGATTATTTAAAAATAAACAAATGCGTGATTGATTGTTCTTAAATTCCGCCATTAATGAACACATTTATTCACCCCCTTTCCTAGTTCACTGCTTGCGTAGGTGCATGCATCTTTGAAAAAATAATAAAAACTACGTCTAGTGTTTTACAAGTGCTGAAGTCGAGTTATCTGAGAGATCATTAGGTGTTCCTTTTGATGAAACTCTAACAGGACATAACTGTTTGGTAAACAGTCATGTGCCATTCAAGGGTGAACATTTAGATGAAGTTCGCAGGACCCAGCATAAACACTGCACTAAGGTCGCAATGACAGCCACATATATAAACCTCCACATAATCCATTCGTTAGGAAGTCCGTCCAATGATCTCACAAAACGTGTTTTTTGCACTCATCGCTTCACTTCTGCTCGTTGAAGGTAAGCGCTCCTTCTTTAGGAAAATATGTTTCTCGTTCTGCTTTTTTCTTTAACGTAGAAATGAAAGAAACTTGGTTTATATTAGCTCATAGTATTTTTATATTTATTCCCAAATTTAGAGACTTTCCAATAACTTATGCCCTCTTGAAAGATTCTGACATTTTTGTGATGTGTCTAGGTACCACACAAAATTACTAAGAGTAAACAAGTAATATAAGTATAATAGTAAACAACCAAATGAATTAAGCCGCAAACACTGTTATCACTAGATGTCTAAACCTGCATCATTTGACCTAATGATGAGTAATAAAAGCAAGTGACCAATCATGTATCGCAAAATTAACTTGATGCTAAGTAAGCGTTTGGGATTTTAAGAGGTGTTTTTCTAGTCTCGTTGCAAAGGCTTTTTATTATTAGGTAACAAATGGAAAAGCAAAGACTCTTAACCAATTTAACATTAATACAAAGTTCTTTACAGTCTCTAACCGCATGGGGCTGTTAAGAACACAAACAATTACGCTACTTTTGTTCCATAAACTAAGGTGAACTTTAAAAAAACCTGGCGCACAAATAATTTCCTCCTCATCATAACAGCCGTGGAGACTTTAAACTAGCGTGTCGCTGACGCGACTTAAATAGCCCTTCGTGATGGAAGTCGTCTTAGTTCAGTCAAGCTAGTCAAAAATACTGAGCTGAGCTATCCACTACAGTCCTATCCAGTTCTGGATAGTATCCTCGAAATCTTCAAACACCTTTACATTTTTAACAAATACACTAGGCTTGATTTTGTTGCCAGACTGGTGAAACTATAAGTTCATGTGTGTTTAATAGTGACAAACGCTTTATTTTGACTGACAATCTTTTCAAAATTTCGTGTAACTTGCGCTTAGGGAAACCGTTTTTCTTATGTTGATCACATTAAATTACTTTTAGATGTTTGGGTTTACTCATTTCTGCTTCATATAAGGCTTCATAACCAACTCATTCATCGTATTTATTTTTCAGGGTACAATGCCTACATAAGAGGTACGCATGTTTAATGCATTATTATTGCACTTTGCGGGGTTGAGTTAGTTAGTTTGAGTGTCCAATTGGTAAAACCTTTTCGAGTGCCTACAACGCATATAAAATGTTACCTAAAATATGCTTTATTCTGCAATATGTTTGCACAGCACACGATAATTAGTAGAAGTAGTGGTAATTGTAGTAGTAGTAGCAGTGGTAGTAGTAGTA
>JAYGXS010000007.1:32242262-32262511 GCA_036362985.1 Ligula intestinalis | reverse complement strand
CAACGGATATCCGCTGGCCAGGCCGATCCCGGCCAAGTCATTAAAGCAGTAAGTGTGGGTATGTCAGCTTCTAGAAGTTAATTGATACAGAAATTTCTCGGACTTTTGAACATATATCAGACAAGGCTTACCCTGAAAACAGGCTAATCGAAGAACACAAGCAAACTCACTTACAGACGGCGCAGTTGGTCCACCACTGGATTGGATCAGATGGGCCATAAGCACTTGATTGAACCGCATTTTATTAGCGCCTCGACATCTGCCATTGTCTGTACTTACTGATCGGGTATAAATTCACTCAGAAATGTGCAAACTCCGATCAAAAAGTTTTTTAAACTAAACGAAGTTCCTGTGGAGGTCAGATGTCACAACGGATATCCGCTGGCCAGGCCGATCCCGGCCAATGCATGAAAGCAGTAAGTGGGGGCAGGTCAGCTTCTAGAAGTTACTTGATACAGAACTTTCTCGGGCTTTTTAACCTTCATCAGACAATTCTAACCCTGAAAACAAGCAAATCGATGAACACGAACAAACTCACTTACAGACGGCGTAGTTGGTCCACCACTGGATTCGATCAGATGGGCCATAAGCGCTTAATTGAACCGCATTTAATTAGCGCCTCGCCACCTGCCATTTGCTGTGTATGCTGATCGGGTATAAATTCACTCAGAAATGTTCAAACACCGATCAAAAACATTTTTTAAACGAAACGAAGTTCCTGTGGAGGTCAGATGTCACAACGGATATCCACTGGCTAGGCCGATCCTGGCCAAGTCATAAAAGCAGTAAGTGGGGGTATGTCAGCTTTTAGAGGTTACTTGATAGAGACATTTCTTGGGCTTTTTAACATTCATAGGACAACTCTAACCCTGAAAACAAGCTTATCGAAGAACACAAGCAAACTCACTTACAGACGGCGCAGTAGGTCCACCACTGGATTTGATCAGATTTGGCCATAAGCACTTAATTGAACCGCATTTAATTAGCGCCTCGCCACCTGCCATTGGCTGTAATTGCTGATCGGGTATAAATTCACTCAGAAATGTGCGAAAACCGATCAAATGGCTAGCAAAGGACACATCATGGCTGTCAAAGGACACAGCATGTCTGTAGAAATTGCAGCTTCGGGCAACAAATCTAGTAATAGGTCTAAAAAACCACACTTACATAGATAGACTGGCATGTCTAAATTTATTCCCTCTGCATTACAGGCAACAAAGCAGGGATCTTATCCTAGTTTAATGATAATAAACGGTCTTGAGAAAGGATTATGCTTTGAAGACATGTTTCAGTGGCACCTCTCGCCTCATCTCCGTGGGCACACAATGAAGCTGCGCAAGAAATTATCCAAGCTAAACCTCCGCTCAGAATTCTTCACGCAACGTGTCATACAACAGTGGAACAACCTTCCACAGTCAGTCGTGGAGGCAACTTCCCTTCAAATGTACAAAAAACGCTTGGATAATTACATGCGTCCCCTCTCCTCTCTCCAAGTCTGAACTCTAAAAACCAGACATATATTGTAAAAAACAATGCTACTCTCCTCCCTTCAAGTCTGACCTCTAAAAAAACCAGACATATATTGTAAAAAAACAATGCTTATCACTGTTTGCCAATACTATGTTAGGAGTGGTAAATTAACACGTGCTCAATAGGGTTTTCAAAGGCATCGCCTATTATCCTCACCAAATAAACTAAAATAAACTAAACTAAAAACTAAACTAAATAGGCTTTCGAACTAAACGAAGTTCTTGTGGAGGTCAGATGTCACAACGGATATCGGCTGGCCAGGCCAATTTCGGCCAAGTCATAAAAGCAGTAAGTGGGAGTATGTCAGCTTCTAGAAGTTACTTGATACAGAATTTTCTCCTTGAATGACAGTAAGTCCAAATTATTGATCTATTTATCGAACCCAGCGGTCAATGGGATATTGTGTGTCCAAAATATCCTCTTCTCCTAACTACGTGCCGACTCGAAGGCCCATCTTTTCGATAGCAGGTGGCCGTACGCACATGCAGAGATAATCGCAGCTTCTAAAAGTCAACTACAATTTACACACCCTCGTGCAATGTACAATCTGTTTTTGTACGTGAAACCATTTGATCCATGCAGGACACCATAGGCAAACCACTTGATTTCGCTTCATTGACATGTTGAAGCATCTGCAATCAAGTCATTACCCGGAACATGGAACAAAGTCAGACACCTTGAGGTAGGACTGAATGAAAGCAATATAAATCCTGAAGTCGTCAGTGGCTACGGCTGTCTGAGGCAATTATTTCATTAACGCTGAAATAACTTTGCTAAAATTCATTTTTTTGCGCTGTATGTGATGTTTTACATGCGTGCTGTGTTCCACTTCATGCAGGAATGTCAAGTCTCCTTCCAAACAATTTACAATGCTGCTAAGAAGTTGTATAACCTGCCGAGATATGTGATGCATTAGTACAATTTCGCGAATTCACACTGAATAAGATCGTAATGTTGATTATCATGTAGTCTTTTTTGAAGTTATTTCATTTACGATAGGATACCGGCTATTTAAATGGTCCGTCTGACATATTTTGGAATTAAATGAATGGTAATGTTTTATGAGAAAAATCAATGGTCATTTTCGTTAATTTTGACAATAATATATATTCGAAATATAAAAAACCAGTCAAAATTTATCAAGCAAATGATCGAGCCACTTTTTACACTATATGTGTTCTTTAGCGGTCAGGAATAGTCCACTTAAAAGCAGGTATCCTGCCGAGACTGAAATGACGTCAGATCTTTACTACACGATGATCAGCATTACAACCTTACACAATGCCTTCAGGGAAAGAGTATCAATATTTCGCATATGTCAGCATGTTACAAAAAATCATGGCCAAAGTGTACACTTGACCACTCTGTAAACCATTAGGCCATTTGGCAACATAAATGCGAAATAATGGCCGAATCGCTTTATGGACTGCTAAAAAAATAAAAGCAAAAATATATTAGGTTTTATAATATCTGCATTACTTAATATGGCAACTTTAAGTGCACGCTTCAGTAAACAAGAGTTGCGGACATACAGTTACATCTTACTTGCATATTTGAGTGTTCAGTTTTTAAACACAATGCACGACAATGAAGTCGCTACACTTATGGTAGTGGCAAGTGCTACACGAACTATGAATGATTTGAGAAAAAGAAGAAGACTCGATCACTGGGAAAATATGTTTATTCGACTGACGTTTCGATATCCGTCGTGGATTCGTCATCAGAGACATGATGATGACGAATCCACGACGGATATCGAAACGTCAGGCGAATAAACGTATTGTCCCAGTGATCGAGTCTTCTTCTTCTACTTGTCAATTGCTTCTTGGGTCGCGGATGTTCGCTTGTATTATGAATGATTTACAGAAAGCTAACAGGACGCAAGATGAAAGTCATTCTACTAGAGGCAAATGACCTCCAATGGAATCGAAGTGTGTTCCATTTCAGAATCTCAGTGCTCAGTAGTGTATTAACAACGGTTGGTGAGCTCTGTTTCACAAGAGGCACGAAGAATTCGCAACATATCACACTGTTGCTGATAAAACCCATGTTTGACACTGCTCACGTTGCTTAATATTGTGACTAGGCTTCATTCAAAAATGACAATATTAAGCAGATAATTGAAGTGATTACGCAGGCACATCATATTGTTTATATGCAGCATTGTGTTAGAGTGACTCATGGTTTCTAGTCACAAAGGTAACTGTCGATAAATCAACAGTTAATTTGCAAAGAGTTAGCAGTATACGGAGTTTAAGCGTAAATTACCACTGGCTGGCGTTTGTGTGGAAATGAATGACGCACCGCCCATAGAAACACCCCTCGCGTTAAGAGCTTGCACTGTGATATTGACAGTAGAATCCGGACTCTTTCGGTCGTTGGCAATGTACCACTATAGCCGATACTGGACTCCAACTGCATTTGGATCAGTTGTTGCCTTCCAGGTGGCGCGGATGGATATGGAATTTAGCGGTTGACCAGTCAGATCGCTTAGAAGTGGCACATCTGCAGACACATGGGAGTAAAATTACCATTTAGGGGAATAACTCACGGATCGTCCACTTAAACCTTTGCTTTCCAGTTCTGCCAAACGCCGCTTGTTAATTGCTCGTTCTCACGTCCTGTACAAATCCGTAAGCGCCTTGTATCGTAGCACCGGGTAAGACAATTAGGATTACAAGGATATTTTTCCCCTTTGTCCTCGGCTTAATATGATCATATCGTGCGCATTAGCACAGTAATGTTTCATTAAAAAACACCGCAACATTTTAGTCATATTAAGTACGAAACAGGTGCATGAATGCTCACACAATTCTCCAGCATATGCATAGTGCTAGGACGTAACGCTCTGCTTACTGCCAGATGGATGTTCCTGACAGTTGATGAGAGATATAACTATGATACCAATATTATGCTTGGACAATTAGCTTCTGAGCTGGAACATGGTATTTTCAGCGAAAGTATATAAAAAGAAGAAGAGACGTTTACAGTGGTTTTATGGATAATGTCTGCAAGCAGATATCCTACTTCAGCAACTGATGGTCAGCATGTGGAAAATAATTTCCTACTGCTATTTGCGACTGCTAATATGGAATATATTGCAGGTAGTAGATGCAGTGATTAAAATGGTAACTGGCTAGCACACTTTCGAAACTGCAGGATTAGAGCACAAGGCGCACAAACTTGGTCCTATTCCGATATTTCGTAAAGGAACCTGCGTAAGATTTCGATAAATTATAATCGTGTAATTAAATTGATATCGAAAAGGGGTGTGTACTACTTCCCATATAAATATAATCAATTTTGCTTTTATTTCTAATTACTGCGGTTTGCTCAGGCTTCCTTGAAAAGTCTCTTCCGATACATGGTATTGTCTAATACCTGGCAAAATAACTTAATTTTCGGAAGGTCTACTTTCTTTTCAAACACATGTTTACGGTCTCCTCTATTGCAGTTTTAAATGCTGCGAAGGTGCTTAAAAATGATATTTATTTCATGGAAAAGGAGCAAGGCGTGTCGAGCACCAGAACAATTGATTTATTGTTCTGAGCTTTCGATTTCTTACAGGACTCCATCTTCAGCGATGAGAAAGCAACCAAAAACAGGATTATAATGCTGACAATGAGCCAATCAACTTTCAGAAAACATCAGGTTTTCTGGGGGTTAAAAACGGCACTGGAAAAAGGATGGAAGAAGAGAGCAATTAGTTGTCACTGGATTCAGAGAAGCAATAAGAGTGGTATACGCAAATTACCTTATGTTTTGTTTGTTTTCTCATCTCCGAAGGTGGGCTCCTATAAGAGTTTGAAGGTTCAGAACAATAAATCAATTTATCTGGTGCTCAACATGCCTTCTTTCTGTTCCATGCAAATACCTGGAACGCAAATTTTCTAATTCATTTGGCTATCAATTTCCCCTGTGGTTAGGGCAACCTAAGTTTACCTGTCACGAGGTCGTCACATGTACAAAAAATACCACACAAATTTAACACAAAAACGGCTGTGCATTGAGCAGTACATTTACGCAATGCTTTCTGTAAAAAAACGTCACACTAACTAAAAAGGATAATTTGCTGTAGGTGAGACAATGGGTCTATTAGCTGGAAGTTTCACATTCCATCGTGGAAATTTAATCGGGTTATTGATGCATAGGGCGTTGCAGTATTAAGAGAGAAATACGTATTTAGGACTTTCCCAAGCAGTCTACTTGTGCACAAGGCTCTTGATGACAGGCGTGCATCCTGTTACTAGCTACACTTTGCTTCCTGACGCGGCGGTATTGAATGTAAAGATTGCTTGAAAATGTTGTCATAAACCTTATTAATTCCCTACAACAGCTATCTAGGACCCAAAAGCTTGCTTTTATTAGAAATCACAGTGTTTGTCGATGAGATGAAATAGCACGTTCACTCTTTTGGGTATTTTTAACTTACGTACGCAGTGAACTGCTGATGCCTAAAACGAACATCTTCCCTACTTCGTCAACGCTCCCTCTTTTACAAATGTAATTAATGGGAAAAAAAACAGGGCAATAGTTGCTGATGCAGCCCCACCCATTAATCCCCAATACCTGCACATTTTTCTTTGAAAGTGGTAGTTATTGGGTTTTACGGGCGGGGAATTAGGACATGCAGTAGAATATACATTAATAAATGCTAAATATTTTTTGATATTTCTTTATTCATAAGTGTTGTTGATTTTTCGAGTGTCCTTATCTGCAATATTATTAAAACTGTTGCGCAATTTAAGGCTTCTTGAATTTCCCGAAAAATTGAAATGGTTTTTAGGAGGTTTTCAACTTCAACACACCTAAAAATTATTTATCTGCCTATCCTATTTTCCCACCCCACAAAACTCTATAAACACAGTTTTGCAAGACAAAATGCTGGGACTACATAAGCTACTGTTGCCAAGATCGCGTCTTAGGCAATTGCCGTTCGTGCATCAATGCTCATAAACGTTAAGGCATGCCAGAATTCAGATAAATGATGTCACATATTCAATGCCACTGTCTGCAAGATCAAAGCGTTAGGCGGGCCATACATGTCAAGGGTAAATTACCGCTTTCTGGTGATTGCTCGTTCCTGAATGCTATAGCGGGAAAGGTCACGTCACATGTGTCAACTACTTGGACATGGATGTGGTAAGAGGAAGCTGGCTTTAGGTCGGTTACTGTGTGATCTGTCTCCTTAAGCTGGTAAATTTTCTCAATTTCACCGCTGTTGAACATAAGGCGGTAGGAGAAGTTAAATATACATGGAATGTTTGGTTCACTCCAGGTCCCGTGCATGGTAGTTTAATTCAGAGCTGATGCAGCCGTATTTCTTGGAAACGGTCAACCTGTGGACGCAAGGTAAATTAATGGTCAGAGTGCAATCAGTACTGGGCATATTTATAGATTTCTGTTGACCCAATTGTGTAAGCAAACTTAAGGCGTTTGGTGGGATTTGAACCCGCATGGTAGCGAAGCCCTTTACTGGACTACAAGGCTCTAGCAAGCTGAAATGCAAACGCTTCATCTCGCGGCGCAAACTTTATCACACTGGGGTCGACTTTTACCCGCCCATCCTTACCACCCATTTAGAATCCACCAATAGGGAACAGCAAGCTGACTGTCAAAGCAGGAATTCCGAAGCAATCATCTAGAAGCCAGCAGACTGACAACTAGGCTGACTTAATCATTAGGAGGTTTGGCATATTTGATTAATTATAGTTGATGTGATTGTGAAAGAAGAACCTCCTAATAAGTCAGCCCAGTAATAATTTTGGTGAATTCCAGGCGTTTGCGTTTGCAATCCTGCTTAAGCAGTAAACGTGCTGTTCAGTATGGGTGGATTTCATAAGAGTGGTAATTTTATGCATGTAAAAGTCAACCTTAATGTAATAAAAGGTATGACGGCATGTGGGGCATCTGTAGCTCAGGTGGTAAGAACGTTAGCTTCCTGTAAAGTCTTTTGTTTTTTAGGTATTCAGTCAACTCAATCTAACAAACCACCTACTAATAGATTTATAGATAGCACGCAATTATTCCGCACTTCAACCACTCTGATTTGACATTATTAAATTATAGGTTAAGAAGATTGAGTCGTCTCGAGCACCACAACCAAGGGTTTTCCCGTCTAAGATGTTGGACTCATACTGGACTTTACCATGACCAAAAAATGGCCAAAAGTAGAGGGGATGGGGACCATTCAAACACCAGTAACCTGAGATGACCATGCAGGACGATGTATACCGGCTACAGATCAAGAAGACGATTAGCAGCGTTCTCTTTCAAGGTTCAGACTTTAACTAACTATAAGCCTGCCTTTCTGCTGGTGTGGAAGTTTGCGTTTCCGGCCGCAAAGGCAAACGCATGACCCATCTCGCAGATTTGGGCAGGATTTGACTATGCGTCACCCTGTTTGACAGACTGATAACGTGCGCTTATGCATATACCAAGCATACCTAGCTTCTTTACTGTGTAATTTCGAGTACAGTTTACACACGTCTGAAAAGGCGGGCAAACATTCTTCTTGTCAACCTATGTATGCATCTGGAGTACACATATACACATTAACTTTTTATCATTTTAGGCCAAATCATGAAATATTAAGGAACCATTAGTAACGTGGGAGGCCACAAATCAAAAAAGGGCCTGGTTAGCAGCAGTTTCCTTATCCACACATGCACCTAGTGCATATTTGTATCGATCATTTCGAGAACTAAATCACAACGCATGCCAATATATAGTTTACTGTCACTAAAGCGGCTTCTACCAGACGGTTTACTGTCTCTATGATGATTTTATTTTGCAAGGAGCTGCAGTTACTTTATTCGACTTGTGCTTCAGTTTAACTCCCAAGAGTTTATGGTCTCACAATTTATATGAATTAATTAAAATTTACATTTCGTCCACAAGATCGCAGTAAAATGCAGAAAAGTGACGTTCGCAAATATTTAAATTTCCAATGCTGGAATCAGTTAATCAGGGTATTCGGACATAATTTTCAGCCTTTGGTGGCTGAACCGCTCTCGGATGTTTCCAAAATGTATTCTGCGGATTTAAAAGCTAAAACTATTTGCCGATTGGACTGACTGCGGCCCTTGACAGCTTAATACCGACATATGTTAATTTTCCACTACCTTATTTGAAGCGTTCAATTTTAAGTTACGTTCAACGTGAAGCACATTAATGGTAACAATTCAGTCATCGGGCGTTGAGTGTGGTAAATTTATTTTACTTTTTAATTGTTTTATTAATTATTACGCACTTACCATGGGTGGACGTGTACTGGACTATGACCACAGTGTCTGCTCTCTAACGTCTTATTCACCACACCGCACACCTTACTTTTAATGTATTCAGTAACGATGTATAATGCAGAATCAACATACAGGTCTTCACTTATTTGCAAGTGGTAAGATTCCGCAATAAATTCTGATTAAGTCCTGTAAATATTCCTACATTTTACGTAGCGAATATAGTTTTCGGATGATTCAGTCTCAATGCAGAAAAAGGCATGATTAGTTTATGGATGAAAACTAAGGCATATAATACACCTATCAAACTGTATTATTTTAATCATCCATAAAATTGTACCGGCCTCATAAATTAACAAAAACCTGTATTTGCCAAACAGTCTCTTCGGATTTTGCTCAGGGGATTTTAAAATTATCAGAGGCTTGACTAAGTTATGAACATCGCCTTACTGCGTAATTTAACGTCAGTTTGTCTGACGTAAACATAGTAGTAATAAAAGCGTTTTCGAGTTGCATGAAAGGCGCTTCGGTAAACTCGTGTCTGGTGAGCAGTCATATATAAACAAATAAATTATTTGTTTCATCTGCAAAACCACAAACACAGAGGGAAAGGAGACCGATAAATTGAGTTTTCATGATGGTAAAACATGTGTGAATGTCCATGCAGGGCTTTGCATATATATATATATATATATATATATATATATATATATATTCAATTGCGAGTGCCCTTCAAATATGATAATTGCTCTTTTTTTTCAATTTGCGATGCTAATGGGTATGACAAAACCAATTTTTTTTACATAAATGAAAGGATGGCAATGCTTAGTCTGAAAATGATCAAATGAAATCTAAGTAAATTTAAGGAATCGCATTTATTTCAAGACGCAAGGAATTGTTTCCATCTTTTAACATAGATTTGCCAAACTGTGATGCCTTTTTTCGACAAAAAGTGCAGTAAAAGGTGTTATGCATTTAGGTTTACTGTTTCAAGTTTAAAAACGGCAAAAGAAAATGCGGTCATATATTAAAGCAAACAACGTAAAACATAACATTTATGAATAAAGGTCATGCATACATATACCTTCTTGTACACGATTGTTTCTACGTTTTCGTAAATAAGAAACGGAATAAAACATAAAATTATTAAGTTGGTTTGGCAGATTTGCTTAATTTGAGTTGACCCAAAATCATAGCCTAGCGTAAATCCACTATGTAAAATACCGTTCGCTGTCTATGGATTTTATTCGTTAATTAAGAAAGAGGGTCAAGCACCTGAACGATTGGTTTGCTATTCAGAGTTTTACGATAACTTTCTCTAATTGTGTACCCTTGCAGGTGTGTAAAAGCTCAGAATAACAGGCAACTCGTTCGGATGTTCGACACTCTTTCTCATTTCCCCATTTGTCTACTATGGCGAGTAGTTATCTAGTATAAGGGGATAGGCACGCTTATATGCACATAAGTTCTTCCGAAGAAAATCTTCCTTAAATCCTAATCAAAGAGAACAGCAACGGTTTATAGCTTGTTTTAATACTTTGTGGAATGCTTATTTTAAACATTTTTATGCCGACGTCATTTTTACTTGACAATCTGTCCCTAATATGCCCAAATGTCCCTCATTTCTGCGGTACATGAGTTTCAACACATCTTTTTTTATAGATTTTGATAAAAATTTCAAAATAAATCTTAAGTTTTCAACAAATATATTGGAAGGCAGTAAAACACTGAACAGTTCATAAATATTTAGAGCTACATTTGTCAATAATTGCAAATGAATATGAACAATATGTTAAGCATGTCTCGTCTTAAGAACATTTATTTTGATATTAAGGAATTTGGAGCATTAAGTTATAAAATGGCGATAAAATAAACATGTATTGTCCAAATACATGCATTTTTGCGAGCTAAAAGTTTCGCGGTTCAAATATTTTAGGTATAGATAGTTTGATCGTTGGCCTTCTCGCAGTCGGGTTGTGAAGTCTACGTGCTGAATATGATATTTTTTAAAATAAAACTGAAGTTGTTGATAATTTAAAGGTGCTGCTGCGGCTTTTACTCTGGGACTCATCCAGTCGATGCCAGGAGCGTTGAAATCACCCAGGAGTAATAGGTTTTCCTGTTGACAGATAACTGTCAGTGAACTAAGCATTTCTACGTCCTCACTTTCGCTGGAGCCCGGAGGCCGATAAACAACGCATATATTGAGTGCCGGATGTTACCTAATCGTAATTTTGCATGAAATTATTTTATATTTTTGTAGGGCTATATCTGCGATTTCCCTCTGACAGCAGGCAATTTCATTGGCCACATAAAGTGCCACTCCTCCCTCTACGTTGAGATCTTTCGCAGCGGAATAGCTGATAGCCTTCAATGCTGACTTCGCTGATCCCTATTGCTTTGGTCAACCAAATCTATGTTTATGCAATTATATGTGGTTTCTGCTCAGATACTCTTGTTTTGAGTTCGTCAAGTTTATTAAAGAGACTCTGACAATTGGTATAATAGATTTCGAGGCAGCGGCCACTATTGCTTGTAGTATCTTCTAGAACCAGCCGGTTGACCTTGGTTAAGTTTTCCACCTGACAACTTCCGGCCAAAGAAAATTTCGTTCAATGTGGACTATTTATCCTCCTTTTATTTGTAGGCCGGTTTCGCCTTTGTTCTTTCGGTCGTTTAGATCGTTTTTCAAAAGTCGCATTTTCCTGCGTTCCTTTGGTTCATAATCTGGCTGAAAGAAAACTCCAGCAAGCATGGTCCACAGAAACGACTTTCTTTCAGCATTAGCTATGCCTGCGCTTCGGTGTCCCAAATGACCTTTAATGGTCGTGGCCGAGAGCTCAAACTATTCGACGGCTAATCCTTGCCCATTCGCAATGTTTTGAGAATTTTTAAAGACTCAGTGCCCCTAAGCAGTGATTTAGCGTACTGCCGAACGAGACCTCGATCGTACTCCAGCTTATCCCCAGCAACTGTAGCCGTTGATTCTGGTGCACCCTGTATCACTATATGTTGCTTACGGTTGGCTCAAGCTTGCGCCGTGGTCACATCGCACTGAAGCAGAGTAGCAGCAGGGGTTTCGAAGTCCAGATCTGTGAAAGATTCTATGGACATTCAGAAAATCTTCGTCATCCTAAGAAAAGCCGTAGTACCTTTCATATATGATAAAGCGAAAATTGTACAATGCTGTTCATTATTACTGCATACTCTCCATAACACGCTAATACACGTAGACAAGTGCTAAATTTTGTCTTATTTCAGCTTGAAGCCCAGATATGCTATCACTTCTGTAGTTACTCAAACACATGAGCAAAGAAGAGGGTTAGGTGCATGGATCAAATTATATTTGAGGTGACAATTTGCAACAGATCTTGCTTCCATCGTCAAGGTATTGCGGTTGGTGCGTTTGGTGGCATTGAATAAGCTAACTTTTTCGGTCTGCCTCACATTATACACATGCACGAATAAACTGATTTTGCACGGCAACAAGCGACTTAGGCTTTGAATGTTATTCAGTGGAGCGTTCCTTGAAAGGCCAGCAATCCATCGACCACATAACACGTGCATACAAATGTGTAAAAATTTTGATAAAAAATCCCTCTATAGGCATGCGAATATTTTAAGACTAGTAAACATAACACAACAAGCTATGCTGATCCCTCTCAAAGGCGGCGATAACGCTGTGAAACATTCCGCCTAAATCATGCGTTGGTGGATGATGGAATATGTTGTTTTGTTTACAGAGTTCTTCCATTCTGTCTGAGCCTAGTGTCTGAAAATGGCACTGTTGTACGAACATAAAGCCCATGCTTTTGCTAACTGTGATATGTTTACATAAAGCAGTCTCTCCCGTTTATCGCATGTTAGCAAATATTGGCTGAATTATAAGAATGGTCTACTTGAATCAAATGATTGAACAATAAACTAATTCCTGCTGCATCATATCAAACACAGTAGTCTTCGTCTTAATATGTGGTACCCAAAATTTTCAGCTGTCAAATTGGTTGTTACAGCGACTTTTTTTCTCACCGAAGATTCTCAGGCTGAAGAGTTCTTGGCATGCATTCAGCATATTGAAGAAGAGAGGTCATGTTGTCAATCGATGCGATCTTGTTATTCAACTCAATCCCGTCCACACTGGCTCTCAACACTAAAAACATTTCTCTTCGTGAAATATATGATGAGATCGAGAAACAGCTCAAACAATCAAACATTGATGACCTTCTTTCCTTATGTCCTAAGACCTTTCTCGCCTTCAACATCCAAATGTACGAGAACAGGTGACAGGGGATAGGAATGGGCTTCCCTAAGTCTGGACTCATTGCGGAAGCGGCATGCAGAGGGCCGAGCAGTAAGTCGTAAGCTCGGACCCACCCGAATTCCTAAAGCGACACGTCGATCAGATATTTGTCACACTTAACAGGAGTCCCACAAACATTCAAGGCGTTGTTAAATTAAATCTTCCCGATATCCAGTTTACCATGGAGGAAGTCAGCAATCTGTTGCCCTTGGCAAGATAAGAAAACCGGAATTGGGTATCTTCATTACTTTCGAAGCGACCACGCTGTTTGTAATAAAAGGACAGTTGTGTATGAAGCGTCTTCTGACGTGTTTAGACACACTTGGGCGACGACAGTGAGAAGCAGATGCAGAAGCCTTTATGTCATTTTTAAAGCCAACCGTTATCTGAAGACGTTCATCTGCAAGTGTCTAAAGAAGCCTCGCATTCATCGAATGAATGAGAAACAATTTATTATAGCTCAGCAACCCCTGCCCACGAAACATTTTATAGGTGACTGCACGATTACTACAACCCTCGGGGATGGGAATGGTGCAAAGAAAATTGTCTAAAATCAGACAGCAAATTATGAAGCCCCACAACCTGATCAAAGCAACTAAGCAATCAGATGTGGTCTTTTACAGTGGCTAGGCGATGCACGTTAGTTAAATAAGCAAACCCCTGGCAAAATGCTGAGCAAACATCATTTTGCAATCAATAGAAAGTGCAAGCTGTATTTGGTATATGGTCGTGTGCAACAGCTAAGTCGCGACTTAACCTTTGGGAATGTCAGGCTGATTTGTAGGTCCAATGATAAATTGGTCGTACTGGTGCTGGAAGGTGCTCTAATGGCAAAGTCAACAAAGCTATAGCTTTGAACCCTGGCACAACAGTCTTTTCGCAAAAAGACTCGAATCAAGTCAGCCAGGCTAAGTCAGTGTATGCAGAACCAAAGGCCAACGTTCAGGGGAAATAAAAGTGGAGGTCGGGGTTAAGCGGCCAAAATCAAACAAAGTATCATCACCGTACCCGCTAAGCGAAGAACGAGTCTTGGGAACAGCAACTGGCCAGCAAACATATTAACTCACCTATAACCAAACTCACCGCAGACGGGACGGAGGTCAGACATGTCCAACGGCAGCTTTCTTCCGGGATACCTCGAAGGAGCCTGCCCCCAGCGCTGCCATGATCACTCATCGGCCTGCTCTATCACCGTGGCCAGCGTATCGATTTTTGGCGCATCGTGGATAACTAGTTAAAACAGGAATCGCCTCGTCAAATGAGTTAATCGATTTTGCGTACCGTTGATTGCTGATATGCGCCGGGTTTGTTCTCAGCGCTGGCAGAAACAAACTTCAAACTTAGCCCATTCACTCGGACTTCCACCTCGGTTTGAGACGGACGCGACTCTGCAGTACTCTCTCACATTGCTGATGGTCAAACTGAACGCAAGGCCGTGTCAACCACTTTTCTACTGATTATTCTCCTACTTGTACGGTACAGAATAAAACCTTCTCCTACTCTGGTTCTCAAAGACTTTTCTCTATCATATTCTATGGAACCGGGCCTGGAAAATTGCTGTCGTTAGGGTTAAACCTAGAAGCCTACAACCAAGGTAGCACTCACCCAGCCTTCCGATTCAGCTCGAGATGGACGCGACACTGCAGTGCTCTCTCATGGTGTTGATGGTCAAACTCAACGCCAGGCCGAGTCAACCCTTCTGTTATCTCTTCTGATACCTGTTCTGTACCGAATATAACCTTCTCCTCCTCTGATTCCCCAAGATTTCTCTATCATCTTTTAACGAACCGGGCCTGGAAGATCGTAGAAGTTAGGGTTCAACTGGCTAAGCCTTAATTCCTTTTGCGATAGTGGTGACTGTGCGATGTGATCTAAACATTAAAATTTGATCCAGCTGGGCTTAATGATCATCACATTTCCCTCAACTTCAGTCGAATTTGTTCTGCATCTTCTTATATGACCACGAAACGGAGAATTTCATCATTGACGCGCTGTCGCAAAGCAGGAAGGAGATGCTCAACTGCTCACATCCCGCCGACCAAGGTTATGGTTCCTACCCCATCCGGAAAAGCTTTTCCCACTTTTAGGGTCCTTATCCTCACCTTCTTTCCAAACTCTGATTTTTCTTCTACTGCCAACGCTATCCCTCCTCCCTCACTTAGCGCAATCAACACTGACAGGGCATATGAATTTGCCGTCGGGGTTCAACACAGACAACATGGCTCTCTCACACGTTATCGAGATGCCAAATCTCTAACACGACTCACGCATAACAGCAAAACAATTCATGCGAGCCGCAACCATTCCATCAGCCTGCCTCCCATAAGCCAGCAACACCAACCCTTGCATGTCTAACGTTAGTACGTACATTATTCTTCATCAACAACTAATCTCCCTTCGTTTGTTTTCCTTTCCTTTCTCTGCGATCGGCATTGGTCCTGTATTCGGCGTCCATTTCCGCCACCTTCGGTCTTGCCGGGGGTGCTGTTGGAGCCTGCCCCCAGCGTTACCATGATCACCCATTCACCTGCTCTATCAACGTGGCCAGCGTATCAATGTTAAGCACATCGTTGTTTAGTGGTTCAAAGTGGACTCGCCTCATCAAATCAGTTAACGATTTTGCGTACCGCTGATTGCGGATATGCGTTGGATTTGTTGTCAGTGCTGGCAGAAACAAACTTCACACTAAGCCCATTCACTCAACCTTCTGCCTCGACTCGAGACGGACGCGTCACTGCAGTGCTCTCTCATGGTCCTGATGGTCGAAATCAACGCCAGTCGAGTCAACCCTTCTGTTATATTTTGTCCTACTTATTCTGTACAGAATAGAATCTCCTTCTACCTTGGCTTCTACGACTTCTATCTTCTTCTAAGGAACTTGGCCTGGAAGATCGCAGTAGTAAAGGTTTAACCAGCTTCACCTTAACTCTTTTGCAATAACCTTACGAGTCTGCAATGAACGGGCACGTCAAAGTTCGCTTGCAGAGCACGGGTATAAAGCGCAGCAGACCGAAAGGTCGGCTTACTCAAAACCACCACAATATATTGACAAAGTAAACGTTAAGCATTCCGAATTTTCATTTCATATATAAAGTGTTCCATGAACCCACCACCTCTTTTTCTGCCTTTTTCTTTAATAGGCGATTTAAGCGATAAAATATTTGTACCGCGAAATTCTCAGCTCGCAAAAATGCACGCAATAGGACAATACATGTTAATATTATGGCCATTTTATTAGTTAATGCTCCCACTTCCTTTATATCAAAATAAATGTTCTTATGACGAGACATGCTGAACATATCGTTCATATTCATTTGCAATTATTAGCAAATTTAACCCTTAATATCGATGAACTTTTCAGTGTTATGGTGCCTTCCAATATATAAGTTTATAAATTAAGATTCATTTCGAAATTGTTATCAACATCTTTGAAATATGATGTCTATGAAACTCATGTACCGCAGAAATGAGGGACATTTGGGCATATTAAGGACAGAATGACGAGTAAAAATGACAACGGCGTAAAATTGTTTGAAATTAGCACTCCACAAAGTATTAAAAACCGTAGGTGTTCTCTTTGTTTAGGAGTTTAGACATATTCTTCGGAGGAACTTATGTGCATATCAGCGTGCCTATCCCCTTATGCTAGATAACAACTCGCCATAGCAGACAAATAGGAATATGAGAAAGAGTGTCGAACATCCGAACGATTTGCCTGTTATTCTGAGCTTTCGCACACCTGCAAGCGTACATCACTAGAGAAAGTTATCGAAAAGCTCTGAATAGCAAACAAATCGTTCAGGCGCTTGACCCTCTTTCTTAATTAACGATTTAAATTCATAGACAGCGAACGGTATTTTAAATAGTGGATTTACGCTAAGCTATGATTAAGAATACAAAACAAATAGTCTACAGTTTAAAGTATTTGTTATTTTTATGTTTTATTCCGTTTCTAATTTACGCAAACGTAGAAACGATCATGAACAAGAAGGTATATGTCTACGTGACCTTTATTTAATAAAATTCTGTTTTACGTTGTTTGCTTTGATATACGACCGCATTTGCTTTCACCTTTTTTAAACTTGAAACAGTAAAACTAAATGTATAACACCTTATACTGCACTGTTTGTCCAAAAATGCATCACAGTTTGGCAAAACTAAGTTTTAAGATGGAAACACTTCCTTGCATCTTGAAATAAATGCGATTCCATAAAATTGACTTCGACTATATTTGATCAATTTCAGACTAAGCATTGCCGTCCTTTAATAGCACCATTCATACATATAAAAAATTGGTTTTGTCATACCCATTACCATCGCAATTAACTTTATTATGATACCGGTTCTTATTTTCCAAAGACGATGCTCATTTATCTTAAAAAATTTAACAAAAAGAGCAATTTTCATATTCGAAGGCCACTCGCAATTGAATATACTCGGTTGATTAAAATGAACGTGAAAAAATACATGCTAACTTGCCAGCCCAAGTTTAATCATGAACGTTGCTCTATACCTTTGCCGAACTGCATGTGCCATACCGTACACAATGCCAGTCCACATTGAACAAGGCAATCATATTCATAACCATCGCCTCATGACCATCGTCCCAGAAGACCACGGTACATTTTGTAAATAACACTGTGTTTTTGTAAAAAAAAATGAACTGATTCCCCGAAATGTGTAAGTTCTTATTGACTTATTCAACTGAAGTATTCTTGATCCATTTGATAATCGGCAGCAAATTCTATCTGGATATTTCCTGATGCAACAATCGGTTCTGCAATGTTTTCTGCACAACATCAATTTTTTAACAACTACCTTGGTGATTAGCAAATACAAGTCTATGCCTAGTTTGCTGGGTCCAATCATATTCGACCACGCATACGGCTAGCACCGTAATGACAACTTGTTTACGATTTAACCTACAGTCAGCCTAGGAAGATACCTATACAAAACCCTGAATGGACATTGACACATATTTTACAGTCATGAAAATTCAATTTAACGGGCTCCTTTCCCTCTGTGTTTGTGGTTTCGCAGATGAAACAAATCCCTAACCTATTTTTATAAGACTGCTCACCAAGAACAAGTATACTGAAGTGCCTTTCATGCAACTATAAAACGCTTTTATTACTAGTATACTTACATCAGACTAACTGACGTTAAAATACGCAGTAAGCCGATGTTCATAAATTAGGCAAGCCTCTGAAAATTTGAAAAATCTCCTGCTCAAAATCCAAAAAGTGTATTTGGCAAATCCAGATTTTTGTTAATTTATGAGGCATGTTTAATTTTGTGCATAAGTAAAATAATACAGCTTGATAGGTGTATTATATGCCTTAGTATTCGTCTATGTCCGCCCACTAAAATGTGAAATTTGTGCTGGACTTAATGAGAATGTATTACGGAATATTACCACTTGCAAAATAAGTGGAAACCTGTATGTTGATTCTGCATGATACATCGTTACTGACTACATTGAACGTATGGCGTGCGTTGAGGTGAATAAGTAGTAAGAGAGCAGACACTGAGGTAAAAAACCAGTAAAAGTCTCCCCATGGTTAGTGCGAAATAATTAATAAAACATTTCAAAAGTTAAATACATTTACCAAACCTAACGCCCAATGACTGAATTGTTACCATTAATTTGCTCTACGTTGAAAGTAACTTAAAATTGAATGCTTCAAATAAGGTAGTGGAAAATTAACATATGTCGGTATTAAGCTGTCAGAGGCCGCAGTCAGTCCAATCGGCTAACAGTTTAAGCTTCAAATCCGCAGAATACATTGTGGAAACATCCGAGAGCGGTTCAGCCACCAAAGTCTGAAAATTATGTCCGAATAACCTGATTAAATAATTCCAGCATTGCAAATTTAAAGATTTGTGAACCTCAGTTTTATGCTTTTTACTGCGATCTTGTAGATTAAATGTATATTTAAATTTATTAATATAATTCGTGAGACCATTAACTGTTGGGAGTTAAACTGAAGCACAAGTCGAATAAAGTAACTTCCGCTCCTTGCAAAATGAAATCATCATAGAGACAGTAAACCGTCTGGTAGAAGCCGCTTTAGTGACATCAAACTATATATTGACATGTGTTGTGCTTTTGTTCTCGAAATGATCGATACAAATATGCACTAAGTGCATGTGTGGATAAGGAAACTGCTGCTAACCAGGCCCTTTTTCAGGTTTTGTTGCCCCCTACATAACTAATGGTTCCTTAATGTTTCATGATTTGGCCTAAAATGATAATAGTTAAGGTAAATATGTGTACTCCAAGTGCATATGTATGTTGACAAGAAGAATGCATGCCAGCCTTTTCATACATGTGTAAACTGCACTCGAAATTACACAGTAAAGACGCTATGCATGCTTTGTATACGCATTAGCGCACGTTATCTGTATGTCATACAGGGTGATGCATAGTCAAATTCTGCCCACAGCTGCGAGACGGGTCATGCGTTTACCTTTGCGGCTGGAAACGAAATCTTCCACACCAGCAGCAAGGCAGGCTTATAGTGAATTAAAGTCTGAACCTTGAATGAGAACACTGCTAATTGTCTTCTTGATCTGTTGCCGGTATACATTGTCCTGCGTGGTCGTCTCCGGCTACTGGTGTGTGATTGGCCCCCGGGCCCTCTAACTGTGGCCATTTTTGGTAATGGTAAACTCCAGTATGAGTCCGACATCTTAGACGGAAAAAAACCCTTGGTTTTGGCGCTCGAGACGCCTCAATCCTCTTAACCTATTATTTAATAATGTCAAATCAGAGTGGCCAAAGTGCGGAATAGTTGCCTGCTATCTATAAATCTATTAGTAGGAGGTTTTTCAGACTTAATGCCTTAAAAACAGAAGACTTTACAGGAAGCTTACGTTCTTACCACCTGAGCTACAGATGCCCCACATGCCGTCATACCTTTTCTTACATTTGGGTTGACTTTTACCTGCCCCACATTACCACTCGTATGAAATCCGCCCATACTGAACAGCAAGTATACTGCTTAAACAGGATTTCAAACGTAATCGTCTTGAATCCACCAGAATTATTACTGGGCTGACTTATTAGGAGGCTCTTCTTTCACAATCACATCAACTATAATTAATCAAATATGCCAAACCTCCTAATAATTAAGTCAGCCTAGTTGTCAGTCTGCTGGCTTCTAGATGATTGCTTC
>JAYGXS010000007.1:32213243-32223829 GCA_036362985.1 Ligula intestinalis | reverse complement strand
CTCTGACCACCACACGAACTTTGTTTAGTTCGGAAGTCTATTCGATCGGTGTTCGCATATTCCTGAGTGAATATATATATATATATATATATATATGCAGGCAGTGAGCCCACGGTGTAGTCAGTACAGCTCTGGACTCCTTACGTACCTCATTGTGAATTCGAAACACAAGCAGGACAACACGTTGTATTAGGGTCGACAGAGTGACGATCGTTAGTAAGGTAGACAACATTATTACAGTGTCCGCTGTCTTTGTTGTAATGTTTCTATTTCGCCATTGATAGCCGCAGTACGACGTTCTATAAGAGAAAGCCAACACACACAAATTGACGAATCAGTATTGTAGCTGCTCGCTCAGCACCTTTAGGCAACTATAAAGCATATACTTGTCCCACAGCCATACTTGTTGAGGCCATGCTCCTGACGAAAAGTGTGCAACTTTATGACCAACGGTCAAATTTAGGGAGTGCAATCGCTTCAGATGAGATCTTCTCCTTGATGACGGCTACCAAGCTGAAAATGTGGATTGAAAAATCCACTACATTATATGCCTGAGGTCGCTCAAGGACATCTTGATATCGTTGAAGTACGAGGCTTCGGGTTCTTCCAAGAAAATGATGTGCTCTTACCAGCCAGATCAGATGAACACCTCAGTTCTCCATGTATACACAGAAGGCAGAAAAAAATGCCTGGGGCCAGTACCTTATTTGCCTGACATGTTGGACTTTGACTCGAGCCCATTTTTGAGGAATGAAAATCGTGCTACTCACAGTGTTTTATGTCAGCACTACCGGTGATGAACGTCGGCTTTTATTGTTTGCTCCGCCGCGAGTGACCTTAAGTCCTACCATTGCTCGCGCAACGCGTAAAAATCATTAAGAAGATTAATATGTCAATAAATAGGGTCCACGTGGGAGTGCCATGCCTCTTGCAATAGGCGTGCGATTCGGTCGTACGACCGGCCTAGTATTTACACCTCTTGTTTTTCTAATCCGTGGTCTGGCGGGGATGCGTGGACGTCGACCGAGAATAGATTTTTCTCTTTAGCACGGCAATTTGATGATCGTGCAGTCTCGTGACAACCCGTTTTCAGGTTTTGCAACGTAATGGGCGTCACATTGATCATGTGCGAATACTAGCTAAGTCGGATGATCGCATATCATGCCTACTGCAGAAAGCATTGCAATTGAACTCGAAAACTCTATTGAAATGTAAGATGAATATCTCGCGTTGCACAAACAATGCCAGAGCTAAAAGTCACTCGCGGTGGAGCGGAAAATTGGAGCTCAAGATCACTCCTGACAGAAGTTACTTAATAGCAAAGTGAGCTGCACGTTTTGTATATCTTGGCAATGGGCACGAATGAGATTCCGAAACTTCGGGCTAATAAAATGTTATTCCCATGGACCGTTTTTTTTCCTTCTATTTAATTTCCTGGACCTCCTTTATTTTCAAGCAATCAGAATAGTTTCCGCCGCAAAACGATTATAAAAGCACTTCGTTGGGACCCATTACCTTGTCGACTGAGGTTCTACATAGGTTTCCCATGTGCAAATCCAAAATTAGCAAAGATAGCTAATTTTTTTTGGATCCATGGCATTTCGAGAGGGCTCTGCAGTTGCTGCCTCTCATTGTGTAACGTTAATCACATAAGAAAAAATATTAATTGAATTCATTCAAAATAATCGATATAAACGCAATGTCAAAGATGTGGCCCAAAGATAAACCAATATCATAAGACGTTTAATCGCTATGGTCAGCAAAAAACGGGAAAATACGTCTGAAGTAACAGTTTCGGAGAAAAATTGTGTAAATAGGGAGCCAATGATACCAAGGCAGAGTAAGGTTCATTCCATGCACCAGCTGTTTATATAAGTCAGCTTTGAACTGCTGTACGCAGGCTGCTACAAAATAGCGTAAGGTGCGTGGTGTTCGTGCTCGAAAAAAGTACTCGGAAAGATGTTTTGGGGTCAACAGTATGGCTCAAGTCTAGCAGACGTTCAGTAAGCGATGACCGGAGAATTAAAAGTCAGCTTATGACAAACAATTGCTTTCTGCAACTCGTCATCAGGCAAAACAATTAAATTTTGAATATGTAGAAAAATCCATAACGGGCGCTGATTTGGCACGAGAGACAATGTAAGTTTGCCTATGTGGGCCAGGTCAGCGTGTTGGCTGAGAAACTGCCGCTAGTTAAAAGGGGCGGAATGCTATCCCCACCTGGGGTTGGTTAAGGCCATGGACCTGTAAGATCTTGTGTCAGAGTCTCCTGACAACACAGCACTAGACTTGCTAGCCCAATAGCTACTGTTTCGGTTGTTGCGAAGATTGAACGGTGAAGGCCTTTGAGAAAGTTAGATTGTGACCTGCAGACAACCTGAAAGGCTTCGTTAGTATCAATTCTATGGTTCGTATCGACAAGATGTGCGAAAAAAGAACTCAAGATTGATCTTGTTTAACTTTTACATAGCCAGGCCCGTATGTGCTGAAGTAACCTCTTTTAAAGATGTCTCGTTGTTCGGCCGATTTATCCTGCTCCAAGTGAAGGAGTAAATGCACATTCATGTGGCCTTTAAAGGCAGTCGTTGTTACCTCCCAATCGTAGGAGGGGAAAGTTCGTGAAGAGATAAAGACTGAATTGTAAAGGAATATTCTTTTTATGTGTTATTGTTTAACCGTTTAGTCGAGGATTATAGGATCCCTGGGTTTTACTGCCAACCCTGGTCATCAATTACTGAACAGCTGCTAGACTCGGGCGATTCTGTTGACCCTAAAACGTCTATCCAAGTAAATTTTTGAGCACGAACAACACGCACGATACGCTACCTGGAGGCATTTTACGTATGGCGGTTAAAACCCAACGTATATAAACAGCTGGAGCATGTACTGTACCTAATTCTGCCTTGGTATCATAAGCTCCCTGCTTACACCTTTCCATTAGCAAACTGTTACCTCAGACGTCTTTTCCCGTTTTTCGCTGGCCAAAGCATTTAAATTTCTTACGTTACTGGTTAACCTCGAAGCAACTTCTTTTGACCTTGTGTTTATATCGATTATTTTGTATGAATTCAATTTCGTTTTTCACTGATGTGATTCACGTTTCACAATGAGAGGCAGCAACTGAGCAAGTCTCTCGAAATGACATGGAACTAATAAATCTTGCTGTTATTGCTTTCTTGGATTTCACAGCACTCAGGCCGTCGGTCGGTTTTTTAAGCAAGTGCGCGGATGATACATCTGTATGAACCAAGCCGTGCGTTTTAAAGACTAACAAACATTGCAAAAATTTTGTCAACTACGGAGATAGGTACAAGGGTGTTGTATCTGCTGGTGTTCGGTCTGAGTTAATTATCAGAATGAATCTTTTTCTCAAGGCGTCTTTTTAACATCTTCGTGTATAAAAAGCAGTGCTTTTTAGCCATTAATTTTTACAAACCCTTCAGTGGCCACGCATTTGGAAAAGGCTTTTAAATTAAACAAGCACCTACACAATTAATGAGATAGCTGACACTTTACAAGCGATATCCCCAATTCATCAATTGCTCAATAAAACCTGCATATTTTGAAAATAAGGCTGACCCAACGACTCCACTCTTTAGAAACACGTTTGAACTTACGTTTGTAGCAAACACCTGTTAATGTACATATCAGTGTAAACTAGACTCATGTATGATGACGGACATATCACTTACGGCGGTTAGGTTTTCGTCAGGTGATTTTTACAGGAATATGTATTTCTGGATAAATGAAGAAATTGGTGTTCAATCTTAATATTTGTCTTTATCTCATGTATAGTCATAAACCTACTCTTAATACAGACCCTATGTTTTGTTTTAACTGTCCGAAAATTCGTGCCAAATGTGGTTAGTCATGGCATTGCTTACAAAACCACAATAAGTTTTCAGAAAATAATGGTGGCTTCCTCTCTAAGAAACCTCACTGGTTGAGTAATACACATACATGTTAAACGGTGTTTTGATAGTAATGTACGTTCAATGTTAGCCTGCGTGAGAGTTTATTTAAACGCACTTACTATATATACCTTGACCAATCCTCTTGCAGAAGGTGCCTTCGCGTTGAGATGAATAAGAATTGTTGTTAGGGTTGTCTGGGCTGCACTATTTAAGTGGCATTTGGTTCAAAGTAGTCAGCAATTAGATCGTACCGACTGACGCGCTATTTTCGAAAGGTATTTATTTGAGGAATAACCTTTTGAAGCATTAATATATTCACTCGATTAATAAAATAATCTGCACGCATCTGTAGGGAACAGTTTAAAATTTATCAAAAAAATTAAATTTTCGTTTGACTTCAACTAAGACTTCTATTCCTCAATTTTCGTATAGGCTGTAAGATGTCATGGAGTTGTTTAAATTGATGCCAATGTTGTAACAAAGCACCAATCGTAAGTCCATACGTTTTTCGTTTTGCGAAAGTTAAGTAACAAAAACCATTTTCTTTTAATTAGGGATTTAAACCCATAGGAAGAGAAATGAGCTTAAAAATAAACACTAAAAATTCAGATATTAAATGCCACTTGTTTGGCAAAACAGCTTAAGAAACAGAAGACGAGAATATCATATGTTACCTCAAAGCATTGAGATACCATTTTGAACATGTTTTTTAAATTACTTATTCTACACTAGTTACTACACAACGAACCAACAGCAGCAATATCGATAAAACATGTTTCTAGGCCTTTAGCTAGTATCTAAGCGGGGTACGGTTAAGCATGCTTGTTTTGTAGTAATTATACTAATTTTATTTACAATTATTGTAAAATGTGCATTTTCTAGGTTATTACAAAAAAGCAGATTGCCTTTAAGTAACATTTTCATAGAAAGCTCAATTTTTACTCTAGACATTCATGTGCTACTTGCCCCACGTCCAAGTCAAATATTTTGTAACTCCCACAATTATTTTTTATCATTATTTAAAGGTTATATATCAGAAAAAAATCTTAGAAACTGTTAGACCCCTATGGTTAAGTCAAATGTTTAGTGGTTTTCGTTCGAATCTCTTGTTCTCCAACCGTAGAGTTTATGGCCTGACTAAATGGTGACGGTTTATATGCCATACAAATAACAATTCCCGAGCCTCCCCGGGTTCCATAAGGGAGTTCCGCGGCGAAGCGGACTTAATAATTTATCCACCACATCGGTAAATCACATGTATTTATGCAGTTTGGCGTCTAATATTTCCGAAGGTAGAAGAACTAGAAGGGTTTACAGCGCTAATGAGCAGACATGTTAATATAAAGCCGTTTAGCGAGCTTGCAAATTACCCTATTCACATTACAGGTATGTTCTTTTCCACGAACCGTGAGTTTATTTCTTCATTTTATTGTCTGTCTCAACACACGGAAATTGAACTGCAGTTTTCCAGCAAATTATTACTGATAAAGTTAATGCAGCCGTAGTATTTATCCAGATTTCTTTCTAATCGGTTGCTTGTTCTTTACAATAATGCTACAGTGCATCAACAACCACCAGCTCAAGAGCAGTCATATCTATCTCAAAATGTAGTAAACAAGGTTTCCCCGCCTGTTCCGACTGCCACGCAACCGCCACCATAGAGGGAAATCTCAGAGAAAAAATCGGAAAAAAGCGCACTTGGGGATGACAATTGAAATGGTACATTTGACGTTTAAAAAAAATACAGTAGTTCTGAATGTAACTTAAACCGACTTTACATTTCAGCTGATATGCACGTTTTGACGATAATAAACCTCTCAAGTGTAAGCTAAAAAAATAGCTTTCTTGAGTAGAGACGGTACTTCTGAACGCGGTTTTCCTTTTTTTTAGTGTAGCTTTCACAAGGCTACATCAAAATGACTGATATGGTTTTAATCAGAAAATTATTTGGATTGAAAATCAATGATTTTAAAAATTTATCTCTTTCAATTGTGTGTGATAATCCCCTAAAAGGTGTGTCAGGCACATTACCAAAATACACTATCTTGTCTCTGCCAGTGAACCGGATGTAGAAATTTGTCTGCGTTGTCTTAACCATTAAGAGCGTCCATGTGATATAGTTGTCTTACAAGTAGCTAGTTATTGCTTTCATTTAGAGAAATCTGACTTTCAAGTGATGACTCACTTGAAAGCTTCTTGTTATACATTTATTTTTGACAAGACTGAATTATACAATGGTATTCGCTTCAAAAATCAGAATTTAGTTTATACTTCTCAGAGAGATGCACGTTTTAGGCATTTTGGTAGACTTACCACAACGACAAAGGATTTCACCAAAACAAAGACAAAACAACAATAAACGATAACATTTGGCAAGCTTAAGTTAGCTTTCAGTTACTTCTTCTGACGCCGTGACATTTTTATGGGAAAACGGTAAAAGAAAACATGCCAGCAATAATGTTCATTAGTAATGGTGGGTTTTTTGCAAACACAAAACCACTTTCCTCAATCGGATCAAGGTTGCTTTTATCGTTGACAGCAGTAGCTTACCCAAGATATTTGGGTAGTTTGGCAGGATCTTGTAAATAAACCTGACGGCTGCGCTGAAGTCCATACGATAGTCCACCCTCTCTTTATGAATTTTCATCGTGATCTATTTACAAGTGACCACGCATTAATTCAGTGTTGTTTCCCAGTCTCTCTTTCAAAAAAGCCTGAGGTAAAATGCAATAACCTCGATTTTGCTAACGCAAACCTTGAACCCATAAATGACTTCGTAAGTACTCTAGATTGGCATACTATTTTTTCAACTAATGATCCAATCTTTTTCAATGAACTTTTACAAAACCTTACAAAAAATATTCAGACTTTTATCCCACTTAAGCCTATTAAATCAAATTCAGCTTCCTCTACCGTTCCACATTTTCTCCAAAATAGACTTTAAAAATTACGGAAGCTACTTAAGGATCCGTCTAATAGCTCTTTGTCGGTACACTTAAGGATAGCACAAATATTTGAATCAGCGCTAAAAATATGGCTTGCACGAGATAGGCGTAGAGAGTCCCTGGCACTAAATTATGCTAACTCCTCCAAATCCGTTGCTCAAGTCTTCCGTTTTCGGTCATCCGCTAAGCTTCAGAAATTCATTCCGCCTTTACTTGATAGTAGTAATCATTGTGTTACAGAGAATTCGGACAAAGCAGAAATGTTAAATTCTTTCTTCGCCAAGTTCTTTACAATTGAGACTAGCCCAACACCCGAAATACGTCTGATGTGTGACGCAAAGCTCACTTCAATGGATTTTTCACCTACAAGTATTCATAAAGAAATAGCTGGTCTCAACAATTCACATTCAGTCGGGACGGATAACATTCCAAACTCATTTATTAAGCAACTAAGTGATTTTTCTCCTTTACTGAGCAAATTATTTACAATATTTCTCGAAAACGGTTTTTTTCCTGATTCTTGGAAAACTTCTATTGTAATTCCAGTTTTTAAATCTGGTTCCAGATCTGACATTAAAAATTATCGCGGTATTCATAAAACACCTTCCTTAGCTAAACTGTTTGAAAAATTAATCGTCAATAAAATTACAGATTTTTGCATAAGCAATCAAATATTAAATATATCTCAGCATGGTTTTTTACCGGACCGATCTTGTGAAACATGCCATATGTCTTTTCTTAATCTCCTCACTTCTCTTCGTAACGATCATTTATCTGTGGTGGTCATCTATTTTGATCTTAGTAAGGCATTTGATGAAGTACCTCATAGGAGACTACTAGCCAAACTAAAGGCTAGAGGATTTTGTAGTCCTCTCATTGACTTTATTAGATCATATCTTTATAATCGGAAACAACAGGTCTTAGTGGGGTCCTCATATTCTACCCCTACCGCTATTTTAAGCGGTCTCCTTCAAGGTACCGTTCTGGGCCCCCTGTTGTTCCTGCTTTATATAAATGATATTTTAACAATAGTTAAACACTATCAATCGTATATATACGCGGACGACTTAAAATGTGTATACTCCTTCTCTAATTCTACGGCTGACCGATGCTTAGAACGACGATGGAGTTCTCGCCTTCTAAGTTCCAGTTCATGTGTGTTGGACCTGAAAGGCTGCCACAGCCTATCATTGTTCAAGTTTGCCCCATCACTGAATGTTCTTACGTTAAGGATTTGTGTTTAAGTTACACCAATTAATTAGATCTTTTAGCTCGCGCTGATAGAATTGCAGCAAAAGCTGCTCAGATATGCGGCTTCATTTCTTATAATTTCTGTCATACTCTTTCTCAAATTCCATGGCTTAGCGATGCTTGGAACGCATTCACTTGGATTTGGACGCTCTATCTGCGTGGAGCTCCGCGTGGCAGATGGAATTCTCGCTTCTAAATGCCAGTTCATGGGTTTTGGGCCTAAAAGGTTGCCACGGCCTGTCATTTTTCAAGATTGCCCCATGACTGAATGTTCTTACATTAAGGACTATGGTTTAAGTTACAACAATAAATTAGATCTTTCAGCTAACGCTGATAGAATAACAGCAAAAGCTGCTCAGATATGCGGCTCCATCTTTTATAATTTCTACCTTCCCGAAATGAAGCTTAGACTTTATCGTATGTATTTGCTTCCTATTCTCGAATACTGTTGTCCATTCTTCGGTCTAATGAACGAATCCAGCCGTTCAAAAATTGAAAGTGTCCAGAGAAGATCCACTAAAAGGCACTTTAAGGTACTTCCTACTCAGATTGATGTGAGATAACAAAACTGAAATTTATTTGGGTCAGTAGCTGGAAGCAGGGTTTTGTCTCCTGTTTCGCCTTAATAATAGTTCAAATCTCCCCAAGATTTCTGCCCCTACTCCCGTTACTCGCCCTTACAACCTAAGAAATTCAACGTTGATTATACCTCCTCCTGCTTCTTCCACTTCTAAGCAATCTCTATTTTTTGCTTCTTGGTATAGCTATCTTTGGAATAATTTGCCGATTGAAATTCGGGCGTTGACTAGTCTATGTGCATTCAAGCGAAGACTGCACATTTATCTTAACACTGAATCTATTAACCTTTTGTTTTCCTCATCTTTTCCGGGCAGCTTTCTCCACAATTCGGAGAAAGGACCATCGGGAATTTAGGATCCCTTCTTGAAACTACGTTCCTCTGACTCATGTACCCCGGAATCTGGACGCAGTTTTGACGGCTCTCATTTCGCTGGTCATCAACCATCATCAAGGCCTTATATTTGTTCACATCTCAGACATCCACAACGATGGTCTTGTATATTTGACGGACTTTTGGATATCATACAGCGGTGCCCATCACGATCATAAACTGGTGGGTTCCCTATCTTCCATTATGCCGCATCGGTTTGGGGACCCGAGTGTAGTGCCGGGAAACCGTCTATACCAGTAATGTTTCGTTAATACCTATTTTTCTGCCCCACACTCAGCTTCGACTGAGTTTGCTTCCAAGCCCCGTTTACTAACAGAGGCAGTGGATTCCAGAATACATATGTCAGAATTCTAGATAACGATGTGGCTCATCTGTGTGTGCCCTTGAATTTCACCTTCCGCATAACACTACTATATTCATTTTTTCGAATCTAACAAATTCGCTTCGAAACAGTTATACTCGTCTTATAGCTATAGACTACGGAAACTATGTGAAACCACTTATTGCTCATACTTCGTGTTATCGAATCTTTGGTTTATTGATGAGGCCCACTGGGCCTGAAATATACAACTTATTATTATTATTATTATTGAGACGTATCCACCTCAAGGCGTCCATAGTTGAGCATCCCTTCGATATCTCGCCCACATTTTTTGCAATGGCTTAAAACCATTCGACCATCATAGTCGCTTACTATGGAAACTGCGGGGCGCGGTACAACCCCCAACTCTAATGACGGAAGTCTTTACGCTTTTGCAACGTCAGGAAAGTAGAACTATGGTTTCCGTGATCGCCTCTTCTTCTCATATATATATATATATATATCACAGTGAACAGTAAAATATCTCAAAATTACAGTTATAAACGAAGCTCAGAGGTACGATCTTGGGCGATAGAACCTTTCATTTTTAGCAGTTTTTTGTGAAAATTAGCAATAACTTAGACTTACAGAAGATTCAACTGATCGTCCAAAGTTGCCAGCAGTTTGTCATTTCGAAAACTGTGGAATGTCATCTTATTTATATGAAAATATTTATGCCACAAGCCACACAGAATCTTTTGAGGATCTAAAACTCAATTTAAACCCGCACATTTGCGAATTCAGCAACAATCTCCTGCCATTGGTAGAAATGATGATTAATTTTCCGTGAAGATCAAAGAAAACAATCATAATTTGAGAAAAAATAGTTTTTCGTAAGATCTGCCGCAATTTAAAAATCGTTTCCGAGCAAAAGTATCTGATGTAGTGCATGTAATTCTTACGTAGTTATAGCATTTGTCTTAGAAAAGCGTTTATAATAGGGTTTATATATTTGGGTAAATAGAAGAAGCAGTGAAATATACTTTGATAACTGCTGAATGAATTTGGCAAAAGTAACTTATTTAGGCCCAAAATAAATCGCTACTCCCTGATTTTTTTCCTATTAAAACGGTGGTTATAGGGTTTTAATGTGTGTGCAATTAGGACAGGCAGTGGAATTTACTTAAATAAATGCAAAATACATT
>JAYGXS010000007.1:32181384-32202775 GCA_036362985.1 Ligula intestinalis | reverse complement strand
CACTAAACAGGGCCATATTCCATCATCTCGCCTACCAAGCGCTATGCCGAATGTCACGACTGCTAAGAACGGCGCAATAGGATGGGCGGAGATGCGGGTGAATGACAACCGGTAGCCGCGAGCGAACAAAGGTGAGACGCATAGGATGCAAACAAACGACTTTACGCACGTCATAAAAATTGTTCGCGGAGCGCAAGCAACTCAAACAGCAACTAAAATCGATAAGTACAAACGATTGACGCACGGGCATCAGGCGATATGCTCAATTTATTAAACATTTACTTACAATAGCAGGAAAATGATAAGCACGCTCTGACGATGAAAGCGCGAAAGCTTTTTAACGGCAGTTTTAATACAACCTGGTCCCAGAAATTGCTCATACTGCGTCACCTTTCGGAGATAATGATGCACAAATTAATTTGCTGTGCTGCACCTGAGATATGGAGCAGGGTATTTTCGAGTGTCATTAATGACAAATTTTGATGGTATATAGCGTCTGAGTTATTCGAAAACGGATCAAATATACTACCAAACCAATGTATATGTCCATAAACGATGAATTGACCCCGAATGGTGTGAACGTTTTATTGACATATCCAACAGGAGGTTTTAACTGCAACCCTGAGAGTTACCAACATCTTTTTGGGCAAAAGCTTTTGTTTCTCCCAATTAACATGCAGATCGGCTGCTCAACCGGTGTTTGATGCTGTTTGCTCCTTCGAAGTTCGCTCGATGTCTCTCCGTGAAACGGGACGCTTGTACAGGGTCATCTGACCACTGCCGTTTGCACAGTGAGCTAAAGTTCTCTTTTAGTTGGGCTTTTCGCAATAGCACACATATGATACCCATTTTCGCCTGTTGTGGTAAACAAGGTTAAATTGATATTTTTATCGTTCCACGTTCTCTTACACGAGAGAAAACACCGATTTCTGCCATCAGACATTCTAGTCGGAAGCACATTGAAAAGTGAAGCGATCCAGACTGTTAGTCCTCTTGTATGCGTTGCATTTACGGCATACATTTAGCTCCTTATCCAGGATTATATAGATGCAATCACGACTAACTCATTCGGGTAGCCCCTGTAAGCGTCTCAGAATATTTCTATGAAAAATATTTGGTATCATTTTGCGATCCAAGTAAACCCAATGAACTAATTTAACAACTTTAAATATGTTTTAAATCCACAAATTTCCAACCTTTTATCAGATATTTAAGTAACTGTAATTATCATATGCAACCACCTGTATGCGTTGTTTTAAAATACGTATAGCGCATTAAAAGTACACATTATTAGCGGTTCTTGAAAGTCACGTATCGCAGATAGTTTAGTTTTTTAGAGTACACCCTAGTAGCGGCAATCTTTACATTTGGTTTTCTTAGACGAATTGAAGCCATGATACACTAGATGTAAAAAAATATATTATTCTCTACAACATACAGAAGGGATCAGGTAGGAAGACGTTGGCTATCGAATAAACCTAGAAAAGTTTAAGTCACGTATGTATTGCGTCCCATAAATTGAGTTAAGGGCGGATGTGAGATACACTTTAATTAGGAGTATAAGAATGGCATCGATTTACAAATTTACATTTTGCAGATATCTTAATTTTTGGGCACTAAGGAAACATACCAAATGTTTGCAACTGGTGGACGTTTTAGCAGGCTGCAACTTGTGAGCATAATGAAGCACATGACTTCATTTCTCACATATCATAGTCTCACAGCCCCTTTAAGGGGCTAAACTCTGTCCAAATTATTAAATTACGGTCCTACATATGCTTGAAACAAGGTCCTGGCGAAATCTTAAAATTATTCTATGACCGTAGGTAATGAAAAAACCGGATTTCAAACAAAGTAAGGATATAACATAACAGTTTACACCGTATCAGACAATCCTAAGAATCACCACGCGGAAAGAAAAGCACACCATCAGCGGCGCAAATGCCAGCTTATTTCTATTCTGCAAAAAAAATATGAAATTGTTTGTCAACGCCCATCCGTTTCCGCTGTTTGGAGATCAACAATTACTTCTGGCCTTAATAAAGATCGCAGCAATTAAAGCCAATAGTGCGGATATTATTAGGCGCAATTGTATTGTGCCGACCAAGTGGTCAACTCCATTGAAGATTTACTTTCTATCTGCCGTCACTGATTTTTCCTATTGCCCATATTAGTGAGCGAAGTATGTTTACCAGAAAAAAAATGGATGCATGTATTTTCAAATGCTTGTTGTCACTTTGTGCTTGCTTGTGGTACAAAATCATTCTGCACTGTCAATAATATTTGAGGTCCAGGTAATAGAATAGAAGGCCGGAAAGTGCACTCTGGGAGCATAAGTGTACATGTGGGTTCGTATTCACACGGGATCGATATATTTTTTTGTTAAAATGTGGGCATTCAACTTAACATTTTTAGGTTGAATAAGTTCTTAGGGAAATAGAATTTTATTTCATGAATTTTCGAAGCTGGAAACCCAACTTTGCCTTCACGCGATGAAAAAAGTGAATGCAAATAAAACAGCTAACAGTTAAAATTTGCCTACGATTTTCAAATATTAAATGTAAGCTGTTGCTTTGCATTTCCTCTGCGGAACGTCTGAAGACGAAATGGGGTTTCCAGCTTCAAAAATTCACGAAATAAATTTCCATTTTCCGAGGAACGTATTCTTCGTCAAAAAATTGATATTTTTCTCTAAGAAGTTACCTAAAGAAGCTAACGATGATTTAACAGTTGAAGCAAGCTCTACCACACAAATAACTTTAACATTCGCATTCGATAGTATAGGGTTCACAGTACGTGACGTTTAATTTTAAATTACGAATGGATCAGCATTTCGCTGATCTGCATAGCTGGTCTCTGCACCTATGCGCACGCTCTTATGATTTGTTTAACACACACACATGCTCCTGCCGGCACCTGTTCCGGGGATATCTCTAATCGAAGTCAGCTGATTTACGCGGGTGTTCAGTCGAAAACAATCTTATCTGCAATGCGTAGCTGTTGGATGTTTGCTCATGGAAAATCCATGGTAACGTTAGACTCTTAGTGCAAGTATGAAGTGTTTGGAAGCAACCCTTATTGGCAGAGGTCGTTTTACGCAGGTTTCTTAAAAAAAAGCGTCTGATGAGATATAGGTTGCGACACTTTTGTTATGAAGGAAAGAAGAAAGGTGAAACGAAAAAGTTTTTTTTTTATTACATGGCGCTTGGAGATGGCAGTAAGTGACGGCAACGAACCTGACATGTATTAGCAGGACGTAGTCATTGAAAAAACACTTGCTATTTCCCCCCAATGCTAGCTTGCTGTCGTGCGAACAACGGGTTTTTGTGGGAGTTGTACGCTAAACGTGCATGACCCGGCGGCGTAGCTGAGCACATTTAAGGCTTCTGAATAGTCGAGAATATGCGAGGCCCAGGTAACTGGATAGAATAAGTTAAGTCGTTCTCTGGGACCAGGAGTGAAGCATATGTTTGCTACCAAATAGAAAAGTGGATGCTCTTGAAGGAGTAGCAATGTAGTGTCATTTTCCCGCCTCTGTTGGCAGACATTTGTCCGTGCGGTGTTTATGGGATATTTCTTTGGTAATCTGTAAGGCGGTTTGTGACCAGTAGCCTTCCTAGCACAGCAGTTACTTTAACTTTATACTAAAAATGCCTCCATATTAAGTCGACCTTTAAATATTGCAAAGGATTTTCTAAGTTCGAATGGTTTCAACTACGAAATTGGGAAAGCAAAGTGCCTCCAATCGCGTAGCAAAAACCCGCCAATTCTTCGTTGATTGTTTTCACCGATCGAGGTAGACTCAATCTTTGCTCAACGAGGTCGCATTTACCGATATTAAGAAATGACGAAATGTTTCCTTTGTCGCGATCTTACACCAATGGAGCGGCGATATGCGGCTTTCCAATCCAATAGACCAATGTCTTCCCAGCCTTCTATTCGTAAATCTGTACGTAGTCCCGATAGGGTAAATACACTCGCTAATCCTCCACCCCGGATATCTGGTCATACACCCACTAACGTCAGTACACCCGTTAGTTTTGCTTCCCTGATTTCTATTCACAGTCCCATAACCGTCAGTTCACACGCTATCCTTACCTCCCGAACGTCTAGTCATAGGTCCATAAACATCAGAGCACCAGTAAGCCCATCCCTCCTGATGTCGGGACCGTCAAGCCCGCCGCTTCGTCATCTACTACGATAAATACTAGTCTAACTACATTCTCTGTCCAATGATCGAGAAATTCTGCCGCCTTTAACTCGACAACAAGCTGTTCAAGAATGTCGTCAACAGCGTTGCAAGCGTTTAGGCCGAGCGCTTCCTTACCACAACCTAGCTTCCCCCTTGTCCGTGGGTGTCATATTATTCACCCATATAATGTGTTTTTGAACACGCTGGGCCCGAAGCACGAAATATTTTATTTGCACGGCAGTAATACAAACTGGTATAGTTTTAAATCTAATTGGAGTTGCCGTACAGGACATTCACTGATTAAGACCACTATGCTTACGCGAGCGGCCCCAACACTAATTTTAGGTCACCGTTCCCCGCTATCAGTTCCTTTACCCATCCTCTACCACCCAAACCTGAAAACTTCTACATGCCTTCTCGCCTCCTCGAAAACGCCCCAGAAGCTTATTTTGGTTTATCCTCTCCTCATTTTTCCCTGCCAAAAAGCGAGGCTCCTAGATATCTCAGATCTTTTCAACAATCCATGTTTGGCTACCCGTATTCTAACAGCTCCATAACCGTCAGTTCTTATTCCACAAATAATAACGGCCTACAGTTTGCCTACCCACCTTCAAAATCTTTTTTATGAATAAAACTATAGCCATAGTCCTGTCACTCAAAACACACTAGATGTCAAATTGCTTATGCCAGGTCCGTTATAAATAAAATGGCTCAACTTCGAGCTATCGCTTTTTAGACGACGCCCGATCTTATGGGCATTGCACGATATTGGACCCATCCAATCATTTCTGACTTCTCCATTATCATAGACGAGTATGATTTCTATCGTCACGATCACGATCACGTGATGGTGGTTTTCTTCTCTATATTAGAACGTCATTTAGGCACTTTCAGTTTTATCTAAAAAGCACGTCCTTCTCTGAAAATTACTGTTTCGCCTCTATTATCCTGTCGCCCCGGCAAAAGGCGATTATCGGATGTGTATACAATCCTCCTAACTCTTCATCTGAAGAAGATGAAAATTTGTGTTTAATATTCAAATTTATTTCAGAATGCACTTTTGAAGTTAAAATTATTGCTGGAGATTTTAATTTTCCTGAAATCGACTGGCTTTCAAACTATTGTCAACCTAGATTTCAGCCTTTCCTAGAAACAATTAATTTTTCGAACTGGTCTCAACTGGTTAGTTTCCCAACAAGACAAAATCATATCCTAGATCTGATTTTCACAAACGGTATTGCCCCCCTCTTCCTTCATTTTAAGCAGGACATCTTCCAAAGTGATCACACATTAACTCACTGTTGCCTTCCGCTTATTTCTACGGAAAAGGCTAGTGCTAGTCGTACCTATCATGCGTATGACCTCGCAGTTATTAGCTCAATTAACAATTTTCTTGACTCATTAGATTCGCAGAGCCTCTCTTCCATTAACGACGCTGCATATCTTTCTGAACTCATGTCGGTCGTTTCTTCTTAAATTCTGGAATTTGTGCCCACTAAAATTGTTAAACCCTACGCACCAGAATCGACCGTCCCTCATTTTCTTTTGCCCAGACTAAAGAAATTGAGGAGGCAGCTGAAAGATTGATCTACAAGTTCGCTGTCTGTGCATGTAAAGATGGCATTGATCTTCGAATAAGCGTCAAAGATTCATCTTGCGCGTTACCAGCACAGGGCATCTTGCGCCCTTAGCAAGGAAAACTCTGCCAAATCGGTTGCACAACTGTTTCGTCGTAGGTCCTCCGCAAAACTAGGAATGGAAATGCGCCCATTGCTAAATGAACATAAAAAAAGTTGTACTAGATGAGTCTGATAAGGCTGAATTATTCAATGCTTTCTTTGCGAAGCATTTTACGACAAAATTCCAGCCAGTCCCGTCGTTTCAACCATACTCAGACAATACTCTCGGGAACATTGATTTCTTCAAATAATTAATTCGTAAGCATATAATTTGTCTCAAAACTCGCATTCTTCGGGAACTGATGGTTTCCCCAATTCAGTTATCAAAAGAGTGTCGACCGTTTCCAAATTAAGTAGCCATATATATTCAGTCTATCTCCTAAATGGTTTCTTTCCTGACACTTGGAAGACATCAATTATTCTTCCAGTCTTCAAATCAGGATCTCATTCGGACATAAATAACTACCACGGTGTTCATAAAACCCCGGTCCTAGCTTAACTTCTGGAAAAGATAATTTTTAATATAATTCTCGATTTTTGCCTAAAAGTAAGCTTTTAGGCGACTCGCAGAATGGTTTTCTACCCGGAAGATCATGCGAGACGTGTAACTTAGCTTTTCTTAACAACGTCAACTCCCTCCGTAACGAGCGGGAAACCGTGGTTGCTATCTACTTTGACCTGAAAAAAGCCTTCGACAAGGTACCGCACAGACGGCCTCTGGTAAAATTGGAAGCCATTGGCATCTGTTCCCCTCTCCTCGACTTCATCGGTTCCTACTTGTCCTATCCGCAGCCAGAAAGTCCTAGTAGGTAATGGTTACTTCACTTCTCAGCTGATCATGAGTGGCGTTTTTCAAGGCACTGTCTTGGGTCCTTTACTCTTCATTCTATATATAAACGAAATTTCGACTATTCTAAAAATTTCACATAGTCCCATCAAATGCGTAAACTCATTTTCTAAGGACAGGGCAAGTATGTGCGTTGACAAAATACATGTGGACCTACTTAAACTCACACGTTGGAGTGCTCCCTGGCAGATGGAATTCTCTCCATCCAAGTGTAGTTTTATGTGTTTTGGTCCCACTAAGCTTCCCCGTTCCCTAGTCTTTCAAAATCCTCCACTTTTAAAACGATTCACTATAAAAGACTTGAGTCTAGGCTACACAAATAAACCAGCATTGTCGCCTCATGCGGATGGAATATCTGCAAAGGCTGCACATATATGTGGTTTTATATCGCACAACTTCTTCCTGCTGAAAATAGAGTAAAACTTTATCGCATGCATGTTCTGCAAAAATATTTGATCACATGATTTTAATGTACTCAGCTGTGTTGTTAACTTCATTCTTGACATTCTTCATCAATGGTTTATTACCTTACCCGAAACGCACAATTGCGAAAATGGCATGCATTAGGAACTGTTTTACTGCGTTTTGTGATAAAGACTCCAAACGAAGGCAAACAAATATTTTTTAAGCCTCAAAGGTCGCATTATTTTTTAAAATAAATGCGATTAGTTTAAATTGGCTTCATTTTTATTTGAGTTAATTCGGAGTAAATTTACCAATTATGGATGTTATATCATTTTAAGCGTTTGATATTAATTGTTGTGTGCTCATATATCATAATGCGCATTAAATAAATATATTTTTATGTCGTTCTCAGTAGCAGAGGACATTTACTGTTATAAGGGTAGTCAGGGGTTATCACATCACCCTGAAGAAAATAATTCAGTGGGCAGCTTTTAAAACTAAAATCCTACTTCAGGAAATAATTCAATAATTCTGTTGGATAATTTTAAATGCTTGTGTACACGTACTGTATAGTAACAACTTAAATTAATCAGAACGTGGTGATATCCGTGCATGCTTTTTTAAAAAAGTAATCGATGCGTTAAAAAATGCCGCAGGTATTCTAAACAATAGAATTAATGTAAATCTCCAATAAATCGGTTAGTTTAGACTTAATTTCATGAAATAATCAAACAGAAGTGCATATTAAATCAAGCCTTTATGTTAAATGATTTTGAACTCGTTATGTTCATGTCATAGCTGCTTCAGTGTTTACGCTTAACAATTACACTTACCATATAAGAACACTTATTTTTTCCAATGCAATGTAACATCAGATTAAACTTTTCATTAAGTCATGTAAAGCGGCGCATGTGGATTTCGCATGCCTCCTTGAGATTGGCACGAAACTGGAGGCTGGAGATTACGTATATTCGGTCGGGTGAGGACTGATTCCTGATCCACCGAGAGCAGCACTTGAAGATCAAACGAAAGTGCTAATGGAAATGAGGGTGCCCATCGTGGACCCTTCGAAGTGCTTAGAAAGACACCTTGCTTTTGATAAAAAAACTTCCATTTTTGCACTGACTACGTCCATGGCGTAAGCGGGAGAATATGTCCACTTGAGGCTGGCAGCAAGCAAAACGCAGCAATTTTACTCATCAGCTTGTTTTTAGTTTAATAAAATTAGGCCACTTGCACTGGGGACAGTATTGTCGGGGCTTATCACTATGCAGATGATGATAACTTGTTTATCTACGGCGTAAACTCATATACAGGCCACGAATACAGCGCAATGCTCTCTGCGAAAATATTGATGGAATCGGAGCGTTTTTGGATTAAGGACACTGTTGTGGCACTCAACTTAATTGTGATGCGAACACGTCTGTTGTCTGGAGCTTCTGTTTGGCCCTGTTTTCTTCTCAAATCGTTTTTTGATTCTCACTCGATAACTTTCTACTATAAGTGACACCACATGAATTGTTTTCAAATGCTTCTGGACAGCAATGCTGCAGTGAGAGGTTTCATACCTTACTTTCCTGCTTCCTATCGGGTTTTAATCGCACTGTCTTCTGAACGGGTTTGACATCGACACATGCCGTGTATAAACGCAACACAGAATATTCGTATAACACATTTTGCAATTTATATTTACTTAGTTCTTTTGAAATAATGGAAGCCACTATTTCCTTTTTCTTTTGCTTTATTTGTTGACCTAAATCTCCTCCTATCCCCGTACTGCCCACCTATGTTACCCCCATTATCGTCAGTCCTCTACAACATAAAACATATTTATTTTATTTTCTTGGTGAAGCGTATAATAAAATGTTCCTTTTTCTCGTTTTTTGCCTGATAAAATATGATTTACGATAGTGTAGAATGGGCGAGTATGAGAAGGCATTTCATAAAAAATGGATGCAATCACTGACTATTTTAATTGTCCTTCTACTTTTTAATCGCCTAGTTGCGCCATCAATATACAAAAGTCACAAAAGGTCATTCGTGGGCAATACACTTACTCTCACACCAACCGCGATAATGAGCCCAGATCAAAATTGTCACATTTAAAGTATCCAGTTAGGGCAGTACATTCAGTGGGTAAAAGTTGTCTGTGTGCAGCGTACAGAATTAACTAAGACCACAGTTTGGTTCCTTAAGGGAATAGAAGTCCGTGTAATCCATAGTAGCTGGAGTACTTTATTATCTTTAAATAGAAATAGAAAATAAGCAGGTTGAATTAAGACTTCGCAGCATGCGAACAGCTAGGAGGCTAGATGGGTCATAAGTGCCAGCTTACCAGCAGTCATCCTAGCCGCCAGCGTGAGAGTGCGGGCTACGCACGCAGGCCTGCTAATCTTGGCCGGGCCAGGTGACAGCTTTGCGGCATCAGTAATTGGCTGTTCCCAGACGTCAAAATCAGCAGCAGTGAGGTTCTGACAAAGATAACCTCGACAAGAGCTAGTCACAGAAACTAAGCCCTTCAGAAACAAGAAAAAGGATAGTGAAGGAAACACACGGAAGAAGACTAGTTACATAAAGTGAGTGAACAGTTTCAAAGCAGAGTGGGAGACTGTGCCTGGCATGAATGACTCAGGTTCCCGGGGCTGCAGGAGAGCGCTGGCGGCAAATCAGCATGCTACTTCAGTATGTGTGGCAGTGTTTAAGAGAAGATCGGTGTGCTGCTATTTAAAGTAGAAGTTCTCAGTTGAGTTGGGACAAAATCATGGTCTGGATTGCTTGGCCTGAGTGTGAGTGGATGTCTTCATCTTGCTACACGTCAGAATTCCTGTTAAAAATGTCTGCATGTCGTGGTCGCAAGACACGACTCAGAAAAACCTCCGTTGAACGAAAAACAAGTTTTGATTATAATTGAATTCAGCCACATCAGAAGTTTCGTATCAATATCACGTCAAGCAGTCACCATTATTGCGGGGGGGGGGGGTAGGTTAGCTACGCCCCGGCAACTGCCATCTTCAAACTATGATTATTTAGGAGAGAAGAAGTTGGTAGAGTCCAGAGTATAGGAAGTAGTTTATTCGGTATCCAGAAACATTTGGGAATAATCAGGAAGAAGATGGACTTCAGAGCACTCGCCCACCCAGGAGGTAAGTTGGGACTTAGATGCCAGTTTAGCAGCCATAATCCCAGCGGCCAGCTTGAAAGGGCAGGCTACGCATGCAAGCATGGTAGTCCTTGCCAGGTCAGGGGCTTCTTTGCGTCATCTGTGATTGGCTGTTCCCAGAATTCGCAAACAGCGGCAGAGAGTCTTTTGCATAATTAACGCCGCAGTGACTTAGTCTCAGCAAACAGTATCAGTATACTGAGGGATATGCAGATAAAATTCCCTCGAGTTCCCTATTTGTACATGTGGGTTGTGGTAGCAGAAAAAAATGTTTCTCAGAATGTTGGCGCGGACAGTTGTTCTGAGTTATGGGGTGAAAAATAGGAGTAGACAGTAAAAAACTACTTAGGTTGTTTTAGGATATAAACTGTTGCTCTTGTGGGGGGGCATGCTTGGGATTGAGGAGAAAAACCCGAAAAGAAGTCTGATGTTGGTTGGGGGGGGGGGAAATCCATCACGGAGGGCATGGCAAAGGTTGCCAGGATCATCACCGTGTGGAGGCTGCGACCTGATTCTGCCTCGTTGATGGCAGAGTCCGCCGACTGGACTGGAAAAACAGAAAAATCCGTCTAGATCATCAACAGTCCGCTGCAAGTCGACGTATGGTTGCGTGTTTGCGTCATTAGGTATGACTGATCAGATCGCTGGCGGGGTAATAACGGTACGCATGTAGCCAAGTACCGTAGACCGCGGACACCTTTGCATGAGACCATTGGTGGGAGGGCAGTATAAAATAGCATATATATGTATATCACTGAAATATTGTTTAAAGTGAAGGTAGTAATAATAGTAACCATTACGATTTACCCGTATAGGACATGGGTAACAACTCAGCCACGAGTTTGGAATTAATGAAGAGCATAAAATGTTGCGGCCCACATCAAGTAGGATACGTTAGACTATTCATCAGTGTGACCGCAACACTGGTACTTAAGCAGCCACGAGAGCTTCAGGAAAAAACTGCTCGCCATCGACTTACTTTTAAATCTCGCATTGATACTTCACACCACAATTTTGAGTATGCTAACCACGTGCCTCAGCAGACTGAAGCAACTGGGTGACCTAGAATAGTGTAAAGTTAAGTTAAACCCGTAGAAAACCTAAAAGACTAAAACAAACAATCGTGCGAGCCTCAAGGAGTAATTAAGCAGTATCAGATGACTCGAACGCTCGGGCAATATGTTTATTCACCCAAAGAGTCGAAATCTAGATTTGATGACGTTGCGGACAAATCAAATTTTTCGGAGAATCTGGAAGAATTTGCAAGACAGGAATTGCCAAACTCGTGCCAACAGTGCGGCAAAATGATGCCACTTCATTCACCGAGACCCGGCCAAACATTCAAATTTGATAAGCCAAAATTCTCGCAACAGGTGACGATATAATGAGCTGACAATGACTTGAGTCATGGTTGCCGGGCCCTCAATCCATCAAAGAGTGCAATTTTCTGTTCATTTTTTATACGTTGCTGAGTCATTATTTAGCCAAAGCTAGTCGCCGCTCGACAAACAGACAGGCCGCCGTATTAACCTTTTTCCACATCACAGGTCCAGATGGTCATTGCTGACTCAATGAATCAGTGCACACTCAAGGCATATGTCGATTTTTTTCTGTACGTTTACATTTTACGGCAAAAACCCCGTACACACACTAACTGTTTCTGCTACTGTTTGGTCAATATGTCTCTGATGTCGAATCCGTGCAGATTTCGAAACGTCATGCCAATAAACATATTTTGCCCACGATCGACTCTTCTTCTACTTGTCAACATACAATACTCTCGCACCATCCCCATCTGGGACACAGTGTCAAGACAACAGTTAAGAAGGCCGAAGATGGCGAAGCGCGCAGATGACCGTTCAGCCTGACCCTCAGCCAGCAGTTAGCCACTTCACACAACGGTGCACACTCTGGACCGACTGCGGTGTCCAAGGTATCGTGGCATTTGGCAACCATCAACGCCATGACTTTCAGCGCACTGAAATGGTGTTGAGGTTCAAACTCCCTCTCTCCCACACCGCAAGCCATAGACCAACGCTTAACTGACCGGTCGCTTGAGGTGGTATGGCCAAATCTAAAATTAAGGGACCACACAACCATGTGAAGCCATTTGACACAGCTAGCTAAGGAATCATTAAGGCATCACGTCCGTTGGCTACAAGCAGCCTGTGTTCGGCGCAGAGTATTAATACTGACCACAATTTTTAGTAACCACGAGCAGCTGATAAAGGTCAACATACCCACAAAAATCTAGCCCAAAATCTTGTAACGTATCATATAACAGTGTTTTTTTTCAAACTGCAGACACAACTATCCTGGATCGTGCCCGACTTTGAACAAATTTCCAACAGAACGGCTCATACAATGACTTCGTCGACTACATCGACATATGTGCTTACCGCTACTCGCAGCACTCCGTCTGCCTCGACGATAGCTGACACATAGCTGTGGTGACATCTTTATCGGCCGCCGTGGTATGGAACCCGTGGGCTACCCTGATTATTCATCGCTGCCTTCGAACTTGCACACACCCAAGATAGGCACTTTTGCTGACAGGAAGATGTCAAGCACATACAAAGGACGCGTCTACTCACAAACTCTTGAACGGACCTTTCTGCTCTTTATTTGCTCACGTACAAGAAAACATTCAAGTTACAACTCGTTGGTCACTTCCGACGGTAGACGGCTCGACCTTGGAGTGTGTCTTCGCGTGCTTATGGTTCTTGCCATGTCATTGGCATTTTTACTGCGCGCACACTCATGTCAGTCGAACAGTTCGCATGGATTTTCCACATGTGCAAATCCGTTATTGAATATGCGGCAAAAAGCAGATTGGCTGGTGACGATCCTAAGTCAGCAAGCTAGTCACATACTGCACACTGATTCTGAGCAACAGCAGTTGTAATCATCGTACGGAGGGGATGGCCCCGTTTTACTAATGGTTGCACTCCAAGACGACAAGGGCAATTACACCTTACTGGTGGCGAAATAGCACGGACTTCAATGACCATCGACTGCTCCGGTTTGGCTTTCCACTGTTCTACCAAAGCACCCATGATAAATGTGATTGGTGATGCATTGCCTGATATGCTAAAAACCATGACGTACCTATCACAAAATGATCTTTTTTATAGGAATCCAGTCTGCGTATATTAAAAAATATAAGTCGGTGAGTGTACGCTAACTTGTGATAAATTGCGTTCAGAAAGTTTAACATAAACTTACTCAAAGGAATATGTGGGTTGATAAGATGCATGTACCGTTATCACGGTCGTGGGAACTTCATAGTTGCTGTCAGTAATAACATCTGCCTTAAAAGTATCTTACCGTTGGGAAGGTACATAGTTGCGGGTGATTGTGGTGGGTGGCCCTCGGGCCACCATTTAAATTGTTCTTTCCAACAAAGGCAGTTCACTGTAATCTATCGCAAAGCGTTGGAAGATTTTCCATTGGATGTCGATCGTTTGCAGCCTAGGCTGGTGGGAATTCATAATATTTCATCCCGAAAATGTCTTTCACCGAAAAGGATGAGTCACAAAAATACCAATGGCTAATGAATGGCTTGACCGTGTTCGTATATTAAACGTATTTGTAATCTGAACCTTAAGTATCTGCTCAATGCTGAATGAACTTCCTCGGAGATTGTAAAATAGCAAGGATATAGTCATCTACAAAAAAGGAAACAATTTTTTTCTGAGCATTTCCAAAGCTCAATGAGGTATAATTCGAGTTCGTGGCCATCCTGTAAAACTTCGAGGAGGAGAGATTGTAAATGGCGCAGTTCCTCTCCGGTACCATATCCTTACCCTCATTTTGGTAACAAGGGATGTGGGTTATCTTTACAACTGGGATGTCACATACGATGGGACTCGTAGTTGGCATTCCGCGCGCCATTAAACGAGATGGGCGCGCCCCAGAAACTGAAGCACGTGCGGCTTATAGCAGACCCGACGGATGTCGCGACTTGGCTTATAATGGGCATCACGTCGGTGTATTTTTTTGCGTAAATCACTATTGAGATGTGCTTTTTCACGTACCTATATCAGTAGGTATTCAATGACGTCAAGCCAACCGGTTTGCCGAAAAACAACTGGTTATCATGGATATCAGGGGTGCTAAGGTCGTAGGGACAGTGCATTTTCCATAAGATTGGCAGAATTTCTTGGCTGGTACGCGCAGCGTTGGCACCCAAGACCATTCAGGATTCGCCAAATTGATTCTGCGTGGTCTTGTTCGGAGAGAAGGATATGAGAGAATCATCCCAGCAGCCCATTACCACTCGGCGTAAAATATGGGTGTGGGGTCACTGAGCAATATAGTAGAATTGTCGACCAAACGGTGGACCACTGATTGACAGGAGCCGACTGCGTTGGCTGTATGCTTGCATGTCACGCTCGACTGGTTCGGAAATTACTTCCTCTTGTCGGAACATGCAATGGTTACGCTGATATTTGCGGTGAGTGATAGTTAAAGAACACACTTTTTGCTGCACCCTACCATGGTCCTCTTGGGAAAGGACCACGCCTATCATAGACGACAATCTCATAATGGGGTGTTGTAGGTTCGAGGTTGGGACGCACGAGAAGTGTAACGGTGCAAAGCGCATCTCTGAGTTTGCGGAAGGCATTAGCGGACTCGGCAGACCACTCAAATGTGTGACATGTATCGGTTAGCTTTTGAAGATCGCCAGAAATATAGGCAACACCTGAAGAAGAAGATGCCATCACTGGACAAGAGTTTTATCTTCCTGACGTTACGCATCCTTTCGAGAATTCTTTATTATAGTTAAGTGTAAGAAAGTCTGAGACGTGTGCAGATAAGAGCAAAGGAAGCGACAGTCAGAAGGCGCTAGAACATGGAAACTTTGATGTTCTGACCAGTTGGTCAGAGTGGACGAGATGCATATCTGCTTGATCAGGTAGCGAAATGGGGCCAACCACCAAAAACTATCTCCCCCACCAACAATTGTACTTTAGGCCAAAATGAGACACCCTGCATTGCTGAGGACTTCAAGGTAAGCTTAAAGGCCACAAATCACAAACATTGATGATACCGTCCAGGTACTTGCCAGGAATTAGTTGACGCAAATCTTGATTCATTAACAGTTAAAATGTTGCGGCAGCGTAGCGTCACTCACTTAGACCTTGTGTGTCCGCGAAGGTCGTTTTTTCTCCGTTTGCTGATGCCGCATCTAAAATTCCTGTGTGGAGAACCGGGTCGTTCTACCTAGTGTATCTATAATTTTGTGGAGACGTAGTATGGGAAACTAGTCACAAGGTGTGACGACGTTAAACCGTCGGTATTAAATGCAAAGGCGCAGATGGTCATCCTTCTTGGGGACCAGGGCGATTGGCGGCAAACATGGGAAGAAATAGGGCTGCATTGCATGAGCTTCAAGAAATTTTTCTGGGCTTCTGGCAACTCCGGCACGGTATTTGTCGGTGTGTGTGTTGGGGTCACAAAGTCGATTTGACCTCCCCCATATTAATGATGATTTTTGAAGGTTAATATGGCTGAGTTAGGACCAGCACCGATGTCATCGGCCGTTGCAGGTGGTTGTATCGCAAAGTAATTCGGACCAATACTTTTGTGAATGCTAAGGTCTGGCGGCGCTTGTAAAAGCTGTTTAGTGATGGTTCTTAGGATGGAACTCCACTTGATAATATCTTGATTACAGGTTGTGTTTAAACGAGGTAGGGGAAACGATAAGCGAAAGGTCATGTGTTAGGATAGACACAACAGCTAGCATAGAGGCAGTAAGTAGCCGCGTCCGCAAAAGGCTATCTCTCGGCTTACGCTCCAGCTAACACATCCTGCTAGACAATCAATCAATAGTTCGAATGTCTGGGTACATTCGCTGACTGAGCCAACAGACAATCCAACCGGTGACTGCGTCAAGGGAGTAACTGATTGGCTCCATGGACATCGTGTTGCACGGTTTGTTGTCCTAAATACATTGAATGTATTTCACGCAAACACTTTCTCTGTTGCACACTTCTTGTCGTGTTATTACTTCGGGGCTCACATGAGGCGTTGGTCAGCCTTAGCAAAGTTATAATATTAGGTGAGTCAGAACTCGGAACTCACCATACCTATTTCAGCAGAACAGTTTCTCGCGATCCTGCAACAGCAGCAAAAACAAGTCGAAACAGCAAACATTAACCTTTGATAAGAAGACTCGATCGCTGGGACAATATTTTTTCGCCTGACTTTTCTACACCTGAGGCGTATTTATCATCAGAAACATGAGCAGCAGAAACTGCTAAAGCATGCGCGGGAGTTTGCACTATTTGTGGAATACAGCCATTACTGCAAACATACAGCGACAATTAACATTAATTGCCTTCATGTGCGTGGACTGCTTGTTGGACGGCACGCGGGCTCTGACCTGTTAAACTTTTTATCACCGGCGGTGGGCTCGGGCGTGTTGATTGCTCGGCCGTCTGGCTCTGCGGTGTTTGCGTACGATGAGGTGGTGGCCTGCGCATTTCTCAAGTGGTGACTTGATTTGGCCAAATTGAATCTCAGCGTTGAATATGGATTGGGCAAGTCACTGCCCTTGTTGATGGATTAGGGGCCCATGAACCATGAATCGAGTCGTTCTTGGCACACCCGGTTGTCTCCCCGTGGAAGAATTTCGGCCTCATCAAAAGTGAACGCGCGGCCGAGTCTCGTGGAATGAGCCGCAACTTGACAATTGGCATTATTTCGCCGCACTGCTGTCGCGTGTTTAGCAATTCGCGTCTTGAGAAGTATGTGAGTTTCTCCGACATAGTTTCTTTCACCGCAACTGCACAAGATCCTATGGACGACTTCAAATGTTTCTTGCCATGGCAGTGGGTCTTGTGGCCTCATTACCTGACGCCTTATATTGGTCTCCGGCCTGTGTGCGACTCCAAGTCCAAGTGGTGCGAGAGGGTGGCCGATTGCTTCCACTACGTTTCTGACGTACATGATCAAACGCCAAATATTGGGGTCGGTGCTGTTTTGTTGGCCACCTCGTTTGCGCAAGGAGCGGTTGACGAAGTTGCGCGTGGAAGCTATTCTACCTCGGCAACTGTATCCTCTTCTTCGATGTAGTGCGTCTCAATACGCCGAAAGAGCGTCTTTATGCAACTTATTTTGTGGCTTAATGGATGGTTGTGACAGACGAGAACATCAAGAAAGGCCAGCTGGTTGTTCTCTCCTTTTTCGATCGCAAATTGAATGCCCAAAAGGACGCTGTTGAGACGTCCATTGAATGTAAGCACCGGATCCTGTTCGATGACGACAAATATATCATCCATATACCGTGCGCAGAATGTCGGTATGTGGTGTCAAAAAACCAGTGACTCCAGCCGTTGGACGACCGCCTCGGCTATGGTTTCCGAAATCGGTGAAACCATCAGTGTGCCCTTCACCTGCTCGTAGATTATTCCGTCAAACGCAAAGTAATGTAGGACTCTGCCCCCCAGCGCTGCCAGTTTACCGAATTTTGGCACATCGCTGATTACTGGTTCCCATTGGAATTGCCTGGTCACTTGTGATGACTGATTTACGATGCATGAATAAGCACTCAAGTCACTCAATTAGTTGATCGATTTTACGTACCGCTGCGTACTGATATTCGCCGGCTTTTTCGTCAGTGCTGGCAGAAACAAAATTCATACTAAGCCCATTCACTTGGCCTTTTGCCCCGTTGCGCGCCGGACGCGAGGCTGCGGCCCTCTCTCTCCCACCCCAGACTGTTTAACCCTTCTGTTATCTGTTCTCCTAATTAGTCTGTGCAAAATAGAATCTCTATCTACCTTTGCACCTACGACTTCTATCTTCTTCTAAGGAGCAGGGCCTGAAAGATCGCAGTAGTTAGGTTTCAGCCGGCTTAGCGTTAACTCTTTTTGCGATAGTACGTCATGAAACACAACTTCAGGAGCTGAAGGATTTTGCCACGTCCAATGAGATTCTCAGTCTCGTGGTATTTGTATCAAAGGAGTAATCGGACGGTCTCGATTGCCAGATCCTGAGGGATAGAAGTAAAAAATGTACGTGATATTGAAGGAAACTATGCTATCAATTTGCATGAGACTTACCCCTGTATGTTTCTCCAAGAATTGTGTTGACGAGCGGTATCCGAATCAGCGTTCAGACATTTGGGACGCGTGAAACAGTCACTTTGCCAGTCCGAACATTGGAATCCCTTTCAGAGGCACGATGTGTCGGACAGGAGTGACTTCTTTGTGCACTTTGGGGAGACCGTAGAAGCGGGCCGAGGCCGTTACTTGTGCCCTCACCGTGTTTCTGTCGGATGGCGTTATTTTACCCGAGTTCTCTTGTGGCATGGCACGATACACGACCTTGGCTGCTTCTTTTCGTCCCAAAGGTGCAGAATTCATTATTATTTTACCGACAGTGATGGTTTATCTCACACGTAAACAAACCTCAATTTCATGGACGCAAACAAAATGTTCTGTTTCGTGAACTTGCATTTTTAAAAAGTGTCTGCCCTTTATGAATGTTATTTTATAGTGCAACATGCACAAACAAGAAATTATTTTCCGCTGCATTTTTACCGTAGAAAATGCCTCGGATTTGATCAAACGCTGGATTTCGCCCATTTCCGCCCCTATTTTCTCCCAGTTTACTGAGCTAAGCGGAATTAAATTCTATTACATAGCATGTTGTGTGCCTCAAGTCAACCCAATGAATAAAATAAACAACCCTTAATATGTGATTATCCCCCCCCCAATCTTCAACCTCTCATCAGATATATAATACACAGTACTTCAATAATGGGCCAATCAGAATTCAGAAGGACAGTTGGCGAGCATACGTATACTTTCGATAAATTCTCTTCGGGCCATTACATTTATATGGAAAAAGGAAGGTACAGGGTGACAAGCAATCAATTAATTATCGTTTTAATCAACTTAGTCTTGGGAATGGGGGCTTGGGGTTCGGGTGGATAAAAAGGGGGTAGTGACAGGGTAATTAGGAGAGGGGGAATGAACGCGTGGGAAATGCTGGCAGTTCTGCGGCCCGATAACGTATCGCGCCGGTGGACAAGGGGCGGTCTACTGTCGTATTGGACAGTTCTGCGGCCGTTGGCCATGCTAGGCTTGGGGCCTGAAGAAAGTTCTTCTGCGCGCACAACACCGGCTTCATCAGGCGAATGGCCGTGGCCTCCGCTGTTGCCAGCAGCCGTTGACCCAGGGACTTCGGGTAATCTGGTGAGACCTTGTAGATCACCTTAAAGGCTTCGTTCGGGTCAACACGGTGTCCAGAGTCCACCATCAGAATTGACAATGCAAGTGGCTCTCGCGACGCACTTAGTTTGCGGAGTCATCATTGGAAAAAATCGTGACGCAATGTCCAGTTGTAGGCAAACAGCATGTTTGGTGAGAGCTAATTCAATAAATTTACGGCGATCACATGCATCAGCCTGCATTTCGCTGACATGCTCGGACAATTGCCGGCAGACTGAGTTTTGGACTCGCTTTTTGCTTGGAATGACGCTTTGAGTTGGGTCCTGCGTAAACGGACTTGCTTGCGCAAGTTTATGGTGAGCAGAACCCATCACGATGCCATACTTGTTAACACTTTTGGCAGCGGTTTATCCGGAATGTGCAGTCTCCATGGAAATGCCACGCGCAACAGTGCAGAAAAGTTGAGGGCGAGTAAGGGGCTTTGGGGGCTGCAAAATATAAGTGGCTTAGTTGCTGCGATGGCATTGACTGAGCCTATAGTAGAAGCATCTTTAAACATAGCAGGATCGTGCTTGAAATTTATCAGCATTTGCTATTCATCAGCCAGTTCTTAGAGAGTAAGTGAACTGAGAAGAAGAAGAAGAAGAAGAAGAAGACTCGATCGCTGGGACAATTTGTTTATTCGCCTGACGTTTCGATATCCGTCGCGGATTCGTCATCAGAGAGATGAGTAGCAGAAAGGTAAAGTATGCACAGACGTTTGCAGTATTTATAGGACACATTCATTTCTGCAAGCATACAGCGACAATTAACGTTAATTGCCTTCTTGTGCGTGGTTTGCTTGTTGGACGGCACGCGGGCTCTGACCTGTTGAACTTTCGTCACGGGCGGTGAGCTCGGGCATGATGATTGCTCGGCCGTCTGGCTCCCCGGTGTTGGCGTACGATGAGGCGGTGGCCTGCCAATTCCACGTCAATTGTCGCTGTATGCTTGCAGTAATGACTGTGTCCTATAAATACTGCAAACGTTTGTGCATACATTACCTTTCTGCTACTCATGTCTCTGATGACGAATCCGCGACGGATATCGAAACGCCAGGTGACTAAACATATTGTCCCAGCGATCGAGTCTTCTTCTTCTTCTCAATTGCTTCCTGGGACACGGATGTTCGCTTGTATTGGCAAGTAAGTGAACTGCTCTTTTGCACGTGGGACAAAATAGGTATCCTGGTCGTTGGGATTTTTCCTAACAGGTTGCCCGAGCGAAATGTCAGGTCACGTAATCGGCCTTCTGCCTACAGGTAATGAACAAGGGACCTAGGCCACACAAGCCATGTGCGCGCTCCTGCGAGGTCACCCGATTCAGCCAGTACCAACGCGGGCGTTGAGGTGGCCAATCAAGCCCCCATGCGAATGGGGGCACGATCTTATTGGTCACATCTTTAGTATTCCATATCATATAGTCCCCGTCAAGGGACGCAATAAACGACTTCCTGTGCTTTACAACCTTGCTCGTTGTTCCCCCTGTTCAACTGACACAAAGAAACTGTCTGCACAAATATAGCTTTGGGAAACCATTACAACAATTGGCGACACAGAACCCACTATGGCTATGGCGGAAAAATTGAAAGCGATCCCGCAGCAGCAGCAAAGTCAGTTTGAAGCAACTCAACTGAAAATGGTGAAAACAATGATGCAGAATTTCAGCCTGCATTTTCCTGCTGCAGAATACTCTGGGAAACAGTACTCATCAGCAGATGCTGCTGCTGACTCCATCACCGAGTTTTATCATAATCCTGACTTCTATGTGACATTTAAGGCATTTTTAAGCGTAGGGAAGACATTTTCTGTGTGGCATTTGCCAACACTGGTGATGCATGGAAGGTGTGCCTGCTATTACGCAAACTGGCCACCAAGGAACACGAGC
>JAYGXS010000007.1:32166382-32178244 GCA_036362985.1 Ligula intestinalis | reverse complement strand
GCACTTCCAACACTAAGCATACTCAGCCAACAGGCACTGAGATGCCAGGTGGTCAGTCTGTCGACTGTCTGCGCAAACTACGACCAATTAAATTCAAACTTGGCAGTGTTTATGTTGACACCTATAATGTATTGTCCGATGCCGAATAAAGAGATTGATATTAAGTATATTTCTTTATTTCTCCACCAAATTTGGATCAATGGTAAAAAGATCTTCCTACTTGGTTAAGCATATGGTAGATCCATATTATATGGATAAAAGCGTAAATTTGACCTTGCTTTTATCGATTTTGTTGATATTAAAATTGTGCTGTAACCCACTTGTTATTTATTCATGCAAAGACGGGCCGCAGCTGAAGAGCCGTCACGAAATTTATTTGATCGAATAAATTCTGCCACAGTTGCTTGCTTCAAAAAAGAGAGAAGATATTAGAACATCGAGTTGTGCTCATGAATGTTCAAAAAGGCATCACGCGTTAGTCATCTGCCTTAATGAAAAAAGGCAGGGAAGCAGAGTTTACAAGGAACGAGATAGGAATGGGATGGAGTGAGTTCTGTGGGGAGAGGTTTTGCTAAGGTTGGAAGGAGAAGTTAACGGTTGTAATTATAAGAATTACTTTACTCCTTGGTCGCTTAAATATCCCATTTATTTCCTTCTTTATTGAAGTTGGCATTGTGGATAATAACCAGAAATATTTTTAAAGAGCAAACATAATATGTACTCCTTAAGTATGGAGTGCAAAATCGGAATCCCATGAACTTCAAGTTGGTATACATGTCTTTAGGTAAACAATAGTTTATTGTATGAAATTCCGACATCCCAAATTACAGAACGAATATAATTTGCCATAGCGAACGCAGATAGCTAAGTGCCCCGAGATAATTTTCTAAACAATTATTACCAGGGTTTGGTAAATTTCACTGATTCAATTGACCCAGTGTTAAAAGAATTCACGGCGTTGGAGCCATCCGAACGCGCACACTCTATCCTTGAAGGTGCACTATATAATATCATTAGGTTAAGCGGGTGATTACATTCAAAGTTTCCATTAAGTTTGTATGTAAGTGTTAGAGGTTTGCTGTACGAAGAGGCTCTTCCTACGTGTGTTTCGATTCCACCAAAGCGGATTTAATTGTAAAAATGGTGTTATTTTGACCAATGAGCAATTATCAGCCAGTTAGAATAAACTCCACCGTGCTCAGATACACCGAAATTCCCATCTTCCAGACAGCTAATCGCACACGTGGTCCTGGCCTTCTTGTTGTTTCAGCTTGCATCTTTTCTCTGCATCACAATCTGAGGTCCGTGGTGGGCACAAAACTTTGTCGTTCAATGTGCTTCATTGTATGGTCACATCTTCTGTGTTTTTTTTTCAAATTTCTGTGAATGTTAAGACAATTCTCAATTAAAACAATAGATTTAAACTAAAATGGAAAACCACACCATTTTGATATATAAGTACAAACTTCCTTTATTTTGAATATGTTTGACACATTATTGAATTACATTTGCTTGCACAAAGACACTTAAATGCCTGAGGCAAATCATTATTAGTCCTAAATCTTCCTAAACGCATTCACATTGATATTCGAGTGATGATCAAACTTATACAAACTTATAAAAAAATGTGCGGTCTGTGGCGACTACTGTATGGTTTCTTCCCGAATGTCCTATTTTATTGGTTAACTACAGATAATTTATTTTGCAGAGAATAAAACAGTGCCTGGTCTCTTAAGATTACATCTAAATTTATAATTTTATCATCGTACATGACAATTCACTTATATAGCTTATAGGTTGAATCCTTAAAGTATAAGCACGTCCTAAACATCTTGCTAATGTGTCCTTTATGGTATTATTAAATGCATCTACTCTCCCTATTACATTTCGCAGCCACAATAATGAGCGGCTTTTTGTAAAGGAGGCAACATAAGGAATATATACAAGAGTCACAGCTAGATCCACTTTGCAACTGTAACTTGCAAGTCAGTAATATGCAACCCAGATCAATAAGGTCTAGCGGCATCGCTTATCCGGTAAGAAGTAAGTTAATTGCATTTTATGATATTCAACTTAAAAATAGTACTATTTATTTCATTATTTTTGTTTTTGTGCCCAATATTTAAGAACCCATATTATATGCAGTATACGCACTTGGACATAATGAAACTGACATTAATCAACGTTACCAAAAAAAGCAGTAGTAACTATTCCCTTCGAGCAGAAATAGGAATTTGTCGTGTTGATTGCCAGTATTATTTTTCTCTATCTTTATGATAGAATTTGGAACACCACTGAATATGTCGAGTTGTTCGCGTGGAGAACAGAGGTCATTCAAAGGGCTTTAATGTTGACGTATCGGGCCCATGCCCAACAAAATTCGGTATAATATTATGCCTGAGAGCTCGTCCTGAGACCAACCTCACAGACTACTCGTTCAGCTCTGTTAGTAAACTAAACGATCTTTATTTGGATTCATGTATACATATAAACATCAGAGTTAGTTCAGATAACTTCCGTGGCCTTGTTCTTGACGGGCGTCTGTTGCCGCAAGTCCAACTAAAAGGCAAGAAAAAATGAGGTCACATATGCATTGCATAATTGCAACCCAAACCGGAGTTAGGTTATTCTTCTACGCAGTGAACCTTGTTTTCGGACTTGTTGTGTACTCATTAAAAAAATCTTACTATTATAACTCATAATTCAAAGCAAGCCACTGCTTAACACTCTAGCAAAACGTGTGCGGAAAATAATTGGATCAATCATATAGGATGAAAACGCGATAGGCACAGTGCGTGCTCTCCAGGCAACAGCGTGGCAAATATCGCTCGGGGACTTTTTGTGCTATCACGTCAACAGAATTGAAGCATTACCAGGGAGATGCGTCCTGTCAAATAAACCCTGAAACCGTATAACGACAAGTATAAATTATGGCCAAGAAGGTATTTGACTTGCTGATATATGCCAAAGATAGCTGTGCTTTTGCTTATCAACATTGAGTAACGTTATTATTCATATTATCGCGAAGTTAAATAAGAAGTCATCTTAATCACGATGTGATGTTACTCTCATAACGCTAACTGCTGAACGCTAGCAAAACGCATTTACAGCAAAGAGTGGCTGCCTGAGTAGCATACAATCTTATGATTGGTCGTGACTGCATTTGTAGAATTAAACACATTTAATATAAAAAAATAAGTGAAATAATTGTCTTGTACTGCTTTGATAACAAATTGGGCCTTCTTTGCATTTCATTATTAAATACAAGGTAACTGTTGGTTAGATCAAAGTTTGGATTTGCGACCTTTTAATGACTGTAAGCTGCTCAATCATTTAAGATAAAATCTGCCAATGCATAGATGCTCGAAAGCAGTGCCGAGGATTTGACCTTACGGTAAGATTGATATATCGGCAGTATATTTTTATGCGTAAGATATAAAAGGAAGTATACAAGCTCTACACGTCAACATGAAAACGACAGTTAGTATGTGGATAATTTATGTAAGTATTTGCGCACAAATTGAAGCAACAGCATAATATCGTCATCGGCTTTACAGCAGAGGACTTCTTACTTTAAATATTAATAGGGGCAGCCTATGGCATAACCGGCACTGCAAATCGAATTGTCGGCATCGACAAGAGAGACCGACCATCTGATACTAACTGCAAAATATTGATTTTAGGGGCACTTTCTCTACAACGTTGCCCTCGGGTGAAGTAAAAATCTACTTTACTATTATATATGACTATAATATACACTTTCTGGAGCAAGCTAGGCAACGTCTACAGTCCTCCCATAAGAGCATGTTTACGGGGCGATCAGTGCACTTAATGCACATTTGAGTGGAATTTTCCCATTTTCACCTAAGGGTAAATTAAAATTCATTGCACTATTGTGTAGAACAGGTCATCAGAGTTCCCCTACCTTAAGATCGTCTTATTAAATACATCTTTAAACATTATCTACTCAATCAAACCGTACGTTTGCCATTTCTCATTACTAGGTGTTTAGACGAGATAGGAAGCAATTCCTGGGTTGAATGCATTGGTATGTTTCAAAGGTAGACAAATGTATTAAACAAAACAGACAAATATTCGTTTATTCCCGAATCAATTTACATATATAAATGAAACATATTTCTACATATGATTCAATAAAGATCTATGGCAATAGAAGCCTATGTAGGCCGACTTATATGCTCATAGTTCCAGCGTTTTGCTTCGCAAAAACGATGCTTGTAGACTTTTGGCGGATGGCGGCATAGGAAAAGCACAGATGGAAATTTAAAGAAGTCAGCGTCAAGTGATAAAATGTGGTCGAAGTTGGCTACCCCGGCCGATAGGCGCAAGACATTTTGCATGCTACTTTATCTGCGCGGCGCTTTGCCTCACGTACATTACCATTATAGTTCCAGAACTGAAAGCTGGACCTCAGATTAGTTGAAGTAGACAAGCTCCTAACTACCATTTCTATTCTTCGTTAAATTCAAGAAACCTTTTTTTTACCTCCATTTTCCCCAGAAGAGGAAGAAGAAGTGGAGGCGATTCCTGGGACCTGGTTATAATTAAGCTGACGTTTCGGAAACTCTCTCGTCTCCATCGTCAGAGCCATGTCCATTTCCTGCCGTTTGTCTTGCGAGAATGCGTCCTGTCTTTAGTCGGGTTTCATAACGGTGCCTCTTACGCGCGTGTAAATCGATTGGACCGATCGATTGGAGGTGGTTGTTTGAATTTCCCTCTTCCTCGCGGGTGCCTTCACGGGAATGAGTGCCACCATTTTTACACGACTCTTGATAATTGAGACTTTCCTCCTTCGTGGGTTTATAGTCGTTTGCGTCTTTTTCGCCTTTGCGGGCGCACCCACGAGCAATTGTGCCATATCGTTTAGGAGATCCTTGTTCGTTGACACGTTCCTCCTTTGTGGGCGTCGGCCGTCTGTCCTGTTTGCCTTCTTTTGTCTGGCCTGTTGCCCCGTTTCGGGCGGAGGTGAGCCCTGCTCGGAGCGCTTGGTAGGCCGGATGAAGGTCCATGGCTCTGTTAAGTGTGCCATTGGAGGACCCACTTTCCAATAGTAATCTGGCCATCTTGTCATTGGCTCGGCCTACTATTCTTGCTTTTTTAAAGGCGAAGGTGTGGTTCTCCTGCTGTACATGCTCATAGACCATAGACAGTTCATTCTTGTATTTGATTGCGAGCTGATGCTCATGCAATCTTGTGCCCAGGCGCCTGCCCGTTTCACCAACATACCTTGCATTGAAATTTTGGCATGGTTAGCTGTAGACCACTGACGATTGTTCTGTCAATGGAAGCGGGTCTTTGGGCTTCATCACTTGCTGTCTGATAGTGGGTTAAGGTCTATGGGCCACACCAATCCCAAAAGGTTTAAGGATTCGCGCAGTCGCCTCTGAAACGTTTTTGATGTAGGGGATTGCGAGCCAAAATTTGGGGTCTTCTCCTTTTGACCGCTCAGGGTGCGGCTTCTTGAGGCATCTGCGTATGAAGGACTTCGGATAACCGTTGGCTTGAAATAGTGTATACAAGTACGCAATCTCCTCCTTCCTCCCTTTTTCGTCGCTGCAGTGTGTCTGAACGCGTTGGAAGAGGGTCCTAACACAACTGCGTTTATGACCAATGGGGTGATTGCTTCTGAAGTGGAGAATGCGCATCGTGTTAGTTGCCTTGCGGTAGACCGTTGTCCTTATCTTCCCGTTTTCCAACAGTGTCACTTGTACGTCGAGGAAGGGTAACTGATTGTTGGTGTCTTCTTCCATAGTGAACTGGATGTCGGGAAAGATAGAATTCAACAGCTCCTTAAAAGCCTGCACTTTGCTCCTTTTGATGATAACAAACGTGTCGTCCACGTATCTGGCCCAGAATTTCGGGGGAGAAGAGTTGAAGACCAGTTGCTCGAGCCGCTGTAAAACTGCCTCGGCAACAAGGCCAGACAGGGGCGAGCCCATTGGTGTCCCCTTCTTTTGTTCGTAGATCTGGCTATTAAACGTGAAGAAAGTTTTTAGACACAGTTCCAGGAGCTCGATTATATGAACTCGCTTGAGCTTTTGGTCTGTTTCATCGTATTTCTCTTGGAGAAGACTGTCAATCGTGTCGATAGCCAGAGCGGGTGGAATAGATGTGAACAAGGAGATCACGTCAAACGACACCATCACTTCGTCTGCCTCCACTTCCAGGTGTTGGATGCGGGTTAAAAATTCTTTAGCAGACTTTACGGTCCATTGTGAATCCTTGGTAAGGAAGCACAGTCGCTGGTACAGCCACTTCGATAGCCCAAAAGTTGGGGTGCCACATAAGGATACGATAGGGCGTAAGGGTACTCCAGGTTTGTGCACCTTTGGTAGGCCGTAGAAACATGCCATTGCAGCATCGGTCGCCTTTGCAGCTAGCGCTTCCCTTCTTGTCAGAGCACCCGACTTCTTAAGCTTGTCGATCGCCTTGTTAATGTTGTTCACGAGCCTTTTGAACTCGGTGGCAGTCGACGGTGTATAGGATTCCTTGTCCATCAAAAGGTTGTTAACTTTTGTTTTATAATCCACCTTATCCATGACAACTGTTGAGCGTCCTTTATCGGCGGGTAGGATGACGATATCCTCCATTTTTCGTATTTTTAGGAGTTCTCGTTCTTCAGCTCTAGAAAGCGTGGTTTGGTGTTTGTGTTGAAGGAGTAAAGTTGTCACTTGTTGCTGCTTTTGCCTCAAAAAGTTAAACGATAATACAGATTGCTAAAATATACAGATTAAATCAACAAAACTTGTAAATACTGCAAAATAAGAATGTATTTAGCATTTATTAAAGTAAATTCCACTGCCTGTCCTAATTACACACACACACGAAACCCTATTTCTACCATTTCAATAGGAAAACATTCAGGGAGTAGGGATTTATTTGTGGGCCTACATAAGTTGCTGTTGCCAAATTCATTCAGCAGTTATCAAGTATATTTCACTGCCTCTTCTATTAACCCAAAAATAAAACCCTATTACAAACGTTTTCCTAAGACAAATGCTATAAATACGTAAAAATGCCATGCACTACATCAGATACTGCTGTTCGAAAACGATTTTGAAATTGTGGCAGATTTCACAACCAACTAAGTTCACTCAAATTATAATTGTTTCCTTTCATATTCGAGGGCAATAAATCAAGAGTTCAACCTGTGACAGGTGATCGTTGTTGAAAGTGCAAAGTGTGGATTAAAATTGCGTGGCAGATCCCCGGAGAATTCTGTGTGGCTTGTGGCATACATTTTTTTCATATAAATAGAACGACATTTTGCAGTTGTAGAAACAACAAACTGCTGGCAACTTTGAAAGGTCTGTTAACACTTCAGTAAGTCTAAGGTATTGCACCTTTGTAACAATTTCCTGAATGTCTCGAAACTAGGTTTTAAAGTTTTCAAGGCATTTAAGCCATTTCTACAGCAGCTCTAGGCTTTTCTTTTGTAAAATGAGACCCAATTTGAACCTTTTCCACATGCTCATAGTATATCTGAAAAAAATATTAAGAAACTGACAGTCAAATCATAGGTATAAAAGGCCTGCAGTTTTCGTCTATGCTTAAATTTTTTAAGAAAAAAAAATTAATCGAATGAATGTTTAATAAGAATCCTGCAATATTTGTGTACCGCGTTTCGCCTTAACAAAATATTGTCAGTTCCTCAGCTTGCTTTATCGACCGACGTTAATTTTACCAACACGTTAACAGTAATGCTGTAGTTCAACAGGATGTCAGGACTTAAAAAGCATGAACATGTCTGCTGTGCATTTTATTAATTTGTTGGTTGCAAATTGAAAGTACATTAACATTTTGAATGAATAACCGTCCATTTTGAACGCATTCTTGCATTTGGCATCTTGCTCATGAGTGTGATATTGCTTTCGCTATAGTCACATGGGGAAACTAGGCCTGAATCGGATATGCTTTTTGGCTGCATTCTGCTTGCTGAATATTTTGTCGATCGAATCATTTACGCAAACGCAGAAAGACTTCGCCGATGAGATTCACATTGACCAACGCGGTATTGTCAACCCTCCCGATACGAAGATGAACGATATGGTGAGTTTTCATATTGTATTTATTTTTTACTTCTGTAAGCAGACACCATATTACAACGTTCAAACCAAGTTGCTATATTTTTCTATTTTCTCTTTACTCAGACCCATTAACATATGAGCCTTATGCTCACTTGCACACCAAAGAGGCTTTATAATTGCTGCAGGCATTGGACGCCGGGCAAAGTAGCCTGCCTAGTAGCCTCTACTATTCAAACTTTATGCACACTACTTAAAACAGTCTGATTTGTTGAGACAATTCCAATGCCATGACTGTTATGCTCATAAATTTACGATGGTTTTTTTTAAATGTTATTTTAAAACGTTAATTGCCATCGAAGAAGATGGCATCATAATCAATTTTATAATTTTTGTAAACAATTAAGACTGATGTGTAAATAAGCATACGTTTTATTTTGTTCGAAACCTGTGAATGGTAAGAACAAACATAATAGGTTGCTTGTTATTAATGAGAAAGCTAAGAAATACTTAGTTACGCTTATCGATAATCCACCCAACTAGAAAAATAATATTTATACAGCAGGATCAGTGTCAGCTACGTAATTAAAAATATCCTTGGAATAAATTAAAACGTGTATTAGGAAGGCGTGTGTTAATCAAAAGCGATATCAAAAAATGTACAAGCATTGTTTCAAAAAGTCAACGTTAATTAACATCTGTTATATACATATTGAAAGCTAACGGATTATTACAATTGCAACTCCTAATGGAGTTGTTACTGAAAGTAAGATATCTAGATTTCGAGTGAGGTGGTAAAATTATATTTATCGTGTATTGGTCAGAATCATAAAAAAAAATTTCGCAGAAAAAGGATAGATTTAAAAAAAATATATTTGACTATATTTCCTATTCAGAAACGTAGCATGTATCCTTAAGTTCGGACCAAGGAAAGGCCACGCAGCATGACAAAATATCACTCGTTTAAGTTTGTAGAATAAGTTACATTCTGCCGAACCTTTAAGCATTAAGTATTATTGAATTTGTTTTCAGACAATTTTGCCGCTAATAAGACTCATAAGTGACATTTTTCTTTCATTGGCAATAGCATCATGACAACCTGCAGGAAGCACCAGCGCCTCCAGCAACACTTGAGACAATGGCCTTTTCAAAACGCAATGTGAAAAATAAACAACATTATGTACCTTTGAAAATAGATAGAATCGGACACGGGCCTTTGGATACCATTAATGGATTCCAAAGAAGATAGACATTTGCGAATCACTTTATAATGGCAAATAAAAATGTCATCTGGTGAAATAATCTTCTCCTGCAATTTTTCAAAACTTGCTGAATAGGCTTGACTCGTGGCAAATTAAAAGAAATGCAAATACATTGAACTAATTAAGATGTTGTAAACTGCGTCGGTAGTTTCATGAGCTGACTTACATGATAATGCGCTTCATTGTTGTTAGTATCACGCTAAAAACGCTGTATTACTGAACAATGCAAATAAGATGCACGAATCAATGCCAAGGATCTGACCTAACGGTCAGTATAAGATATCGACAGTATATTTTAATGCGTAAGATATAAAAGGAAGTATACAAGCTCTATGCGTCAACATGAAAGCGACAGTTAGCATGTGGATAATTTCTGTAAGTATTTGCGCACAAATTGAAGCAACAGTAGAATATCGTCATCGGCTTTACAGCAGAGGACTTTTTTACTTTAAATATTAATAGGGGCAGCCTTTGGCATAACCGGCACTGCAAATCGAATTGTCGGCAACCACAAGAGAGACCGACCATCTGATACTAACTGAACAATATTGATTTAAGGGGCATTTTCTATACGACGTCGCCCTCGGGTGATGTAAAAAGCTACTTCACTATGATATATGACTATAATATACACTTTCTGGAGCTAACTAGGCAACGTCTACAGTCCTCCCATAAGAGCATGTTTACGGGGCGATCAGTGCACTAAATGCACATTTGAGTGGAACTGTCCCATTTTCACCTAACGGTCAATTAAAATTCATTGCACCGTGGTGTAGAACTGGCCATCAGAGGTCCACTAGCTTAAGATCGTCTTATTTACTATATCTGCAAACTTTATCTCCTTCACCAAAGCGTACGTTTTCCATCACTAAGTACTAGGCGTTTAGATGAGATCGGAAGCGCGTCCTTGGTTAGATGTATTGGTATGTTTAAGGAGTGGAAAAATGTATTGAACAAAACAGACAAATATTCGTTTATTCCCGAATCCATTTACATATATAAATAAAACATATTTCTACATACGAATAAATAAAAATCTATGGCAAAAAAGCCTATGTAGGCCGACTTATATGCCCATATTTCCAGCGTTTTGCCTCGCAAAAACGGTGCTTTTAGACTTTTGGAGGATGGCGGCATAGGAAAAGCACAGATGGAAATTTAAAGAAGTCAGCGTCAAGTGATAAAATGTGGTCGTAGTTTGTTACCCCAGCCGATAGAAGCAAGTCATTTTGCATCCTACTTAATCTGCGCGGCGCTTTGCCTCACGTACATTACCATTATAGTTCCAGAAGTGAAAGCTGGACCTCAGGTTAGTTGAATTAGACGAGCTCCTAACTACCATTTCTATTTTTTATAAATTTCAAGAAACCTGAAATTTGGTAATCGGCTTTTGCCTCAATAAGTTAAACGATAATACAGATTGGGAAAATATAAAGACAAAAATCAACATAACTTCTAAATTCTGCAAAATAAGATTGTATTAAGCATTTATTAAGTTGAATTCCACTGCCTGTCCTAATTACACACACACACGAAACCCTATTACTACCGTTTTAATTGGAAAACATTCAGGGAGTAGGGATTTATTGGTGGGCCTTCATAAGTACCTGTTGCCAAATTCATTCAGCAGTTATCACAGTATGTCTCACTGCTTCTTCTTTCTACACAAATATAAAACACTGTTACAAACGTTTTTCTAAGACAAATGCTGCAAAAACGTTAGAACGACATGCACTTCATTAGATACTGTTGATCGAAAACGATTTTGAAATTGTGGCAGATTTCACGACAAGCTATGTTTACTCAAATTATGATTGTTTTCTTTGATCTCCAAGGGAAATAAATAAAAATTTCTTCCAATGGCAGGAGATCATTGCTGAATGTGCAAAAATGCGGGTTTAAATTGAGTGTCAGATCCTTGGAGGATTCTGTGTGGCTTGTGGCATACATTTTTTCATATAAATAGGAAACATTCGGCAGTTGTAGAACCGACAATCTCCTGGCAACTTTGGACGATAAATTTTTACAACAAACTGCAAAAAATGAACAGTTCTATCGCCCAAGATCGTACCTCTGAGCTTCGTGCATAACGGCAATTTTGAAATAGTTTAGTGTTCTCTGTGATATATATATGAAGATGAGGCGATTACGGAAACTATAGTTTTACTTTCCTGACGTTGCAAAAGCGTACAGGCTTCCGTCATCAGAGGTGTGTGTTGAACCGTGCCTTATAGTATTTATACTAGGTGACAGTCATAATCAACGCAACAGAAGAGGGGGGGGCGATACATTAAAGGGATGCTCAACTCTCGACGTCTTGAAACAGATTAGTCTCAATCAAGGGATCTCTCGTCGGATTCTGCTGTTCGCACCTTTGCCGTTGTCATTGATCTACGTTGCCGTCCTGGGCCAGTGATTCTCTTTGTGTTCACACTCTCAGCTTCTTTTGCACTTACAGGATGCGCGAATGAAGCGGTTAGGCTGATAATTGCTTAGTGTGTTTGTGGTGCGGTTACTCGTGAGGGCCCGGATTAACGTTCCGTCCAATTTGGTGT
>JAYGXS010000007.1:32129577-32150183 GCA_036362985.1 Ligula intestinalis | reverse complement strand
GGCACGAAGTGCTACAGTCAGCACAACGAGGGAAATCTTTGCACTTCGCGTGTCTTTAACATACGCGCAAATAGAATTTATTCACAGATGCCTTGGCAATTGAGTGCTTCTGAAGAGCTTGTCCCACAAGCCACGGATGAACGCAATATTGGTGAGGAAATGGGTGATGCAGCATGGCAGGCGGATGACTCGAGTCCTTATTCAAGACTGCCACTTCAGACTGAACAAATACCGCCAGACGATTGTAAAATCATCTTCAATATGCTCACAAATCATCAGCGAAAACGGTAGAGAGCTACTCTACTTAGCTATTGATAAACGAGCCTGAGAATTGAGATTCAGACGAGATAGAGAACTGATGGAAAATTTTCGAAATCTGGGTTACGTCACAGAAGATGAGGATGCACAATTGGTTCACAACCTGTCATCCAAAGACCTAAAGCCAGAGCAAATTAAAATGCTGCAACACGCTGCTGGTTTCAACACCTCCGATGCCAACCCGGTTGATCTGGTAGCCGCCATCGAGTCGGTTCTTAAGCACTCCCATGAGCCCGCTGAGAGGCAGAACCCAATTTGACAACAAATTACGTCTCTTATCATGACGCACAAATGCCGGCTGGTTATCTCAAAAACAGAGCAAGACACCTTGAGGACGCTGAAGGCCGACAAAACAATCGTCATAATACCGGCAGACAAAGGGCAGTCTCGGTTTTACTAGGCAAAGCCGAATACCTACAGAAGGCCAAGGCATTACTCGAGGACTACGAAGCATACCAGAAGTGTAAAGGGGACCCGATGAAAACGTAGGTAAATAAAATCATTTCCACACTTACCACGCTACAGAGCAATGGTTCGATGACCATAGCAGAAGGATTAGCCATCATACCGAACGATGCAGCCATGGGAAGACTTAACGGCCTACCCAAGGTTCACAAAGAGGGTGCTTTACTTCGTCCGATTGTGTTACTCCGTGGCACACCCACCTTTAACCTGGCAAAATGGATGTTCCGATGATTAAATCCCCTAACGTCGGGCTCAGGTACAACAGTCCGATCAGGCACGGATTTTCCGGAGAGAATAACTGGATTAAAACTCGAGGCAGATGAGATCATAATATCATTCGACGTCACCTCATTATTCACTTCGATCCCGCAGAGTCTTGCCATTGAGACCGTAAGTGACCTCCTGGACAGCCAGTATATCAAGGCAGCCAAAACACCTAAACGTGGACATCTCTTGCAGTTGCTGAAGTACTGCCTCAGAACTTACTTTACCTTTTAAGGGGCAGTCTACGAGCAAACTAAAGATACACCGATGGGATCACGTCTACCAGGTTTCGTCGCTGAGGTTATCCTACAGGGTTAAGAAACGTTAGTGTTCGCCGACCACAAGCCCAAATTTTGGGCGCGTTATGGAGAACGATTCTTTTGTCATTATCAAGCGGGAAGGCGTCAACAACTTTCATGCCCTCCTGAACTCCATTTTTCCAGGCATTCAATTCACAATAAAGGCAGAAAACGATGGATAGCTAGCATTCCTAGACGTTCTGGTTCATTGCAAGACTGACGGGAACCTCAAAACGACGGTTTACAGGAAGGCTACCAGCACTCGCCAGATCCTCAGTTACCAAAGCAACCATCCATTGTGTCACAAACGCAGCTGTGTAGAAGTCTCTACAAGAGGGCTGAGACAAACTGCAGTGAAACAGCCGACAAAGTGGCCGAACTCCGCTATCTACGGCAGATGTTCACCATCAATGGGTACCCCCGGAGCTTCATAGAGCGCAGTAGGCGGACTAATCAGATAAGAAAGCCAATGGTCGGCCAACCAAAAGTCTGGCGGGCGCTACCGTACATCGCAAACGTGTCTGAAGCAGCTGCTCGACTGCTGCAACCATTGGGTGTCGGTATCGCCCACAGACCCGACGCAACGATCAGGCGATTGGTAATGAAACCAAAGCCCCCCCTGTCCCGAGGTGAAACTGCCAACGTCGTGTACCGGATCAACTGCAGTACCTGCGAAATGAACTATGTAGGGGAAACGGGCAAGTGATTGCAGACACGTATTACCGAGCACGAGGGAGCGGTGCGCAGACAGGAAGAACGCTCTCTAGTGGCAGAACATAGTGCAGCCATTGGACACAAGTTCGCTTTCAAAGACGCTGAGATCGTGGGGCCTGGAAGCGACCAAACGACCAGGGAGAAGCTCGAAGCCTGGCATACAACACTAAGCTCCATTAATCGGGATGTGACGCTACCAGTTGCCTACCAAAGTCTACGGGAAAAGCACAGGAAGCAGAACAACAGGCAGATACGCCGACCAAACGCACCAGCCGACAACACAAACGAGAGCGTAGGATCCCCCGATGCAAATACAAATGGGAGACAAGCTGTTTCGACTACAATCCTGCGAGATGGCTAACAGGATGGGAACGCGAGTTAAGACGAGCCCAAGCCGATATGAGATGAAGGTAACTTTGACTGCCAGGCCGCTTGCAACCGAGAAGTCAACGCGAACATGGCAACCGCAATTTGCACCTAAAGGGGAAGTTGTGAACCTGACATGACGTCGGCCAGGCCCAACATACGAACGATGCGCACCCGATCAATGGAAATTCTCCCACCAACGCCACCAGCCCCGGATAAGACGAGCCCGCAGCCGCATGAAAACAGTCATCCCCATGCCTACCTAAATTTTACCTATGAATACTGTGAACGTTCGTGCATTTACCACCATTGACAATGGAAGCTTGTCTGATACCGAAACGTCATGACATTAAATCCTTCGTTCCTGTGATCGCCTTGCCTTCTCATCTATATATATATATTTATAGCAGACAGGGGGGATGACAGCATTTGGAGGTAACTTGATACTTAAATGTTTCGGGCTTTTTTGCATTCATCAGCCAAGCATAACCCTGAACACCAACTGGGTCAGACAATAAAAGCAAACGCACTCACAGACAGCGCAGTTGATCCTCCACTGCGGTCAATCAGATAGGTCATTAGCACTTCAGCGAACCGTATTTCATCAGCATCTTGCTACCCGCCATTTGCTGTCACTGCAGGACGGGTATATATACACCTTGAAAAAAGCCTGCCCCCGCGAGGTTTGAAATTTTTAAGCAGTAGCGTTTCAAGAGGAAAATACTTGTTTCCAACGACCAAAACATATTGTGTTAAGATCAACACAGCTGATTTGCGTACAAAGCCGGATACTCACATAATTTGTTCCCTGAACAAACAGTAGTACATTATTCCTCTCCTCAGTCACCACCTTGTTCTAAATCAATCTGCTCGCAAAGTACCGTTTTTACTAGCAAAGCATACAATCGTCAAAAATCTTCCTTTAAAGCGTAAGGAGCAAACAAACTTCTACAACGCTGGTGCTAGTGAAATTCTCAGACGCTAGAAGGATATCATATTCTCGCCTCTAAGTATAGCAAACTTGAAGGTTAAATGGAAAATTTGAAAAAAATCCTCCAACAGACAATCGCTGTGATGGAAAAAGTGATGACATCAATGCATACGCATGGACCGCCTGAAGAAGAACAAGGGATGCCTATACCTGAAGTAAAGGCCACCATAGTGGACAACCTAGACACCGGTGAGACAATTTCAGACAGATCCGATGACCAAGCAGTCACACCATCCGTTTCGAGCTCTAGGCCCACTGCAGCGAATGTGACTCTCGTCAGGAGGGTTATCAAGGTGTAGTTGTTCAGGGATTGCAAGAAACAACTTCAGACAGCTCTGACGACCAAGCAGTCACACCAACTAGTTCGAGCTTCAGGCCCACAGCAAAAATGTTGGAAAAACTTCAGCTAAGGGCACACGACACTGGGAGGATCATGATTACTGCATAGTTGTACAGGGGCTAAAAGAAGACATTTCAGATCGCTCAAACGACCAAAACGATCCAGACATGATTACCTTTAACGATGCCCTGGGTGATATGTTTCTGACAGGAAAATAATTTGAAGTTTTGAGGTCATTTCGTGTCGGGAAAATGCTGTCAGATACTGCAGAAATGCTTTAACCCAGACCGCTAAAAATCATATTTAAAAACGCGGAACATGTTCAGGAAATCCTGTCTTAAATACTAACCTACGTCACTCGCATAAAAGTGTTTTTTTCAACCGGACTTCTCCCTGGAGGAATGGCTGAAACGCCGAGAACTAGTAGTGGAACTACAGTCGAGGAACAAGAATGGCGAGGTAGGCCTGAAAATCTTCAACGGGAAGATAATTCAGAAGAAAACATTGAACAAAACCGTGAAACTCCAAACGACGGTCAGTAAGTGACTGTTACAACCGGATTACACCGTACAAAGAAACTAAAGTGCATGTAAACCAATTCAAAAATCCTGCTCTCCAAATTAGATGAGCTTAATATTACTATTTGCCAAATGGAACCAGACATCGTCTGAATAACAGAAACATGGTTGTCCACGAAGGCAGGTGACCAGGAAATTGCTCTCCCCGGGTTTCAAGTTTTCCGAAAAGATAGAGTTGGGCGTCAAGGTGGGGGTGTGCTAATCTATGTTAGACATGGCCTGCTCGTGTCCAACAAATCCGAAAACCTTTCGACCAATATAGAGGCAATATGGCTCACCGTTAGAACACCGGGGTCACATACCTTTGACATCATGGCGGCCTACCGTCCACCATCGAGCAACCAACAGTCAGACCTTACTCTGATAGAAGGAGTCAAATAAATTGCGAAGAGATCCGATGTCATGGTCATGTGAGACGTTAACACCCCCCATATCGACTGGAATGTGAGTTCTGCGCCCGGCTCAGAAGTAAATTTCGATCGACTTTTCCTGCGCACAGTACAGGCATCTTTCCAAACGTAACACGTCCTTTATCCGACCAGACTACACAAAGGGCAACAAGCTAATTGCTCACGCCTAGTACTAACCAAAGCACCTGATAGCGTGGACATTGTAAACTGTTTACCACCTCTCGGAAAAAGTGATCACGTAGTGCTAGAGTGGGAATGTTCACTCTTTTTTGTGCCCGATCGTAGTGTGGTAACCAGACGCAAAATCTGGAGAGGGTACTTAACACAAATGAAAACCACAGTGACTGAAACGATCTATTTACCGGGTGCGTTCTTGATGGTTGGTCAGCATTCAAAGCCGTATTACATGGACTAATTTCCGATTTCTGTCCTTTTGCGGTATAGAAAATTAACAAATAGGCCTTTTTGGCAAAGGCCGACGCTAAAGAGGGAAGAAAACCGCAAAGTAATGATGTTCAAAATCTATCGCAGGGAGAGAGAGATGATCCCCATATCGTACAATAGGTATAAGGTGCAGAGAATCAAGGTTAGGAGCCTGATATAATTTGGCCGCCAAAACTTCAACAGTAATCTAATAAACCCTGCAGTAGGTAACCTAAAGCTTTTCTAAAGCTACGTTAGGCAATGCACTCGAAATAGGGGCCCTATTCCACCGCTTAAAAACAGATAACGGTGTAGAAATTTTCAAGATTAACGAAATGGCGAACATATATCCTGCTTCTTCTAGTCGGTCTTTACGAGATAGTCTGAGTTCACCGCTATTAACTGCAGTGTGGGTGTGATCCAGACCATAGATTTGGTTGCATTCACGAAAACTACCGTTCTGCGAGAACTTCTACAGCTCAAAGAAACGAAGTCTTCAGGTCCTGATGAGATACCTGCAAAGCTATTATAAGAGCTAGCCATAGAGTTGGCGGTACCCCTGAACCTAATCTTCTGAGCTTCTTTTAATACTGGATATATGCCACCCAATTGAAATGCAGCGTGGATCTAACCCATCCACAAAAGTGGGAGTCGGGCAACCGCAAATAACTATAGACCGGTCAGCCTCACCTCAATATCCTGCAACCTTATAAAACGCATAGTTACGCGAGCTGATGCACTTTTCGGAGCAACATCAACTTCTTTCTGATAAGCAGCACGGATTCCGCAGGGGAAGGTCCTGCTTGAGGGTGTGATTCACGCCTTCACTGAATCCATCAGTCCACGTCCTGAAAGTGGCTAAATCCGCAATGTCGAGCTTGTATCTAATCAAGCGAGCCTTTGCTAAGTTTGACAAAGTTGTATTTGGCAAGGTTTTCGGCACGTTCGTGCGACCTTGAGTGCCACCAAAGCCTGGAGACCTTGGACAGCCAAAGACAAAAGAACCTCGAAAGGGTACAAAGATGCGCAACAAAATTAGCACGAGTCCAACGGAACCTCCCTTATGAGACGCGGTTGGTAAATCTTGACTTGCTTTCTCTGAATTACAGGCAGCTACGTGGGGACCTAATCCAGACATTTCGCATGTTGCGTGGTCAGGATTGCTGCCTCCAAACAAATGACTTCTTTGAGCAGGCCACCACCTCTAGGCTGCGAGGACACCTCCTCAAATAACGTTTTACTGGGGCAAGACTTGACTGAAGAAAATTATTTTTCTCTAAGAAGGTAATCCAGACATGGAATACCCTTCCTGCGGATATTGTCATGGCCCCTTGCGTGGATGTTTTTAAGGCAAACCTAGACTGATTCACTGAGTATCGTCGCGATTAAGTACTAAAAATCCAATCACTGAAGTGTTCCGAATCCAAAAATGGAAGCGATCTACATCCAAACCCTAAAATTCTATAAAATATATACTAATAGTAATTTATAAGTAGTATTATTATTAGTACTACACCAAATGAGTTTCAGAAATTATCTAGTTATGACGTCTCTGCTCACTATGCGATCCGCGCCGATCGTGTCTGAGATCGCATCTACCGCACCTATGGTCCTAGGCTACGCGGCCCTGTCACAACTTTTTCTCGTATCGACGGACTACTGATGACGTGGCGGGTTCCTTGGCTCTTGGCATAGCAAAAACGGATCATGGTCGCATCTCCGGTTCTTCAGGACGTTCTCGTGACTCCGAAGTCTCCTCCTCGTATGGTCCTTCGGTTGTAGATATTACTCCGCATGGACGCCATGGCTGCCATCAACATTCACTGAAGCATCATGCCACTATCAGTCACATACTTCCCCCACGAGCGACAGTTTTTTTCTCCTTAAAACCACAAATGACATTCCATTTTGAATTATGAGCCAGTCTTAGGAGTTTTTTTACTGTCTGCTCTCCTTCTTCCTTAGTTACACTGCTGGCTCGTGTAAACTGAGTGTGAGTTTATTACTTGAAACAAGCCAGTAGTCGTGTGAATTGGTGTCCAGTTCTTCTTTGGAATGTTTGGCTATGCCGATGCATTTCTTAAATCCTATGAACTAAGAGGGAGTTCAAAGGCGTTTGCCTATATTTCCTATAATAAATTTGACTTGAATTGACTTGACTGGGATGAAATTGTAGCTTTGTTTACATAATATTTCCCTTCAATATATTTTTTCGTAACTGCTTCAGCATTCTCATTTAGCGTAATAGGTTTCAGAAGCACCACTTGCTATCAAACGAGCTCTCGTCTAGATGGCTGGGTTTGCCAAAATGCATCTGGGGTTTGGGTTGACAAAAGGAGAATTTTAAAGGTAAAACAAAGGGTCATGCCAAGTCAAGTTTATTAAAGGAAATATAGGCAAACGCCTTTGAATCCTCTATTGGTACATAGGATTTAAGAAATTTATCGGCACAGCCGAACATTTCAAAGAAGTCGTTGAAACAATTGTAGACGGCTACTCCCTTGTTTTAAGTTATGCACTAACACTCAGTTAACACGAGCCAGTAGTGTAACTGAGCAAAAAGAGCAGACAGTAAAAAAACTCCTAAGGCACGGGTCATACTTCGAAATGGAATGTAATTTGTGTTTTTTAGGAGAAAAACTTTCGCTTGTGGGGGAAATTATGTGAATGATAGGAGCATGATGCCTCTGTGAACGTTGGTAGCAGCCGTGGAATCCATGGCGAGTAATATCTACATCCGAAGGACCATACTAGGAGGAGACATCAGAGTCACGAGAACGGCCCAAAGAACCAGAGATTCGACCATGGTATGCCTTTTCTGTGTCAAGAGGAGAGGATTCTGCCATGTCGTTAGCAGTTGATTGATACGAGAAAGGGCGTGACAGGGCCACGTAGCCTAGGACCAAAGGTACGGCAGATCCAACCTCAGACGCGATCAGCGCAGTTTGCATTGTGAGCAGTTGCCCGTGACCAGCAAAATGGCCCTCTAAACTGTGGCGCCGTGGAGGAAGATGGCCAAGTCACTAGGGAGAGACCCATTTTGGTTAAAGATGCCTACGATTTGAGCGTCCTCTAGGGGTGACGACAAATCAGACAGTTGAAGGTTCTTGCGTGACAACCCGTTTGCCGGTGTTGCCTTTCAATTGGCATCATTTGGAGCACGTGCATATACGAGCCCGATACTTTAATCTCACGCCTGCTGCAGGAAGCATTGCAGTCGAACCCGGACTTTTAATAATGCAATGAGCTGTGCATTTTTTATCTCATGGTAATGACCTGGAACGGGAGTCCGCATTGTCTTGCTAATAAAATACTGGTCAATGAGAATACTTTCTGCTTTCTTTTCAATGACCGGGAGCTTGCATATTTTGGAGATTTCAGAATAGTTTCCGGCGCAAAGCTCTTATAACAGTACTTCGTTGCGAACCGTCTTCCTATCAGGAGGAATAAAATAACGCTCAACTGAGGTTCCTGCATAGGTGCTTAAATTCGCATAATCTGCCAAGATTCCTCTCTCATAAGTGTCCAGTCAACACCGACTCAGGCAGGCCAACGGCCTTGCAAAATAAACGCAACGTGATTCGAGTCCCGATCCAGGATTGTCATCATCTTCCACCCAAGTGCAAGGCAACGTTGTATAAAGGCGGCAGAAAGGTTTCTGCAAACTGTTATAGACCAATCAGCCTCACTTCGATATGTTGCAAGATTATGGAAAAAAGTAATAAAGCGAGAGCTGATGCATTTCTTAGAGCAGTATATCCTTCTATCGGATGCGCAACATGGGTTCTGCAGAGGCAGGTCCTGCGTGAAGAACCTGCTCCATTGTTTGGAATGCTGGACTTGGGCAGATGATGGAGTAAATCCGCTTCATGGAATCTACATGCACTTCAAGTAGGCTTTTGATAGCGTCCCAGATCAACGACTTCTGCACAAACTCAAGTGTTCGAGGAAATCTGCTAGAGTGGATTCAAAGCTTCTTACTTGGCCGCTCCCAAACTGTCCATATTGGTGACCGGCAGTCGGCAGACATTGCAGTCGAGACCGGTGTCCACCAAGGCTCTGTCCTTGGCTTTATACTGTTCATTATATACGTCAATTACTCCGTCCGTGAACTGGACTGCGATGTGGCTACGTTTGCCGATGACATTAAGATTTGGACTCTCCCTGACATGCTTCAAACACTCTTAGCAGAGGCCATCCGCTTCGAATATACTCTGCACTCCCCCTCCCCCGGTTGACAGTTTTTCTCCTTAAATCTCTCAAATGGTATTCAAACTCTTAGACTTCTGAACAATGCCTTAGGAGTTTTTTCACTGTCGGCCCTCAAATTTCTGGCTACGTCAATGTTCTGAAATGTTCTGCAGATCAAATGCATTGAAAAAAACTGTACCAATAGGGAGTTTTAAGGTATTTACCTATATTTTCCTCAATAAAAACCTGACCTGTCCGGAACAATGGCGGAGCAACACCAAACATGTACAACAATCCTCAAAGTCCTTTCGATGCCAGACACAACGGTCTTGACGTCTTTCAGTTTTTCAATGAAGTGTGTTTAAGATACAGCTGTATGTTCTGAGTGGTCTGTCCGAACATTGCAGACGTCCGCGCTTTACAGAGACACGTACATGGATGTTGTATCTGCTGGTGTGCACGTTATTGTCGATGCATCTTTGTGTCATATTCGTGTGAACAAGAGCCGTGTTTTTAAGCCACAGATTTTTATTAACTCGTCACTGATCACGCATATTGAAAAGGATTCAAAGTAAACAAGTGCCTACACAATTTATGAGGCGGCTGATACCTGCACTACGCTCAGTTAAACCTGTATATTTTAGAAAAAAATGCTGCGTTATGTTTGCAAACATATGTTTTTAAGCAAATCACAATCAGGCTAGATCATTTGCAAGGTAATTAAAAATGCCCAGGGTTAAATAGTGTAGTCTCAATTAAATCCATCATGTACGGGGCAGCAGCAAGGCAAGGTCGGCGTGCAGACGTTCTTGCGTTGGGGGACCCGGAGGGATAGGGGACGGTATTTGGGTTTGGGCAGGTTGATAAGAGGGCAGATACATGGAGCGATTGTAGGTGCTTGTCTTTCCCCAGCGCAATCATGATCACCCATCGCCCTGTTCTGTTAACGTGGCCAGTCAATCGATGTTTGGTGCATTGCAGATTACTGGTTCACAATTGACTCGCCTCGCCACATGTGATGACTGATCTACTAAGCGTGAATTGGCAGTCAAATCAGTCAATCAGTCAATCGATATTTTTTCGAAACGCTGCTTACTGGTATGAGCCGGATTTGTGGTCAGCGCTGGCAGAAACACACTTCAAACTAAGCTCATTTAACAGACAAGGCCTGGTGCGCGACAGACGGAGGCTGCAGCACGCTCCCCCTCGCTTCTCTCGGTCGAAATCCACCCCTGGCCCAGTCAACCCTTCTCTTAATTATTATCCTACTTATTCTGCACAAAATACAATTTCCTTCTACATTGGCTTCCCCGACTTCTATCTTCTTCTACGGAACTGTGCCTGGCAGATTGCAGTAAATAGGGTTTAACCGGCTTAGCCTTAATCCATTTGCTATACGATAATTGTTGTTATTTGCGCGCAGCGAACGAGTGCCACTAGGGGTTAGGGCGATCGCCACCTGGCGTCGGTGTCGGCCACGGAAGTGCAAGGGCTTCTGCTAGCTTTTTCTAACAAAACAGCACCAGATTTGCTAGCCCTATAGCCACTGCTTTGGCTGTTGCATACACCTTTTGGTGTAGGCCCTTGCAAAAATTGGCTGGTGTCTGGTAGACAACCTGAATGGCTTCGTTGGTGTTGACTCGATGATTCTCATTGACAAGATGTACGAGCATATAACTGCAGATCGATCTACTTTCCTCTTTACTTAACCAGGCCTGTATAGGCTCACGTAATCTCGTTTCCGGGCGCCCCGTTGATCGGCCTAAGTAATCTACACAGCAGGAGCAAGTGAAAGAGTAAATACGCAGAGATTTGGCCGTCAGCAAGAGCCGGTTTATTCCTCCAAACCGGAGGAGCACTTATGCTTAAGTTGGCATGCATGCATTTAGTAGATGCATGGCGAATGCGTTCATATTATTAAGTCATACTTGTGGAGTTTTTCTACAATTAAACCATGATAGGCAATTTTACCATAGGGACCGTTTTAGCAGGCGCAACATGTCCTGTTCTTTGTGAAACACTCCGCATTCTTTCCATGGACACATATATAAACATACTGCCCTGACATACACTGGCGAGCCAACGAACTGGTGGCTCAAAGGTTAGGGCGTTTAACACTTACCAATAAGGTCCCGGTTTCGAGGCTTCCGTGGGGCACCATGTATGTCTAGATACGACTGCCGGACTCCGGCAAATATAGTGTCATTGGTCATCATAGGCACCTTTGTCTTTGTCGGTTATGTCGATGTGCCAGCTCATGGTGAGTGCTTGAGTGAGTGCTCCAGCGGCACCAAGGGCGGATGAATGTGTCATCTAACAGATAAATGTAGGCGTATCGGTCACTGTATATCCCCGATCAAATACCGGCAAGACAGCGACTTCTTAGATCATTGTTTTGGGCCCTTTACTCTGATGAAACTAGTCACCGCTACAAGGCTCGTGTGGAGCACTATGTGGGTCTAAGCATGATTGCTGGTTGACGGATGCTCACGCATAAATGACCAATTTAGTCTTCCTTGTCTTACAAGATAATGCAACATCTCAATACTATGAGGTGTAGGCTCTCAGGTACTGTGGCGAGGCCTTACGCATAAAGCGACAAATGACTTCATTTAGAACATACAGGAACATAAGCGTATCGCTTTTAATCCTGAGAAATAACAAATTACCTAAAATATACCTCAACACGTGGTTTCTAGACACCAACCGAAAATACCAATAGCTAATATTTATACGATTTAAGGCAAATGTACGCATCTCAGACATGAATATTTTGAGAAGAAGAATAATCGAGCACTGTCATTATTGCTTTGTAAGCCTGAGCTTTCCAGCCGCTGCAGGAGCCCATCATCAGCAAAGGTAAAAGCAGCGAGACGATGGCCAAACCAAAACTTTTTTGATATTACTACCTTTTTAAATTTTAGCTGTGTTGTGCACACACCAGAAATAGCTACCCCATTTTGTACTTTTCCCTATTCTGATGATGGGCTCGTGCAGTGGCTTCAAAGGTCAGGCGTATAAAAAAATATGTTTAGTGCTCGATTAGTATTATTCTTCTGCTTCTCAATATATGCATAATATAGATACGTGGGTAGCTACGTTGACAATGAGTATGGCGCCTGCAATATACACATTTTTTTATGATGTCGACTGTTTTGGCGAAATAACTGCAAACTTGTAATTTAAGTTAACTATGCACGAATACTAATATTCTGCCTTTGGCCATGGGCCCCATTTTTATTATGATGGTTCATTGCTGCACGGGTATCGATTGCAGCAAACTGCACGTTTGAGTTGACTAATTTTCTACCTGCACGAAAATAAACATATGTGCATTAACTAATGAACGTCTACGGGGCGCCTTTCTTGCGCATCGGTGACGTTCTTGCTACCTCTGCGATCCTCTCCACGTGTGATCCTATTTTAATTATAAAAACCCCGGTGGGCTCCACCCAGCTTGCTTTAACCAATCTTTTGGGAACAATTTGTCTGCGAGCCACAGGGTTTATCTTTAAAAAAAAACAGTCAAATGACATCCTAAACTCTAGAATTTACGGAAAATGCCTTATTAGTTATTTCATCACCCGCTCAGTTCAATTTACTGCCATCATCACTGTTTGCATTGTTCTGTTAGAATAATGTATTTCGTACCCATTTGGCACTTATATGAATTTCAAATGGATTTACCTATTTTTTCTTATAATACACCTGCCTTGCTATGAGGGTCATAGATAGTCATCTTTTCACTTTGCTTGGAACCCCTTCAGAGTATCTGACAGCTGTAAGAGCTGCTAACGGGTATTTTTTTACCATCACATAAGACGAGACTGGAATAGCCAATTTGGGCTTATTGGCCGTCACCAAGTTGCTACAATTTTCAGCGTAGCTGCAGAATATTTGCGTTGAATAAATGGAAGGACTCTTTGGACAACAAAGTCACTCCTGGCGTTAGCATGCTCTCATACGCACACAAAATCCTACTGCCAGGCCAAGCGTCTTTTGCTCTTTATAAAGCATACTGCATATACGTACATACAGTCATACATACACGCATACATGCATACACACCCGCACACACTTGACTGCTGATCCAACCACAACAGTCAGTCCATGAGCACAATTTTTGGAGTAACTTGAAGAAGTAAAACTCAGGCCAAATAATGTTGTCAAATATTTGCATGTCACGTCCGTTTTTACTTCCATTCCACAGGGTCTGGCAGAATAGACTATCGAATTACACCTACACGAGAAATACGATGAGACGGAGACTCGTCTCGTGTATGCACAAATGCTCCAGCTCCTAAATTACTGTCTCAAGACGACCATGTTTTTCAACCAAACTATCAATAAGCTGGTGAAGGGCGTGCCCATGGGTTGGTCCACATGTGGATTAATAACAAAGGCGGTCCTGTAGTGGCTGTAGACGCTTGTTTTCAAACACCAAAACTGAGACGAGGGGCTCGGTACTTGGACGACAGCTTCCTCATAATTGAGCAGGGTCATGTGCTGATATTAAAGGAACACAGTCTTTCCGGACATTCAATTCACGATGGAGGAAAAAGAAAACGTACTGGTGGCCTTCGTGGATGTCCTCGTTTGCCGCAAAGATTGAGGTTTCAGGAAAGCAACCAGCACTATGCAAGTCCTGAACGACGAAGGCAACCACCCAAATGGTCACAAACACAGCTGTTTAAGAGTGCTTTGCCGGTGAGTTGACAAACACTGCAGCGAAGTGGAAGAAAAAGTAGCGATTTGTTACCCACGCAATTTTGCAAACCAATACCTACCTAACCAAATGAAAAATCCACACCCATTTAGCCTAAAAGTCAAGAATGAACCACATGTGGTCAGCCGTCTTCTTACCCTACTTGGAGTTGAAGTTGCCCATAGGCCAGAAGCAACAATCAGGCGCTGGATCATGAGAGCGGAAGACCTGTAGGAGCCTGCCCACCAGCGCTGCCATAATCACTCATCTGCATGCTCTGGCAGCGTGGCCAGGCACTCGATGTTTGCGAACCGCTGATTGCTGGTATGCGCTGGATTTGTGGTCAGCGCTGGAAGAAACACACTTCACCACGGAGGCCTGGTGAACAGACGCAGCAAGCAACTGGCAACTGCCTGCTCTGTTACTGTGGCCAAGCAATCGATTTTTTAGCGCATCGGTGATTACTGGTTCACTCTGGACTCGCCTCGTCACTTGTGATGACTAATCTACTAAGCGTAAATTGGCAGTCAAATTAGTCAATCGATTTTTGCGAACCGCTGATTTCTGGTATGCGCTGGATTTGTGGTCAGCGCTGGCAGAAACACACTTCACACTAAGCCCTGTCAACAGGCAAGGCGGAACTCACTCGGCCTTTCGCTCCGGCACGCAGCGCTCTCTCTCACTCCTCATGGTCGAACTCTTTCCTAGGCCGAGTCAACCCTTCTGTAAATTCTCCTACTGATTCTGTACAGAATACACTCTCCTTCCACCTTGGCTTCAATCTCCGATTACGGAAATGTGCCTGGAAGATCGCAGTAGTTAGGGTTTAGCCGGCTTAACCTTTACTCCTTTGTAATAGTCCAACAGCGTCGAGAGTCACTGGTCTTCCGACACCCCAGACTGAAATTCTGGGCTTGTTGTCATCGAACGGGATCAGGTGCTCCCTTTCAAATGATGTCTTAGCAGTGTCTACTCGGACATTAAAATTTCCAAGGCGGGAGATTGAAAAAAGAACAGCCCCGCAGTATAATAATATTCCAGATCACAAAAAACCAAACATCCGGCACATAGCTGAATGGTAGAGTGTCGACCAATGGACTTGAAGTCATTGTACTGAGGCGACCACCGAGTAGTAAGCATAGCGGCCTGTTTTTGTGACTCACCTTACCCATCAGGGTTTTGTCAGTCTGGACTCGCCTCGCCACTTGTGATGACTAATCTACTAAGCGTGAATTGGCAGTCAAATTAGTCAATCGATTTTTGCGAACCGCTGATTTCTGGTATGCGCTGGATTTGTGGTCAGCGCTGGCAGAAACACACTTCACACTGAGCCCATTCAACAGGCAAGGCGAAACTCACTCGGCCTTTCGCTCCGGTACGTGGTGCTCTCTCTCTCTCTCACGCTCCTCATGGTTGAACTCTTTTCTTGGCCGAGTTTACCCTTCTGTTACTTCTTCTACTACTGATTCTGTACAGAATAAAAATTCCTTCTTCCTTGGTTTTCCCGACTTCTTTCTTCTTCAAAGGGTCCAGGCCTGGAAGATCGCAGTAGTTAAAACTTGGCCAGCGTAGCCTTAACCCCTTTTGCGATAGACCACCTCCAACGACAGGAAGCGGCTGTAGTCGTTTAGCAGACCTAGGGCAATTGTGCACAAGGTAAATTCGTCGGAGAAAGTGGACGGACGGGAATGGTCGAGCATGCGGTGGCAGTGGTGAGATGAAAAGACGTCAACTACCAGGCTGCAGATCACTCGACAGGACTTTGCCATATTTTCAGGTTTGATAAGGCCGAAACCCTTGCAAGAGGTGTTAACCGCTGTGACGTGAACTGTTTGAGTCCTGTTTCACAGGCCCCCAGTCAATCAAAAAGCGCAACAATGTAGCCTTTCCTTGTTACGGTCTGAGACAATGCCTGAGAAGGAGAATAAGTCGAACGCAAGTTCCAAACCATTAACGCACCAATTGGGGTTCAAGCGTTGGCATCATAAATGGATAATTATTGTACGCCTGCAGTTGGCCACTATGAACTTAAATACCGTGGGATCTGTACATTTTTCAGTCCTATCTGTTCCTGACACTTACCACGATACCATTGCCTATGATTAAGTATTGCCGACGGAATCTTAAACGTCCGGACAAAACTCTTGTCCCATTGAAGGCATCTTCTTTTTTAAATAACTCAAAAGGCCTACAGAAAACGTATACATTATTGGCTAGCAACATGAACAGGGTAGATGCAGACAACACATTATGGTGAAAGAGCAGGCTCAGTTTGAAATGGAGGTTCACAACCGCGGAAGGTCATTTGCAAATGTAGAGAACTGCCAGCCTTCCCAAACACCGTCATCGGCAAAGAACTTGCCGTCTTTTCATCTGTGTAACAACACTTGCAACTGTTGTAACGGTTTGATGGTTTTGCATTCATCCTGCCAATACAGAAATTATATTGTGGTGAACATCTGCATAACAAATAATGAATTTACTGATGACAATAGTACTTGACGGGTTCTTCATGAGCATGTGTGGTATACACGAGCTTATTCAAATAGATTTTGTTGCATCTCAATGAAAATGCAGACTCTTATATTGTAATTGTGACAGCAATACCTTCGAAAATTAAGGAGTGGGACACCAATATTTTTTATTATCGTTTGAACATGGTCCAACATCAATTAGCAGACGATGCTTGATTTTGGATGAAGTGCAACAAGCAAAACACGTTTTCCTACAAACTGAGCATATCATCGGTGAAAATTTCGAGCGATAATGCTCGCGCTGGTGTACTGGGTCACGAAAACTTCTCGACCCTACGTGATTTGAGCCAAGGCAACTAGGTGTGAAGTTATATTGGAACACAACCGGCTCCTCGTCGTTAAAAGGGAGCCATTGATGTTCCCTAAATATTACTGTAATTATATTATTTTCCCTCTACCGCATAAAGTGTATGTCTGCCCATTTCTGGCCCTTGGCGCGAAGTGGTCTATTGTAACCAGACGCGAGGCGTCAATCAGACATTTGATAATAAAAAGTGAATGCCCCTATCACGACATGGAAAGGCCATCTTTGTACACCGGCTTAAGTGCATATTCTGTTATGTTGAATATGTTGGTTTACGTGTAAAACTTTGCACACCCTGCAAGCGCAGTTTCAAACATAATCAATCAAAGTTTTATCGACAGGATAATGGTGCTCCAGTTTAATCGCCAATATTTGGACTCAGTGGACTAGGAAGCTAAAATGTGTCTGCGTTTCGCTTCTGATATATTTGTTTAGCCTTAAAATCTGTCAAGTAGTCGTTGAATAACGTTATCTGGCGAACCAAAAGCACAAGGTAGTCCCCTGATTCTATTAATGTTCATTAAAAAACAATGATGGAGTTCGCCTTGCTATAATATGGAAATGACTTCCACTTACGGAAACAATTATCCAGAAATTGGTTTTGATTTTTCCAACTGAGTCTTTTTTACTGCAACGGCGATGGTGTAGTTAGAAATGAGCTTTCTTATTTGTGCAATTATTCAGGCTTAACACATCAGCTGAACGGATAAGCGTTATTTTACACTTTGTCACGCATTAAAGACAACGATGAAACCTCGACTTATTAAAAAAAGAGGGCAGATCTTTACCAAGTGTGAGAACACATAATTTAAAAAACAACTGATCAAAAGTATTGCTGGCCGAAACACTAGGGTCAGGTTGGTCATTAAAACGCATCGCTTTTTACCAGTTCTTCATGAAATCACTCAAAATGACGGCCATTAGAACGTTTATAGTGATTTTCAGCGTAAAACTGCCCCGATGCATGTTGTGCTCGTTTATCCTGAAAAAGTCGACTAAGTTTATTTGCCGGATATAGAAGCCACCCCTAAAGATTTTTTTTCTGGTCTGAGTTTCATCCATTTCAACTGTCTGGTCGAGCATCTGCACCATAGTTTACAAAATACCCGGCATTTCGTCATAACTGAACCATATGTGTACACTCGTCGCCGCTCGTGTTCATGTGTATTATGTTAAACCCCTATACACATATATGCTGCTTTAAAGACCTTTTACACTTTTTTTACGTTTGTAGCATTTTCAAGGCACTGTGTGCTTTTTTCTGCCCTTAAACGTGCGTCGTCTAGGTTCATAATGTCTCCAGACTTCAGAAAATATATTTTTATACTTGTGTGTGTCATTCATATATTGAGCAAAAAGTGGAGCAGCACTTAAGATTCGAAGCAGCGACCTTGATGATCTACGTTTACCGCGCTTAACACGTACCGTCCAGCTCTTAGTCAACACACGAACGAAAGCCTATTTCAAGTTTCCTGAGATCCTACTTACCATGCTGGAGTAAGCTTAGTAAAGACCTCAGCAGGAACCGTCGCACAGAGATTTCACTTACATGTAAAAAAACTTACACCCATCTGCTGAGGGAAAGACATTCAACTTTTTTTCCATTTTGAATTTACTTCTAAAAATGTCATTCACTGCGTATCCCTTTTTCACCCACAGACCCCTATAAGCACGATGTTTCTAGGACAAAATGCTGGACGTAGGGTGCATTTCTTAACGTCCCTTAACATTTTGCGCTACTATTCCATCACAACCTGCACTGGATGGTCAATAAAAACTGAAAAGAAAGCTGGCAGGATAACGACGCTATTGGAAAAATGCCCTTAAGAATCAGCGGCCTTACCAGGCAGAACAGCAAACCATGCCTTGGCACCTAACTGTGTTCTGCAAGACTTTAATTGTGCGCCACTGCTACCTATCTTAAGTCGACACAGTTTTCCGCAAGCAGCGCGTCAGTTTAACGTCTGGCATCCTTATCCTTACTTGTTTTATCTTATTAACAAAGTCGGTGTATGGTACGGTTATAATCGTCGCATTTTGTAGGATCCATCTATTTCTAGTGTTTTTCTTTTTTTATTGAACACAAATATCACCTTTATGGGAATTCTACTAATTGATGCCGGCATCAGTGGGTTTTCTCGTGCAAAATTCGATGGTTCCAATGATATTCCATTTTATGTAGTATTTTTCCTTCCCAGTAATTTCTGTGCATGAAAAGCGGGTACTGCATTACAAAATATGCATGCACTGTTTGGACAAATTCCACTTAAAAAGGGTGTTTACGGAAGGCTTTTTTGTCGTGTACAGGCATTTCTGTCTGAGAAAATTCGAAAATAAAAAAATGTTCGTCACCAATACTGTATATTGGCTTGGTAATTCCCTTGCTGCCAAATAATATGCAGGCAAATTGCATCGGAAGCTTTCTATATTTACGTGTGTGGACTGTGAGCAACTTGGACAGGTGGCAAGGAGGACATTTGCCACAGTAAGCTTCATGTGCTGCGCTAGTGAGAATAGCCGTTTCCTGTCAACTAGGTTGCGAGCTGGCATTTTAGAAACTAAATAGCTATATATATCTTTCTAACACATTTATTAAAAGTCTGAGCACGCAATGAGAACTCAGACAATGAATGTATCGATCTGATGCCAACAAATATCGCTATGTACATGCACATTTGAACAACATGGTTGATTGGCTCTTTCTCCTTATAGCCGTTGTTCGTTTTTTGTTGACGCTTTTAGCGCGGACTCAAGTAGGAATCCAATAGGTCAGATGAGTACCATTTTAATTCCAGTGGTCGACACGCTCTCTGCCACTCTACATCTACTTTCGAGAAATATGTCGCAGTAAATGTGTTAATTTTAATTGAAGTCGGAGAGTATGGATACCTGGTATGATTATGTGGCACGAAGTTATCGAATGTTTGTGCAGAAAGAGCCTCGGTTTAGGATAGAGGTGGAATATGGTGAATATGACGGTTGTGTCCATATTTCCGCTGGCAGCTGTTGGCAGACAGGGGCGTTCTGCTAAGGAAAGGAGAATTGCGAATTAATCAAAAATAATGAGACCATTTACATAATTTTATGTCAAGTGAGCCCTATGATAGCTTCTAAGTAAGTGCGTGGCACTCGACGACATGATTGTATAACAATTTGAATGATGCTCACAAGCCAGATATATTGCATTTTAAAATGTGCAGTCTATCGAATATAATGCTATGGAGAGTACTTCACCTGCTAGGGGAAATATAACCAACGCATTCATATTTCCAAATAACCTTTTTGTGCATAAACCATATGCATTTAATAATTGTGCACATACGGAATGCACGTATTTATACTATAGTAGTGTACACTACATTATATGCAGCACGAACTTTCGCTTACCGACGATTGACTCACTTCATCAAAAGCGTTAATGTTAAACAATAATGTTAAATGAGATCTGTAAATTTATGCTCGACAATGTCAGTAACGTTATTCTGCCTATGATATATATATATATATATATCCCGCTCCCCATCCCCCAAAGAAGATGAAGAAGAAAAGGCGCCTTCATGGACCACACTGTATTGGTGCTGACGTTTCGGAAATACACTATTTTCCATCATCATTTATCTGGACCTCGTATCTTTTGTCATGTTAATATATATATATATATATATATATATATATATATATATATATATATATATATATATATA
>JAYGXS010000007.1:32082768-32114464 GCA_036362985.1 Ligula intestinalis | reverse complement strand
CAGTCTGTCGGATTCAAATTATATGAACGTTATTGAAAACTTGAAGAGAAAACAGTTACTATTAAGAACAATCTAGCGCAAACCCTTTAAACATCAAAATCAGTTTCCGACATTATCTGAGAAAGAAAGAAGGGCTTTTAAGATACTCAGGCACGAAAACATCACTGTTGTCGTCGTCATAGAAAATGAAGGCGCAGGTGTTATATTGAGCAAAGCTGATTACCCTCAAAATATGCTGTCATTCTTAGAAGATTACTCTCCCTACTATCCTCTTCCCACAGGCCATACCAAAACTCACAATTCATTAACTGATACAATGTTGATGCGCCTCAGTAGGTTTCAACAACCATCAGAAGATCTTGTGAAGTAATTTCAACAGACGAAACTGGCCGTCGTTAACTACGAACTTATCTATAAACCAAGAGTTGCATCCGAAATATGAGCTACTAGCTTCAAAACATATGATTATTAACTTGAATCATTTGAACATGTTTAGTCTCAAACTTATGCGAACTGCAACGATCGAACCAGAAATCGCTTCTACTGCAACTATGGTCCTGTATTACGTGATATAGTAACGCTTTTCCTCATACAGACCAAAAAGCCGACCGCTGACGTCTGTGGGGCTTCCCATGTCGACAGACACCGCAAACAGCAGGGGAATACCGTGGTCGTATATCCAGTCCGTCACATTGTTCTTGTGTCTTGGTGTTCTCCTCTGTGTGTGATCCGTGGAATACTGTTAATCATCGTAATCACCATTGTGTCACTGTGGGCTAATTGCTAAATTATGCCTGCTGGCTGATTTAACTAACATCACCGAACGTGAGTGTATTATTAAGAATTGGTGAGTATTCACCTACAATAACTACATTGACCTCTTACAAAAAAAAGCGCTATCGACACTTTCATTTACTTCTAGACAGAACCATGGCGTTCAAATGTCTTTTTTTTACCGAAGAAACAGCATTTAGATATTATAAACATGCATTCATCATAAACATGCAAATGTGTCGACTAATGTTTAATCTTTCGACACCTCACTTTATCTAAATGACCTCCTTGAATGACAGTTTGTCAAAATTACTGATCTATTCATCGAACCCAGCGGTCAGTGGGATATATTGTGTCCAAAATATCTTCTTCACCTAACTACGTGCCAACTCGAAGGCACATCTTTTCGATAGCAGGCGGCCGTACGCACATGCAGAGATAATCGCGGCTTCTTAAAGTCAACTACAGTTTACACACCCTCGTCCAATGTACAATCTGTTTTTGTACGTGACACAATTTGGCCTATGCAGGACACGGAAAGCAAACCACTTGATTTCGCTTCATTGCCATGCTGAAGCAGCTGCAATCACGTCATTTCCCAGAACATGGCACAAAGTCAGACACCTTGAGGTAGGATTGAATGAAAGCAATTTAAATCCTGGACTTGTCAGTGGCCACGGCTGCCTGAGACAACAAAACAATGTACACAATACCGTCTTCAAATATTGCCTTCACTCTTGACCCTACAAATGGGAATTCGATTCGATACATGCAGTGATGCTAGCGCAATTATTTCATTAATGCTGAAATAGCTTTGCTAAAATTCGTTTTGTTAGCGCAGTATGTGATGTTTTACATGTGTGCTGCGTTCAACTTCTTGCATGAATGTCAAGTCTACTTCCAAAAAATTTACAATACTGCTAAGAATTCGTATAACATGCCGAGATATGCGATAAATTAGTACAATTTTGCTAACTCGCACCGACTAAGACTGTAATGTTGATTATCATGTAGTCTATTTTGAAGTTATTTCATTTACGATAGGATACCGGCTATTTAAATGGTCCCGTCTGACATCTTTTAAATTTAAATGAATCTTAATGATTTACGAGAAAAATTAATATTCATTTTCGTTAATTTTGTCAATAATATATATTCAAAATATTAAAACCAGTCAAAATTAATCATGCAAATGATTGGCATTTATCGAGCCACTTTTTACACTATATGTGTTTTTTAGTGGTCAGGAATAGTCCACTCAAAAGCCAGTATCCTGTCGTGACTGAAATGACGTCAGACCTTTACTACATGATGATCAGCATTTCAACCTTACATAATGTCCTTCAGGGAAAGAGTATCAATATTTCGCATATGTCAGCATGTTACAGAAAATTATGGCCAAAGTGTACACTAGGCCACTCGGAAAACTGTAAGGCCATTTGGCAACATAAATTCGAAAAAAATGGTCAAATCGCTTTATGGACTGCTAAAAAAATAAAAGCAAAAATGTCTTCGGCTTTTATAATATCTGCATTACTTAATATAGCAACTTCAAGTGCACGCTTCAGTAAACAAGAGTTGGGGACATACAGTTACATCTTACTTGCATATATGAGTGCAAAGTTTTTAAATGCACAATGCACGGCAATACAGTCACTACACTTAGCGTGGTAGCAAGTGCTACACGAACTATGAATGATTTGAGAAGAAGAAGAAGACTTGATCGCTGGGACATTATGTTTATTCACCTGACGTTTCGATATCCGTCGTGGATTCGTCATCAGAGACATGATGATGACGAATCCGTGACGGATATCGAAACGTCAGGCGCATAAACATATTGTCCCATCGATCAAGTCTTCTTCTTCTTGTTGTCAATTGCTTCTTGGGACACGGATGTTCGCTTGTATTATGAATGATTTACACATAGCTACCACTACACAAGATGAAACCCATTTTACTAGAGGCAAATGAACTCCAATGGAATCAAAGTGTTCTTTACATCATCCCCGGGGACGATGTTAGGAATATTTTATCTGGACCTCGCATTTTTTCGCATATCAAAGTGTTCTCCATTTCAGAATCACAGTTCTCGATAGTGTATTAACAATGGTTGGTGAACTCTGTTTCGCAAAAGGCACGAAGGGTACGCAACATATCACACTGTTGCTGATAAAACCTATGTTCGACACTGCTCACGTTGCTTAATATTGTGAATAGGCTGCATTCAAAAAGGACAATATTAAGCAGATACTTGAAGTGTTTACGCAGGAACAGTAAGCCAACATTTGATTTATAGTAGCGTGAATAATTTTGCAAAGTGCAAACACCAAGACACATTCGGAAAATAAACAGGGTACTATGGAATGTGGCATTTTGAAAAGAAAACACGAGCAATGTTAAAAAAACCAATTGTAAAATGTGTTTTAAAAAGGAAAATTTTGTTACCATATTGAGATAAAGTATTTTTGTTTCAAAATAAAGTTTTCTGCTTAGCACTCCGTCACCAAATAGCCTACAAACTACTGCCTTCTTTAAGCGTGCATTTAGGATAAAAGATAGAATTGAAATAAGGCATGCATCAATAATTAGTTGTTAAAACGAAGGCTGTATAATTTTTAAAAAAACGCTGTTTGAAAACAAAATAAGTAGCAAGACTAGGAACAAATACGAGCGTAAGTCACTGAGTTGGACATGAGCATGTGGGTTATTAACCAAGAGCAGTTGCTTTTATACATTGAGCAAAGCGGTTGATGATTGTCAATTATAAAAGCAACTCTGCATGCAAATTGCGCACTATATTTGACCTCGTGGACTTAATTGGATGCCATGGTAATAGATAGAATTTATCATGAGTAAAATACCAATCAAAGAACAGAAACTAATGCAAACTCTTACAAATCATACAATGCGGATGTTGAAGGCTGTGACGCGTTAAGAATTGGAAAGGTTTGGCTACGTACTTGTTTCTAAATAAATATTTTTTAATGGTTTACGATGCAACCAAGATCACAATGTTGTCGAAATTTATTCACTTAGGATGCATTAATGCAACCACTTAAAGTTTATGCTTTAATCGAAATATTTGATTGAATGGAATTTATTCTTAATCCCCCTGCTCATCACTGCCAGGGGCCAAATTTAGTAAAACATGAAGTTGGCTCTGCCTTCAAACTAATGGCAACTCATAGCGTTTATTTGCACTGACGAGGTGCTCATAAATGCAGCGTTGTGTTAGAGCGACTCATCGTTTCTAGTTAACAAGGTAACTGTGCACGGATAAACAGTTAATTTGCAAACATTTAGCAGTACACGGAATTTAAGCGTAAATTACCACTAGCTGGCGTTTGTGTGGAAATAAATGACGCACCGCCCATAGGAACACCCCTCGCGTTAAGAGCTTGCACTGTGATATTGACAGTAGAATCCGGACTCAGTTTTTTCACATTGTAACTCTTTCGGTCATTGGCAATGTACCGCTATAGCCGATTCTGAACTCCAACAGCATTTGTATCAGTTGTTGCCTTCCAGGTCCCGCGGATGGATATGGAATTTAGCGGTCGAGCAGTCAGATCTCTTAGAAGCGGCGCATCTGCAGTCGGATGGAATTGATATTATCATTTAGGGGAATAACTCACGAATCGTCCACTTAAACCCTTACTTTCTAGTTCTGCCAAATGCCGCTTGTTAATTGCTCGCTCTCACGTCCTGTCAAAATCCGTAAGCGCTTTGTATCGTAGCATCGGGTAAGACAATTAGGATTACAAGGCTGTTTTTCCCCTTTTTCCTCGGCTAGATATGAGCATATCGTGCGCATTAGCACAGTAATGTTTCATTAAAAAAAAAATCTCAACATTTCAGTCACATTAAGAACAAAACAGGTGCATAAATTCTTACATAATTCTCCAAAATATGCGTAGTGCTAAGACGTAACGCTCTGCTTACTGCCAGATAGATGTTCCTGACAGTTGATGAGAGGTATAACCATGATACCAATATTATGCTTGGACAATTAGCTTCTGAGCTGGAGCATGGTGTTTTCAGCGTTAGTATATCAAATTAAGAAGAAACATTCAAAGTGGTTTTATGGATACTGTCTGCAAGCAGATATCATACTTCAGCAACTGATGGTCAGCATGTGAAAATTAATGTCCTACTGCTATTTGTGACTCCTAATTTGGAAGATATTGCCGGTAGTAGATGCAGTGATTAAAATAGTAACTGGCTAGCACACTTTCAATACTGCAGGATTAGAACACAAGGCGCACAACTTTTGTCCTTTTCCAATATTCCGTAAACGAACCTGCGTAAGATTTCGATAAATTATAATCGTGTCATTAAATGTATATCAAAACGGGGTGTGTACTACTTCCCATGTAAGTAAAATCAATTTTGCTTTTATTTCTAATTTTTGCGGTTTGCTCAGGCTTCCTTGAAAAGTCTCTTCCGATACATCGTATTGTCTAATACCTGGCAAAAGAACTTGATTTTCCGAAGGTCTACTTTTTTTTCAAACACATGTTTACGGTATCCTTTATAGCAGTTTTAAATGCGGCGAAGGTGCTTAATAATGCTATTTATTTCATGGAAAAGGCACAAGGCGTGTCGAGCACCAGAACAATTGATTTATTGTTCTGAGCTTTCGATTTCTTACAAGACTTCATCTTCAGAGATGAAAAAGCAACCAAAAAGAGGTTTATCATACGGACAATGAGCCAATCAACTTTCAGAAAGCATCAGGTTTGCTGGGGGTTCGAAACGGCAATGGAAAAAGGATGGGGGAAGAACGCAATTAGTTCTCACTGGATTCAGAGGGGCAATAAGAGTGGTATACGCAAATTACCTTCTTTTTTGTTTGTTTTCTCATCTCTGCAGATGTCCTCCTATAAGAGTTTGAAGGTTCAGTACAATTAATCAGGTTAACTGGTGCTCAACATGCCTTCTTCCTGTTCCATGCAAAAACCTGGAACGCGAACTTTCTAATTCATTTGGTTATCAATTTCCTCTGTGGTAAGGGCAACCCAAGTTTACATGTCATGAGGTCGTCACATGAACAAAAAATACCACCCACAAATTTAACACAAATACGGACCGGTGCTTTGGTATACGTGTTTGGGATTCACCTTATCAGTCCACTTGTGCACAAGGCTCTTGACGACAGGCGTGCATCCTGTTACTAGCTACACTTTGCTTCCTGACGCGGCGGTATTAAATGTGACGAGTGCTTAAAAATGTTGTCATAAACCTTATTAATTCTCTACAAAAGCTATCTAGGACCCAACAGTTTGCCTTTATTGGAAATCGCAGTGTTTGTCGATGAGATGAAATAGAACGTTCACTCTTTTGGGTATTTTTACCTTACGTACGCAGTGAACTGCTGATGCCTGAAACGCACATCTTCCCTACTTCGTCAGCGCTCCCTCTTTTACAAAAGGTAATCAATGGAAAAAAAACAGGGCAATAGTTGCTGATGCAGCCCCACCCATTCATCCCCAATACTTGCACATTTTTCTTTGAAAGTGGTAGTTATTGGGTTTTACGGGCGGGGAATTAGGACATGCAGTAGAATATACATTAATAAATGCTAAATGCCTTTTGATATTTCTTTATTTATAAGTGTTGTTGATTTTTCGAGTGTCCTTATCTGCAATATCATTAAAACTGTAGCGCAATTTAAGGCTTCTTGAATTTCCCGAAAAATTGAAATGGTTTTTAGGAGGTTTTCAACTTTAACACATCTAAAAATTATTTATCTGCCTGTCCTATTTTTCCACCCCACAAAACTCTATAACCACAGTTTTTGCAAGACAAAATGCTGGGACTACATAAGCTACTGTTGCCAAGATCGCGTCTTAGGCAATTGCCGTTTGTTCATCTATGCTCATAAAAGTTAAGGCATGCCGGAATTCAGATAAATGATGTCACATATTCAATGCCACTGCCTGCAGTTCAAAGCGTTAGGCGGTTCATACATGTCAATGGTAAATTACCGCTCTCTGGTGATTGCTCTTTCCTGAATGCTATAGCGGGAAAGGGCACGTCACATATGTCAACCGCTTGGACATAGATGTGGTAAGAGGAAGCTGGCTTCAGGTCGGTTATTGTGTGATCTGTCTCCTTAAGCTGGTAAATTTTCTCAATTTCACCGCTGCTGAACTTAAGGTGGTAGGAGTAGTTAAATCTACATGGAATGTTTGGTTCACTCCAGGTCACGTGGATGGTAGTTGAATTCACAGCTGATGCAGCCGGATTTCTTGGAACCAGTCCACCTGTGGACGCAAAGTAAATTAATGGTCAGAGTGCAATCCGTACTGGACATATTTATAGATTTATGTTGACCCAATTGTGAAAGCAAACTTAAGGCGTTTGTTGGGATTTGAACCCACATGGTAGAGAAGTCCTTTACTGTAATACAATGCTGTAACAAGCTGAAATGCAAACGCCTCATCTCCCGGCACAAATGTTATCACACTTGGGTCGACTTTTACCCACCCATCTTTACCGCCCAAATAGAATCCACCAAAAGGGAACAGCAAGCTGACTGCCAAAGCAGGAATTCAGAAGCAATCATCTAGAAGCCAGCAGACTGACAACTAGGCTGACTTAATTATTAGGAGGTTTGGAATATTTGATTAATTATAGTTGATGTGATTGTGAAAGAAAAACCTCCTAATAAGTCAGCCCAGTAATAATTCTGGTGGATTCAAGACGATTGCGTTTGAAATCCTGTTTAAGCAGTATACTTGCTGTTCAGTATGGGCGGATTTCATACGAGTGGTAATTTTGGGCAGGTAAAAGTCAACCCAAATGTAATCAAAGGTATGACGGCATGTGGGGCATCAGTAGCTCAGGTGGTAAGAAGGTTAGCTTCCTGTAAGGTCTTTTGTTTTTTAGGTATTAAGTCAACTCAAATCATGCGAATCTGACAAACATCCTACTAATAGATTTATAGATATCAGGCAACTATTCCGCACTTCGGCCACTCTGATTTGACATTATTAAATAATAGGTTAAGAAAATTGAGTCGTCCCGAACACCAAAATCAAGGGTGTATGCGTCTAAGATGTTGGACTCATACTGGAGTTTACCAGTACCAAAAATGGCCACAGTTAGAGGGGACGGGGGCCAATCAAACACCAGTAACCTGAGACGACCACGCAGGACAATGTATACCGGCGACAGATCAAGAAGACGATTAGCAGCGTTCTAATTCAAGGTTCAGACTTTAACAAACTATAAACCTGCCTTGCTGCTGGTTTGGAAGATTGCGTTTCCGGCCGCAATGGTAAACGCATGACCCTTCTCGCAGCTGTGGGCACAATTTGACTATGCATCACCCTGTATGACAGACAGATAACGTGCACTAATGCGTATACAAAGCATGCATAGCGTCTTTACTGTGCATATTCGAGTACAGTTTACACATTTCTGAAAAGGCTGGCATGCATTATTCTTGCCAACATACATATGCACTTGGAGTGCACATATTTACCTTAACTTCTTATCATTTTAGGCCAAATCATGAAACATAAAAGAACCATTAGTAACGTGTGAGGCCACAAATCAAAAAGGGCCTGGTTAGCAGCAGTTTCCTTATCCACACATGCACTTAGTGCATATTTGTATCGATCATTTCGAGAACTGAATCACAACACATGCCAATATATAGTTTGATGTCACTAAAGCGGCTTCTACCAGACGGTTTACTGTCTCTTTGATGATTTCATTTTGCAAGGAGCTGAAGTTACTTTATTGGACTTGTGCTTCAGTTTAAATCCCAAGAGTTAACGGTTTCACAATTTATATGAATAAATTTAAATATACATTTCATGTACAAGATCGCATTAAAAAGCATAAAACTGAGGTTCGCAAATATTTAAATTAACAATGCTTGAATAAGTTAATCAGGGTATTCGGACATAATTTTCAGCCTTTGGTGGCTAAACCACTCTCGGATGTTTCCACAATGTATTCTTCAGATTTAAATCTAAAACTATTTGCCGATTGGACTGACTGCGGCCCTTAACAGCTTAATACCGACATATTTGAATTTTCCACTACCTTATTTAAAGCATTCAATTTTAAGTTACTTTCAACGTGAAGCAAATTAATGGTAACAATTCAGTCATCGAGCGTTGGGTTTGGTAAATTTATTTTACTTTTTAATTGTTATATTAATTATTTCGCACTTACCATGGGGAGAGTTTTACTGGTTTGTTACCTCAGTGTCTGCTCTCTTACTTCTTATTCACCTCAACGCACGCCATGCGTTCAATGTAGTCAGTAACGATGTATAATGCAGAAACAACATACAGGTTTTCACTAATTTTGCAAGTGGTAATATTCCGTAATACATTGTTATTAAGTCCAGAACAAATTTCACATTTTAGTGGGCGGACATAGACGAATACTAAGGCATATAATACACCTATCAAGCTGTATTAATTTACTCATCCAAAAAATTACACACGCCTCATGAATTAACACAAACCTGGATTTGCCAAATACACTTTTTGGATTTTGAGCAGGAGATTTTTCAAATTTTCAGAGGCTTGCCTAAGTTAAGAACATCGCCTTACTGCGACTTTTTACGTCAGATAGTCTGATGTAAGTATAGCAGTAATAAAAGCGTTTTATAGTTGCATGAAAGGCACTTCAGTTAACTTGTTCCTGGTGAGCAGTCTTAAAAAATAGGTTACGGATTTGTTTCATCTGCGAAACCACAAACACAGAGAGAAAGGAGACCGTTAAATTGAATTTTTATGACTGTAAAATATGTGTCAATGTCCATTCAGGGCTTTGTATATTTACCTTCCTAGGCTGACTGTAGGTTAAATCGTAAACAAGCTGTCATTGCGGTGCTAGCCATATGCGTGGTTGAATATGATTGGACGCAGCAAACTAGGCATAGACTTGTATTTGCTAATCACCAAGGTAGTTGCGAAAAATTGATATTGTGCAGAAAACATTGCAGAACCGATTGTTGCATCAGGAAATATCCAGATAGAATTTGCTGCCGATTATCAAATGGATCAAGAATACTTTAGTTATATAAGTCAATGAGAACTTACACCTTTCGGGGAATCAGCTCATTTTTTTACAAAAACACAGTGGTAATTACAAAATGTAATGTGGTCTTCTGGGACGAGGCGATGTATATGAATATGATTGCCTTGTTCAACCGTTACCGAGAAACATCAACACAGCCCACTTAAATTAAGCTAGGTATTTAAAAGCGGATTCTCTTGACTAAATGTGGACTGGCATTGTGTACAGTATAGCACATGCAGTTTGGCAAAGGTATAGAGCAACGTTCATGATTAAACTTGGGCTGGCAAGTTAGCATGTATTTTTTCACGTGCATTTTAATCAACCGAGTATATTCAATTGCGAGTGGCCTTGGAATATAAAAATTGCTCTTTTGTTAAATTTTATGAGATAAATGAGCATCGTTTTTGGAAAATTAGAACCGGTATCATTATAAAGTTAATTGCGATGCTAATGGGTATGACAAAACCAATTTTTTATATATATGAATGGTGCTATTAAAGGACGGCAATGCTTAGTCTAAAAGTGATCAAATAAAATCAAAGTCAATTTTATGGAATCGCATTTATTTCAAGATGCAAGGAATTGTTTCCATCTTTAAACTTAAATTTGACAAACTGTGATGCATTTTTGGACACAAAGTGCAGTAAAACGTTTTATTAATTTAGTTTTACTGTTTCAAGTTTAAAAAAGGCAAAAGTAAATGTGGTCATATATTAAAACAAGCATCGTAAAACAGAATCTTATATAATAAAGGTCATGCAGACATATGCATTCGTGTACCCGATCGTTTCTATGTTTGCGTAAATTAGAAACGGCATAAAACATAAAAATAGCAAATATTTAAAACCGTAGACTATTTGTTTTGTATTCAAAATCATAGCCTAGCGTAAATCCACCATGTAAAATACCGTTCGCTGTCTATGAATTTAAATCGTTAATTAAGAAAGAGGGTCAAGCGCCTGAACGATTTGTTTGCTATTCAGAGCTTTTTGATAACTTTCTCTAGTGATGTACGCTTGCAGGTGTGCGAAAGCTCAGAATAACAAGCAAATCGTTCGGATGTTCGACACTCTTTCTCATTTCCCTATTTGTCTACTATGGCGAGAAGTTATCCAGTTTAAGGGGATGGGCACGCTTATATGCACATAAGTTCTTCCGAAGAATATCTCTAAAATCCTAATCAAAGAGAACACCTACGGCTTTTAATACTTTGTGGAATGCTAATTTCAAACATTATTATGCCGACGGTATTTTTATTTGACAATCTGTCTGTAATATGCCCAAATGTCCCTCATTTCTGCAGTACATGAGTTTCATGGACATCTTATTTCATAGATGTTGATAACAATTTCGAAATGAATCTTAATTTATAAACTTATATATTGTAAGGCACCATAACACAGAAAAGTTCATCAATATTTAGGGTTACATTTGTTAATAATTGCAAATGAATATGAACAATATGTTAACCATGCCTTGTCCCAAGAACATTTATTTTGTATAAAAGAATTGGGAGCATTAACGTATAAAATGGCAATAATATTAACATTTATTGTCCTAGTGCATGCATTTTTGCGAGCTGAAAATTTCGGGATTCAAATATTTTATCGCTTAAATCGACTATTAAATATAAGGCAGAAAAAGAGGTGGCGGGTTCATGGAACTCTTTATATATGAAATGAAAATTCGTAATGCTTAAGGTTTACATCGTCAATATATTGTGGTCGCACCGTCTGGTGGCTTCGAGTAAGCCGACCTTTCGGTCTGCTGCGCTTTATACCCGTGCTCTGCAAGCGAACTTTGACGTGCCCGTTCATTGCAGACTCGTAAGGTTATTGCAAAAGAGTTAAGGCAAAGCTGGTTAAACCTTTACTACTGCGATCTTCCAGGCCAAGTTCCTTAGAAGAAGGTAGAAGTCGTAGAAGCCAAGGTAGAAGGAGATTCTTTTCTGTACAGAATAAGTAGGAGAAAAGATAACATAAGGGTGGACTCGACCTGGCGTTGGTTTTGACCATCAGGGCCGTGAGAGAGCACTGCAGAGTCGCGTCCGTCTCGAGTCGAGGTGGAAGTTTGAGTGAATGGGCTTAGTGTGAAGTTTTCTTCTGCCAGCATTGACAACAAATCCGACGCATATCAGCAATCAGCGGTACGCAAAATCGTTGACTGATTTGATGAGGCGAGTCAACTTTGAACCACCAAGCAACAATGTGCTCAACATCGATACGCTGGCCACGGTGATAGAGCAGGCGGATGAGTGATCATGGCAGCGCTGGGGGCAGGCTCCTTCAAGGTATCCCGGAAGAAAGCTGCCGTTGGACATGTCTGGCCTCTGTTCCGTCTGCGGTGAGTTTGGTTATAGGTTAGTTAATATGTTTGCTGGCCAGTTACTGTCCCCAAGACTCGTTCTTTGCTTAGCGAGTGCGGTGATGAGACTGTGTTTGATTTTGGCCGTTTAAGCCCGACCTCCACGTGTATTTCCCCTGAAGGTTGGCCTTCGGTTCTGCGTACTCTGACTTAGCCTGGCCGATTTGATTCGAGTCTTTTTGCGCAAAGATTGTTGTGCCAGGGTTCAAAGCTATAGCTTTGTTGATTTTGCCATTAGAGCACCAACATTCCAGCACCAGTACGACCAATTTATCATTAGACCTACAAATCAGCCTGACAGTCCCAAAGGTTAAGTCGCGACTTAGCTGTTGCACACGACCATATACCAAATACAGCTTGCACTTTATATTGATTGCAAAGTGATGTTTGCTCAGCATTTTGCCAGAGGTTTGCTTATTTAACTAACGTGCATCGCCTAACGTGCATTCGTCTCCTCACATCTTCGTCTCCTCTCTCTTCATCCGAAATATGGAAAAGTCTTAAACGTCTCACTAGTCAACGCAATACGCTGGCACATGTTGACGCTGACCTAGACAGCTTAAACTCAAACTTCATCCATACTCCCACCGAGTCCTATCTCCCGACAAATGAGATTTCGTTACCACCGAGTGATTTTTCTCCAGTGTCTGTGGCAACAGTGATGAAACACCTAAACAAGGTTAAAGGTGCAACAGCTGCCGGACCAGATGGCGTCTCCCCATTTTTCCTTAAATCTTGCTCTTTTCAATTAGCTCCTGTCTTGGCACATCTTATTAATTTATCTTTCATGGAGTTCAAGATTCCTGACGGTTGGCGTTCGGTCAAAATCACTCCTATCCCGAAAAAAACCACTTCAACGGGTCCCAAATCCTTTCGCCCAATCGCCTGCCTTTCTGCACACCTCAAACTTACAGAACGAGTCGCTTTGGACATCATTAAGCCGTTTTCATCCAATTTTTCTGATCCATTGCAGTTTGCGTATAAGGCGAGGCGTAGTACACTAGATGCAGTTGCTTTAGTAGTCCACTCTGCTCTTAGGGACTTGGATAAGGGATGCCGTGCTTACGCGTGTGCTTTTCTTGACTATTCCTCAGCCTTCAACACGATCCCGCGCCATCTTCTTCTTAGTAAAACCTCTGCATGTGGCTCTCCTGGCTGGGTTGTCTCATGGCTAAGGGACTATTTTTCTTCCCGAACCCAATTCGTTCAGACCGGGAAGCGAAAATCGACGGTCCTTCCCAACAATTGTGGAGTTCTGCAGGGGTCTATATTATCCCCTCATCTTTTTTCCCTCCATACTGATGACCTACGATCTCCAAACGCATGTTTGTTTGCCAAATACGCTGACGATATGGTTGTCGGCCATCCTCTCAAAAGCCAGACCCATCTCCAAACACTGAAGGATGGACTGGACCATGTCACAGCATGGTCGTCAGAAAATGGCCTTTTACTTAATGAGCGGAAGTCAGTCCAGTGCATTTTTCGGCTGCGACCCCCTACCAGCCCTGAAACCATTGACTTTCTGCCTAACAATGTATCCTCCTTCCGATACCTTGGTGTAACACTTGCTTCTAACCTCTCATTTACTCTTCATATTGAAGACCTTTTTATAAAAATCCGCAAACTTTTGTATTATGTCCGCCGCTTGCGTTCATATCGCACCCCACAAGCTCTCATCTGGCGTTTTATAGATGCCTGTATCCTCCCTCTTATTCTTTATTGCTCTCCAGTTACTTTTCCAGCACTACTCAAGAAAGACTTGCTTATTATTAAACGTATTCTCCGCATGCTCTCTTCAGCTGCCGGTTATTCCTATGTTTTTTTAGCTGACCTCATCATTGGTCAAGAATTTCGTGGACCGTATTCTAAGTGAGGTCGCTCACCCTCTCCACTCTGAATTAATGGCTGCGAAATCTTCTCGTACCATGCGCCGAAGCTTCCGTCATATGACCTGCCGTACATCGGCCTACCAGTACTCGGTACTCCCATTCTTAGCACGATTCCTCACGTGTGAAGAAATGGAAATTGAGAAGCTGAAGGCAGACCTGTCTCCATAACAGATGTGGTAACCGTGTCGACTTCTTACTTTGAGCATTTTGTTATCTTTGACCGCTTACTCTTGAGCTTTTTGAACCCCATAATTGATCTTATTTTTACTCTCCGTGAATGGAGCCACTTTTTTTGCTGAAAATTTTAATATTATCATCAAAATATAGTTCTCTATCCATCTATCATATCTATCATGTAACAGACTACAGCTGATTGCTCAGTTGCTTCGATCAGGCTGTGGGGCTTCATAATTTGCTGTCTGATTTTAGAACATTATATTTGCATCATTCCCATCCCCGAAGGTTGTAGTAATCGTGCAGTCGCCTATAACATGTTTCGTGGGCAGGGGATGGCGAGCTATAATAATTGGTTTTTCCGTTCGTTCGATGAATGCGAGGATTCTTCAGACACTTGCAGATGAAGGACTTCACAAAACGGTTGGCTTTAAAAATGACATACAGGTTTTGCATCTGCTTCTCACTGTCGTCGCCCCAGTGTGTCTTAACACGTCAGAAGACGCTTCATACACAACTGTCCTTTTATTACAAACAGCGTGGTTGCATCTAAAGTAAAGAAGATACCCAGTTCCGGTTTTCTTACCGTATACGGTTATCCTTATCTTGCCATCTGCCAGTTTTGAAACTTGGACGTCAAGGAAGGGCAACAGATTGCTGACTTACTCCATGGTAAACTGGATATCGGGAAGATTTAATTAAACAATGCTTTGCATGTTTGAGAGACTCCTGTTTAGTATGACTAATATTTAATTGACGTGTTGGTTCAGAAATTCGGGCGGGTCCGAGCTTTCGACTAGCTGCTCGGCCCTCTGCATGCCACTTCCGCAATGAGTCCAGACTTAGGGAAGCCCACTCCTATCCCCTGTCACCTGTTCTCGTACACTTGGATGTTGAAGGCGAGAAAGGTCTTAGGACACAAATAAAAAAGGTCATCGATGTTCGATTATTTGAGCTGTTTCTCGCTCTCATCACATAATTCACGAAGAGGGCTGTTTTAAGTGTTGAGAGCCAGTGCGGACTAGATGGAGTTGAATAACAAGATCGCATCGATTGACAACATGACCTACTATATCTCTACCTCAATATGCTGAATACATGTCAAAAACTATTCAGCCTGAGATTCCTTGGTGCGAAAAAAGTCGAAGTACCTCTCATATTTTGTGAAGCGAAAATTGTACAATGCTGTTCATTATTACTGCATACTCTCCATAGCAGGGTTATACACGTAGACAAGTGCTAAATTTTGTCTCATTTCAGCTTGTAGCCCTAAGTGTGGTCCTCAAGCTAATGATAGAATAGAATCATAGCCTCTGACAATATTTTGTTTTTTTCATTAGGTCGTGTTCATCGTTTGTGCCTTAACGCGGTCAGTTGACGAAAAAGGACATATCCTTATTTTAGTATTTTTGTTCCAGTTTATTTGATGAGGATAATAGGCAATCCCTTTGAAAACCCAATTTAGGACGTGTACAAGCACCTATAAATTTACCACTACCAACATAGTACTGACAAACAGTGAGTAGCATTGTTTTTACAATGTATATCTGGTTTTTAGAGTTCAGACTTAAAGAGAGGAGAATGGACGCATGTACTTATCCTAGCGTTGTTTGTACATCTGAAGGGAAGTGACCTCCACGACTGAGTGTTAAAGGTTGTTCCACTTTTGTTTGACACGTTGCGTGAAGAATTCAGACCGGAGGTTATGCTTGGACATCTTTGTGCGCAGCTTCATTATGTGCCCACGGAGATGAGGCGAAGGGTACCACTGAAACATGTCCTTAAAGCGTATTCCTTTCTCAAGACCGTTAATTATCTTGTAAACTAGGATAAGATCTTCTCTTTGTTGCCTGTAATGTAGAGGGAATAAATTAAGGCATGCCAGTCTATCTATGTTAGGGTTGTTCTTTAAACCTATTACTAGCTTTGTTGCCCAGCGGTGCACTTTCTCCAGACATGCTGTGTCCTTTGCTAGCCATGGCCGCCACGCCTGTATGCCATACTCTAGGTGTGGTCGAACAAATGTGCCGTTCACTCTGCCAAAGACATCTTCATCGAAGGCTAGAAACGCCTTTTTGATAGCGTGCAGCACTCCCATGGCTTTATTTGTAGCTTTGACAGATTGCAATAAGGGCTTCAGATTAATCTGTATCCAAATGCCGAGGTCTTTTTGCGTAGATGCTACGGGAATTTGAATGTTATTCAGGTGACATGTCCTGCTGCTCTGTGGGATAGGGTAATTTGTTGGACGCAGGTGAAGGATGGCACACTTTTGAACATTGAAATCCAGCAGCCATCACTCACACCACGTCTGCAGTTTTCAAAGATTATTTTGCTGAGCATGTCGGTTGCTTGGACGCTTAATGACCTGCCAAAGCTTAATGTCATTGGCAAACATTATTTTATCGCAGTTCAGTTCTTGAAGGCTGTCATTTACATAGATAATGAAGAGTAGAGGGCCAAGAACGGAGCCTTGAGGATTCCCACTGATTACGTCAACCCAGTCCTATGTATCCTCCCCGATGCGAACGCGTTGTTTTCGACCGACTTAAAATGACCTGATCCAGTACAACATTTTCCCCTTGATACCAAGAACGCTCAGTTTATGTAAAATGGCCCTGATGGGGCACGCTGTCAAAGGCTTTGCGGAACTCGATATATACTATGTTCACTTTGAAGCCCTCTTCTAAAGCCCTTGTCCAGGCCTTAATTGAAGTAAGTTTATTTGAAAGACAGGATCGCCCTCACCGAAAGCCATGTTGGAAATGTTGTTAATGTCACTTTCATCGCAAAATCTTAGTATGGCCTGCTTGACAAGGACCTCCCTCATTTTGCAGGAAAGTCAAGTCAAGCTTATGGGCCGAAAGCTGTTTGCAGACATCTTGCTATCTCCCTTATATAACAGTTTGATGTTGGCCGTCTTCCACTGTTAAGGCAAGTCTCCTGTTCTCATGGAAAGCTCGAACCAAATTGTAAGAGGCACCGATATCTCAGTCGACATTTCTTTAAGTATCAGTCCAGGGATCCCATCCAGTCCAGGAGACTTGTGTGGTTTGATGTGACTGAGGACATTTCTTACGTCTGTGACAGAAAAGGTAACAGTTTTAATAACGGCTGTACCTTCGCACACTTCTACTCCCGAACTGTCGTCGGTGGATTCCATCATAGACGCCGATCTGAAAAACTCTGACAATAACTCTACTTTCCATGTTCATTCCGTTGCTACGTTCTAAAGGTTATCCCTCAATGGTAAAATGGATATCGGGAAGATTTAACTTAACAACGCCTTGAAAGTTTGAGAGACTCCTGTTTAGAATGACAAATATTTAATCGACGTATCGCTTCAGAAATTCGGGCGGGTGCGATCTTACGACTACCTGCTCGGCCCTTTGCATGCCGCTTCCGCAATGAGTCCAGACTTAGGGAAGCCCATTCCTATCCCCTGTCACCTGTTCTCGTACATACTGATGTTGAAGGCGAGAAATGTTTTAGGACATAAGCAAAGGAGGTCATCAATGTTCGATTGTTTGAGCTGTTTCTCGATCCTATCATATATTTCACAAAGAAGGCTGTTTATAGTGTTGAGCGAATGTGCGAAAGGGATGGATTTGGATTGCAAAATCGAATCGATTGACAACATGACCTCTCTTCTTCAATTCGCTGAATGCATGCCAAGAACTCTTCAGCCTGAGAATCGGTGAGAAAAAAAGTCGCTGTAACAACCAATTTGACAGCTGAAATTTTTGGGGTACCACATATTAAGACGAAGACTACGGTGTTTGATGTGATGCAGGAGGAATGAGTTTATTGTTCAATCATTTGATTCAAGTAGACCATTTATATAATTCAGACAATATTTGCTAACATGCGATAAACGGGAGAGACTGCTTTATGTAAACATATCACGGTAAGCAAAAGCATGGGCACTATGTTCGCACAACAGTGCCATTTTCAGACACTAGGCTCAGACAGAATGGAAGAACTCTGTAAACACAACAACATATTCTATCATCATCCATCGCGTGATTGTGGTGGCATGTTTGAATGTTTTGTCAATACTATTCTAGAAGTGGTAAATGTATAGGTGCTTGTTCACGTCCTTAATAGGGTTTTCAAAGGGATTGCCTATTATCCTCACCAAATAAACTGAAACAAAAATTACTGAAATAATGATATGTCTTTTTTTGACAACTGACCGCGTTAAGGCACAAACGCTGAACACGTCCTAATGAAAAAAAACAAAATATTGTCAGAGGCTATGATTATATTTTATCATTAGCTTGAGGACAACACTTAGGGCTGCAAGCTGAAATAAGACAAAATTTAGCACTTTTCTACGTGTATTAGCCTGTTTTGGAGAGTATGCAGATAAAATGAACAGCATTGTACAATTTTCGCTTTACAAAATATGAGAAGTACTACGACTTTTTTCGCACCAAGGATTATCAGGCTGAAGAGTTCTTGGCATGTATTCAGCATATTGAGGTAGAAATATACTAGGTCATGTTGTCAATCGATGCGATCTTGTTAATCAAATCCATTTTGTCCACACTGGCTCTCAACACTAAAAACAGCCCTCTTCGTAAATTATATGATGAGATCGAGAAACAGCTCAAACAATCGAACATCGATGACCTCCTTTGCTTGTGTCCTATGACCTTTCTCACCTTCAACAACCAAGTGTACGAGAACAGGTGACAGGGGATAGGAATGGGCTTCCCTAAGTCTGGACTCATTGCGGAAGTGGCATGCAGAGGGCCGAGCAGCTAGTCTTAAGCTCGGACCCAGGTAATGGTTCTAACCCCATCCTTAAAAGCTTTTCCCACTTTTAGGGTCCTTATCCTCACCTTCTTTCCAAACTATGATTTTTCTTCTTCTGCCAACGGTATCCCTCCTCCGTCACTTTAGAGCAGTCAACACTGAAAGGGCATATGAATTTCCCGTGAGGTTCAACACAGACAACATGGCTCTCTGACACGTTATCGAGATACCCAATCTCCAACACGACCCACGCATGACAGCAAAACAATACGTGAGAGCCACAACCATTCCATCAGGCTGCCTCCCATAAGCCAGCAACACCAACCCTTGCATGTCTACCGTTAGTACGTGCATTATTCTTTATCGTCAACTAATCTCCCTTGGTTTGTTGTCCTTTACTTTCTCTGCGATTGGCATTGGTCCTGCCTTCGGCGTCCATAACCGCCACCTTCGGTATTGCCGAGGGTGCTGTAGAAGCCTGCCCCCAGCGCTACCATGATCACGCATTCGCCTGCTCTATCACCGTGTTCAGCGTATCGATGTTTAGCACATCGTTGATTAGTGGTTCAAAGTGGACTCGCCTCATCAAATCAGTCAACGATTTTGCGTACCGCTGATTGCTGGTCTGCGTCGGATTTGTTGTCAATGCTGGCAAAAACAAACTTCACAGTAAGCCCATTCACTCAACCTTCCACATCTACTCGAGACGGACACGACACTGCAGTGCACTCTCATGGCCCTGATGGTCGAAATCAACGCCAGGTCGAGTCAACTCTTCTGTTATCTTTTCTTCTACTTATTATGTACAGAATAGAATTTCCTTCTACCTTGGCTTCTACGAAATCGATCTTCTTCTAAGGAACTTGGCCTGGAAGATCGCAGTAATAAAGGTTTAACCAGCTTCGCCTTAACTCTTTTGCAATAACCTTACGAGTCTGCAATGAACGGGCACGTCAAAGTTCGCTTGCAGAGCACGGGTATAAAGCACAGCAGACCGAAAGGTCGGCTTACTCAAAACCACCAGACGGTGTTACCACAATATATTGACGAAGTAAACGTTAAGCATTCTGAATTTTCATTTCATATATAAAGTGTTCCATGAACCCACCACTTATTTTTCTGGCTTATCTTTAATAGGCGATTTAAGCGATAAAAGTATTTGAACCGCGAAATTTTCAGCTCGCAAAAATGCACGTAATAGGACAATACATATTAATATTATCGCCATTTTATAATTATATGCTCCCAGTTCCTTTATATCAAAATAAATGTTCTTAAGACGAGACATGGTTAACATATTGTTCATATCCATTTGCAATTATTAACAAATGAAACCCTTAATATTGATGAACTTTTCAGTGTTATGGTGCCTTCCAATATATAAGTTTATAAATTAAGATTCATTTCGAAATTGTTATCAACATCTATGAAATAAGATGTCCATGAAACTCATGTACCGTAGAAATGAGGCACATTTTGGCATATCAGGGACAGATTGTCGAGTAAAAATGGCGTCGGCATAAAATTGTTTGAAATTAGCATTCCACATAGTATTAAAAACCGTAGGTGTTCTCTTTGCTTAGGATTTTAGAGATATTCTTTAGAAGAACTTATGTGCATATAAGCGTGCCTATCCCCTTATACTGGATAACTACTCGCCCTAATAGACAAATAGGGAAATGAGAAAGAGTGTCGACCATCCAAACGATTTGCCTGTTATTCTGAGCTTTCGCACACCTGTAAGCGTACATCATTAGAGAAAGTTATCGAAAAACTATAAATAGCGAAAAAATCGTTCAGGTGATTGACCTTCATTCTAACTCACCGATTAAAATTGATAGACAGAAAATGGTATTTTACATATTGGATTTAGGCTAGGCTCTGATTTTGAATACATAATCACTAGTCTACAGTTTAAAGTATTTGTTATTTTTATGTTTGATTCCGTTTCTAAAGTACGCGAACGTAGAAATGATTGTGTGCAAGATTGTATATGTCTAGATGACCTTCATTGAATAAAATTCTGTTTTATGTTGTTTGCTTTAATATATGCCCGCATTTACTCATGCCTTTTTTAAACTATAAACAAAAAAACTTTGTCATAAAACCTTTCACTGCACTTTTTTGTGCAAAATGCATCACAGTTTGGCAAAATTAATTCAAAAGATGAATACACTTCCTTGCGTCTTAAAATAAATGCGATTCCTTTAATTGACTTCAATTTTATTTGATCAATTTGGGACTTAATATTGCCGTTCTTTCATAGCACCATTCATATATCTATGAAAAAATTGGTTTTTTCACACCCATTAACATCGAAATTAACTTAATTATAAGAGCGGTTCTAATTTACCAAAAAGAATTTACATTTATCTTCAAAAATTAAACAAAAAGAGCAATTTTCATATTCTTAGGCCACTTGCAATTGAATATACTTGGTTGATTAAAATGAACGGGACAAAATACATGCTAACTTGCCATCCCAAGTTTAATCATGCATTTTGCTCTATACAGTTGCTGAACTGCATGTGCTACACTGCACATAATACCAGTTCACATTTAGTCAAAAAAAGCCGCTTAAATTACTTAGCTTAATTTAAGTGGGCAGTGTTGAGGTTTCTCGGTAATGGTTGAACGAGGCAATCACATTCATAACCATCGCCTCATGACCACCGTCCCAAAAGTTCAACATTACATTTTGTAAATAACACTGTGTTTTTGCAAAAAAATAAGCTGATGCCCCGAAATGTGTAAGTTTTCATTGACTTATTCAACTGAAGCATTCTTGATCCATTTGATAACCGGCATCAAATTCTATCTGAATATTTTCTGATGCAAAAATCGGTTCTTAAATTTTTACCGCATGCATGTCGTAATGCACCTTATAAAGCACAACATCAACTGGGTGATTGGTGAATACAGGTCTATGCCTTGTTTGCTGGGTACGGTCATATTTGACCACGCATATGGCTGGCACCGCAATGAAAACTTGTTTACGATTCAACCTACAGTCGGCCTAGGAAGATATAGATGCAAAGCCCTGAATGGACATTCACACATATTTTACAGTCATGAAAATTCAATTTAACGGTCTCCTTTCCTTCTGTGTTTGTGGTTTTGCAAAGGAAACAAATAAGTAAACTGTTTATATATGACTGCTTACCAGGACCGTGATAACCCACATTCTTTCCTTGACATTCACTTGTCCAGACAATCAGATGGCTCCAGTTCACGGAGAGTCTTCCACAAGAAAACCAGGAAAGGTGAGAACTTACAATTTCCAAGTTTTATATTGCCATTAAATATAAATGTAACCTGGTTTGTTAATACGTCTGTGCTCACCATACCACCAGCCGGTTTCCTTAAAGACGATCTAACTAGTGGATTAGAAGGAGTCAACGCCCCCTGACTCAATTGGTCACACGGCAGCCTTTCCATTTACACACTGGACTTATTTGCCTCCGGCAGCCATAGGCAAATGAGTTACAGAATATGTCATACGACACTTTCATGTATGGTCAATTTACACAAAACCCTCAGACCATGTATATACTCCTCCTTTCGCTACGTTCAGTCGTGTTCAGCGTTTGCTTTGCGCCATCTGACTATCGATCTCCCGTTCATACTGTGCACAAGGAAATCATAGATAATATAACTAAAATAATTGTTGTAAAACAACCTTGAATTTATTTTTTGCAAACTGACAGAGGCCAAGTTGTTTAACTTCCATCATAAAATACTGAGATATTGTTGAATTATAGTAATTTTTTCACCACTCTTATGACGACTATCAAAAATGAATCTATATATGTACATAAATTTGTAAAATAAAGCGATGTATACAGAAGACGAGCCCGCGGCGCAAAAATCATAGCGTTGAACGGCTTTCTCAAAACACTGTGAATACGAAGCGCAAACATGGCAACATTTTGGGGCACCCTCGACTAAGTGACGATGACGTATGTGGTACACAAGGTCATTACAGTGTCTGTGGTCCTTAAATTAATGTTAAAACGTCCTCATCAATAGTCGCACTGCTGTGTTCAATGAGATTGAGCCGGAAAACGCAAATTGATGCGTCAGTTTTGCAGCTGATTGTTTGTCACCTACATGCAACAATAAGGCACATATTTTCCCCAATGCCTAATTTTTGAGCCCGTAGTCCTCACACAAAGTGTGACACTCAATAAGCAATGGTCTCAAGGACAAACTGAGGGGTTAAAAGGCTTAAGATTAGGTATGCCCGGCTGATTACATTTACCAAGCCAGCAAATAGGTATTTTGGTCTCCGTTGTGTTTCTAGAATCCATGGTTTTTTATGTCCCAGGTGGAAAAACGGCATCCTGATATCACTTAAGTGCGAGCCTCAACGTATTTTTAGTAAAACAATGTGCTCTTACCAGACAGGTCGGATAAACAGCCCCGTTTTTGGTATATATATATATATGCCAAGCTAAAGTTGACCTATAAATACTGTGAACGTTAGTGCATATACCACCTTGACAATGGAAGCTTGTCTGATTCCGAAACGTCAGGACATTAAATCCTTGGTTCCTGTGATCGCCTTGCCTTCTCAATTATGTCCAGGAACCCGCAGTTTTTCTTCTTTCAGCAATATATTCGGGCGGGAAGCGCTACAGTCAGCACGATGAGGGAAATCTTTGCACTTCGCGTGTCTTTAACACACGCGCAAATATAATTTCTTCACAGATGCCTTGACAATGGAGTGCTTCCGAGGAGCTAGACCCACAAGCCACCGGTGAACACAATATTGGCGAGGAAATGGGTGATGCAGCATGGCAGGTGGATGACTCGAGTCCTCATTCAAGACTACCACTTCCGACTGAACAAATACCACCGGACGATTGAAAAATCATCTTAAATATGCTCAGAAATCATCGGCGAAGACGGTAGAGAGCTACTCCGCTTAGCAATTGATAAACGAGCCTGAGAATTGAGATCCAGACGAGATAGAGAACTGATGGAAACATTTCGAAATCTGGATTCCGTCACAGAAGAGAAGGACGAACAATTGGTTCACAACCTGTCATTCAAAGACCTCAAGTTAATGCAAATTAGACTGCTGCAACACGCTGCCGGTTTCAACACCTCTGACGCCAACCCGGTTGATCTGGTAGTCACTATCGAGTCAGTTCTTAAGCACTAACATGAGCCCGCTGAGACGCAAAACCCAATTCAACAACAAATTACGTCTCTTATCATGACGCACAAATGCCAGCCGGTTATCTCAAAAGCAGAAGAAGACGCCTTGAGGACGCTGACGGCTGACAAGACAATCGTCATAATACCGGCAGACAAAGGGTGGTCTACGGTTGTACTAGACAAAGCCGAATACCTACAGAAGGCCAAGGCATTACTCGAGGACTACGAAGCATACCAGATGTGTGAAGAGGACCCAATGAAAACGTTGGTAAATCAAATAAACTCCAAACTTACCACGCTACAGAGCAATGGTGCGATGACCAGAGCAGAACGAATAGCCATCAAACCGAACGATGCAGCCATGGCAAGACTTTACGGCCTACCCAAGTTTGAAAAATAATAATTAAATGCTTAGACTAACGCTTGAGGCATGGCACGCGGATGCCGACACTGCAAGTTGGCACATGGACCTCCGCGTTGCCTACAAAGAACTACGCCATTACCTTAGTAAAAGGCAGGACCTGGTCAAACCGAACATAGGATTCGCAAGCACAGATGACCGTGCGACGTAACTACCAGAAGAGGGAGCATGGCTATCTGCATCATATACCGGGGAACGGACCATAACGCTAATTGCTGAAAGCTACGCACAAATCCACCCACAGCGTCGTAAAGTGAACGTAGAAACATCGATCAACTTATCAACAGTACGCACAGCCACGAATTTGATTTGCTGATTGATAAACTCTGTTCTCGCTTCGACAAAGAACTTCCGGTTCAGCTGTCCAAAACGTTAGCAGACATGTGAACCCATTTCGATGCAGAAAAAGTATCTATTATTGGCTAGCAACATGAACAGGGTAAATGCAGACAACACATTATGGTGCAAGAGCAGGCTCAGTCTGAAATGGAGGTTCACAACCACGGAAGGTCATTTGCAAATGTTGAGAACTGCCAGTCTTCCCAAACACCGTCATTTTCAAAGACTCTGCCGTCTTTTCATCTGTGTTACAACCCTTGCAACTGTTGCAACGGTTTGGTGGTTTTGCATTCATCCTGCCAATACAGAAATTATATTGTGTTGAACATATACATAACAAATAATGAATTAACAGATGACAATAGTACTTAACGGGTTCTTCATGAGCATGTGTGGTATACACGAGCTTATTCAAATAGATTGTGTTGCATCTCAATGTAAAGGCAAACTCTTATATTGTAATTATGACAGCAATACCTTCGAAAGTTCAGGAGTGGCACACCAATATTCTTTATTATCGTTTGAAAATGGTCCAGCATCAATCAGCAGACGATGCTAGATTTTGGATGAAGTGCAACAAGCAAAACACGTTTTCCTACAAACTGAGCATACCATCGGTGAAAATGTTGAGCGATGATGCTCGCGCTGGTGAACTGGGTCACGACACCTTCTCAAACCTACGTGATTTGAGCCAAGGCAACTAGGTTTGAAGTTTTATTGGAACACAACCGGCTCCTCGTCGTAAATAGGGAGCCGTTGATGTTTCCTAAATATCACTGTAAGTATATTATTTTCGCTCTACCACATAAAGTGTATCTCTGCCCATGTCTGGCCTTTGGCTCGAAGTGTTCTTTTATAACCAGACGTGAAGCGTCAATCAGGCATTTGATAATAAAAATTGAATGCCCTTATCACGACATGGGAAGTTCATCTTTGTAAACCGGCTTAAAATCAGATTCTGTTACGCTGAATATGTTGGTTAACCTGTAAAACTTTGCAGACACTGCAAGAGCAGTTTCAAACAATACGATTCCATTTTGGGAATTATTATGTATTCAATCAAAGTTTTATCGATAGGATAATGGAGCTCCAATTTAATCGCCAATGTTTGGGCTCGATGAAATAGGAAGCCTTAATGTGTCTGCGCTTCGTTTATGATATATTTTTTAAGCCTTTAAATCTGTCAAGTATTCGTTGAATAAAGTCCTCTGGTAGTCCCTTGCTTCTATTAATGTTCATTCAAAAACATTTATGAGGTTCGCCTTGCTATAACATGGAAATGACTTCACTTTACGGAAAAAATTATCCTGAAATTGGGTCTGTTTTTTTCTAAGTAGGTCTTTTTTTACTGCAACGGCGATGGTGTAGTTAAAAATGAGCCTTCTTAATTGTGCATTTATTCAGGTTAAACACATCAGCTGAACGGATAAACGTTATTTTACATTATGTCACACACCAAAGACAACGCCGAAACCTTTGACTAATTAAAAAAGACAGCAGATCTTAACCGAGTGTGAGAACACATAATTTAAAAAACAACTGATCAAAAGTATTGCTGGCTGAAAAACCAGGGTCAGGTTGGTCGTTATAACGCATCGTTTTTAACCAGTTATTCATGAAATCACTCAAAATGACGGCCATTAGAACGTTCATAGTGATCTTTAGCGTAAAACTGCCCCGATGCATGCTATGCTCGTTTATCCTGAAAAAGTCGACCAAGTTTATTTGCTGGATATATAAAGCAACCCCTATAGACATTTTTTTCTGGTTTGAGTTCCATCCATTTCAACTGTCTGGTCGAGCATCTGCACTATAGTTTACAAATACTCGACATTTCGTCATAACTGAGCCATATGTGTACACTCGTCGCCGCTCGTGTTCATGTGTATTATGTTAAACCCCTATACACATATATGCTGCTTTAAAGACTTTTTACACTTTTTTTACGTTTCTAGCACTTTCAAGGCACTGTGTGCTTTTTTCTGCCCCAAACGTGCGTCGTCATGCGGTTCATAATGTCTCCAGACTTCAGAAAATATATTTTTTTATACTTGTGTGTGTCATTTATATACCGAGCGAAAAGTGGAGGAGCACTTAAGATTCGAAGCAGCGACCTTGTTGATCTACGTTTACCGTGCTTAACACGTACCGTCCAGCTCTTAGTCAATATACGAATGAAAGCCTACGGAAAGCCTGTTAACTGCAAAACAGTAAGCCAAACGCCAAACGAATGGTATTTTTGGCATGTCTTGAGTGTTACCATTGCTTTAAAGTGGGCAAAACTGCAGTGATTGCTATTGCCAAAACCAAGCAGGTAAGGCAGTAACTGGTAGTCTCAGCATTTTGTCCTACAAAAGCGGCTGTTATATGGGTTTTATAAGTCAGGATTAATAATTGGCAGTCAAATATAGTTTAATAACTGCTATATGCTTCTTTTAAATGTATTTACAAGTGTTGTTGATTGACATCGGTATACATTCATGCTATGTTTTGTCGCTGTGAGTGCTGTAAGTCAAACCCAACGTCCAAAATTAGTTTTTTTTTAAATCCCTGAAAAAATGGGAATGGTCGTTCCTGGGTCATTTACTTCAAGTTTCCTGAGATCCTACTTACCATGCTGGAGTTAGCTTAGTAAAGACCTCAGCAGGAACCGTCGCACAGAGATTTCACTTACATGTGGAAAAACTTACACCCATCTGCTGCGGGAAAGACATTCAACTTTTTTTCCATTTTAAATTTACTTCTAAAAATTTCATTCACTGCGTATCCCTTTTTCACCCACAGACCCCTATAAGCATGATTTTTCCAGGACAAAAGTGCTGGACGTAGAGTGCATTTCTTAACGTCCCTTAAAATTTTGCGCTACTATTTCATCACAACCTGCACTGAATGGTCAAGAAAAACTGAAAAGATGGCTTGCAGGATAGTGACGCTATTGAAACAATTCCCTTCAGAATCAGCGGCCGTACCAGGCAGTTCAACAAACCATGCATTGGCACCTCACTGTGTTGTGCAAGACTTTAGTTTTGCGCCGCTTCTACCCAGCTTAAGTTGACACAGTTTTCCGCAAGTAGCGCGTCAGTTAAACGTCTGGCATGCTTATCGTACCTTGTTTTATCTCATTAACAAAGTCGGTATACGGTACGGTTATAATCTCACATGTTGTAGGATCCATCTATTTCTAGTGTTTTTCTTTTTTATTGAAAACAAATATCACCTTTATTGGAATTCTACTAATTGATGCCGGCATAAGTGGGTTCTCTCGTGCAACATTCGATGGTTCCAATGATATTCCATTTTATGTAGTATTTATCGTTCCCAGTAATTGCTGCGCATTAAGAGTGGGTACTGCATTACAAAATATGCATGCACTGTTTGTACAAATTCCACTTAAAAGGGTGTTTACGGAAGGCCTTCTTGTCGTGTATAGGCACTTCTGTCTGAGGAAATTGGAAAATTAAAAAAATGTTCGGCACCAATACTGTATATTGGCTTGGTAATTCCCTCGCTGCCGAATAATATGCAGGCAAATTGCATTGGAAGCTTTATATATTTACGTGTGCGGACTGTGAGCAAGTTGGACAGGTGGCAAGGAGTACATTTGCCATAGTAAGCTACATGTGCTGCGCTAGTGAGAATCGCCGTTTCCTGTCAACTGGGTTGCGAGCTGGCATTTTAGAAATTTAATAGCTATATGCATCTTTCTCACACATTTAGCAAACGTCTTAGCACGCAATGCGAACTCAGACAATGGATGTATCGATCTGATGCCAACAAATATCGCCCTGTACATGCACCTTTGAACTTCATCGTTGATTGGCTGTTTCTCCTTATAGCCGTTGTTCGTATTTTTGTTGACGCTTTTAGCGCGGACTCCAGTAGGAATCCGATAGGTCAGTTGAGTACCATTTTAATTCCAGTGGTCGACACGCTCTCTGCCACTCTACATCTACTTTCGAGAAATATGTTGCAGTAAATTTGTTACTTTTAATTGAAGTTGGAGAGTATGGATACCTGGTATAATCATGTGGCACGAAGTAATCGAATGTTTGTGCAGAAGGAGCCTCGGTTTAGGGTAGAGGTGGAATAACATAATGTGGTGTATATGACGGTTGTGCCCATTTTCTCGCTGGCGGCAGTTGGCAGACGGGTGCGTTCTGCTAAGGAAGGGTGAATTGTGAATCAATCAAAAATAACCAGACCGTTCATATAATTTCATGTCAAGTGGGCCCTATGATAGCTACTAAGTAAGTGCGTGGTGCTCGACGACATGGTTGTATAACAATTTGACTGATGCTCACTTGCCGGATATTATGCATTTTAAAATGCACAGTCTATCGAACATAATGCTACGGATAGTACTTCACCTGCTAGGGGAAATATAATTAACGCATTCATATTTCCAAATAACCTTTTTGTTATATGTGCATAAACCATATGCATTTAATAAAAGTGCACATTCGAATGCACGTATTTATACTATAATAAAGTACACTACATGATATGCAGCACGAGCTTTCGCTTACCAACGATATATATATATATCTATATATATTTATATATATATATATATATATATATATCAAGGAAATAATCGCCTACTGAAGAGCCGAACCCCTCGTTGCTGTTTTATGCAATAGCAGAAACATCGGCGAAGCACGTGTTTGGGCTTTTAGCTAGTATCTATGCGGAAGTATGGTATAACATCATTGTCATATATATATATATATGTAGATGCTCGTCATCAGACAAATGACAAGATAAGGCGATCACTGAAACCATCGTCTTATCGTTCTGACATGACCAACATAGGCAAATAAACAAACAAACATTTTTTTACCGCCCAATGTCCACCAGATACCCTTACGTATATGTCAGCCATCAACTTCGAAATCTGGGGGTTCATAACAATAGACATAAGCTGTAGGTTCGTCGATGTCACCAGTGACTGTGACCATAGTCTCACTTGGGAGTATACCAAAGTGATTGGCATGACCAAAAACGAACCTTCAGCACAACCGTTACTGTCAACTTCATCGATATTGATGCGTACTACAACGATCCACTTGCACGACTATCTGCCTCATATTCGCCTTCGGAAACTGATTTTTCATTGACGAGTCATCGCCTGACATGTGAGTCACTATGACACACACCACTAAGCCCTTGGCGTAGAAGAAACATGTTTATGTGGAAGTATTTACACCTGCCTTCCTCCAATGTAGTGTCTTATTTTATCTCGTTTCTCAACGGGTTTATGATATGTATTTTTTTAAATTTCTATTAAGTGCTGGACTTTCTGAAGAAAAAATAGTTTAAACGCCTCGAAATGCCACCTACTTTTAAAAGTGAAGAGTTTTTATGTTACAGATTGTAATGGTGAATTAAAATGACAAACTTAAGCGTTCGATAGTTGTTTTGATAAGAATTACCGCACTGTTGTTTGTTCAGAGTGGTTTAGTGGAATATGTAGTGAAGTTTTTTACCATAAGCGCTAGGTTATATTTGTAAAGGTACTGTTGCTTTGTAAGTAATCTTTACCCGAATAAGTTACATAATTTGGGCCTGTAGGTTCGTTAATACAACAGTTACAACAATTGGCACAAGAAAGCGCGTCCCATTTCCTTTCGACTGAATAAGTTAAAACGTGTGGCACAAATAAACTATTTAAACAAACTTATTTCACTTTTTGGGTAAATTTTATTAAAATTAGAAACGGCTGGCTCGTTGAGACACGTATGGGTGATAATACCAAATATGTACAATGTACTTTCCGTTTAGGCGGTGAGTAAAGCATTTGTATTTGCAATGTGCCCTTAAGTCGGACTGCAACGTGCTCCATATGCAGATAGATGCACATGTATTCTGACAGCATTGTTCCAGACGTTTCAATATCACACTTGTTTGAGTCGGCACCAATATTATATCCAACTCTTGCACTGCGCCTGGTGTCAACTAAAATGCCAAGAAGAATGCAGACTGGGAGGAGATTAGTGGCGCACGGACATAATGCCTGTTCCCCCTTCGCTTCCCAAATATTGCTGACCCAAAGTCTTGCGCTATCACAAGCGACTGTTTGAATGCCTTATTTCGCTTCCACTCCGGCTCGTACTAAACACGCATTGGCTGCTGTCGGTTTTGGAACATTTGTTGAGTACAACTATGCACATTGCAAATACACCATGCTGGTAACTACGTGATATTCCATATTGCAGGCGTTACAGTATTAGAGAAAAAAACTTAAGTATGCGATATTGAAGTCAAGCTCCTAAGAAGGAAGAAAACATATGGGATTTTAGATACAATGGGGATATAATTAACCACAGAAGGAGATAGAGATTAAGCAGAAAGATATCAAACGAACCTAGAAACTTTTAAATTATGTCTTTGTTGCCCCAGAAATTGAGAAGATCTCGCGAATGAGATAAAGCAGTATTTTTCAGGAAAACATACTGGCATTTCTTTAAAATATCGGGCTTACAAATGCATTAGTTTTTTGGGCAATCTCTGCAATTTTACAAGAAGCAACAAGCCGTTTGCCGCACAACTCTCCGCATAAGAGCGCACATGGATAGGTGATGCCATGGTCACTTCAGATTACCGAAGATCTGACCACTGCTGCTGATATGAAGCACCTGTAAGGAGCTTACACTGAGGATATCCACTGGTTATGAGCATATTGCCATTGCTTCAAACATCTACGCTCCCCAACTACTGCACCTACCAAATAGTGCTGAGCCAGGAAGGACACGGCTGCCTA
>JAYGXS010000007.1:32066319-32082668 GCA_036362985.1 Ligula intestinalis | reverse complement strand
CAACGGCAGCTTTCTTCCGGGATACCTCGAAGGAGCCTGCCCCCAGCGCTGCCATGATCACTCATCGGCCTGCCCTATCACCGTGGCCAGCGTATCGATTTTTGGCGCATCGTGGATAATAAGTTCGAACTGGACTTGCCTCATCAAATGAGTTAATCGATTTTGCGTACCGTTGATTGCTGATTTAGGGTCCTTATCCTCACCTTCTTTCCAAACTATGATTTTTCTTCTTCTGCCAACGGTATCCCTCCTCCGTCAACTTAGCGCAGTCAACACTGACAGGGCATATGGATTTGCCGTCGAGGTTCAACACAGACAACATGGCTCTCTGACCTGTACTCGAGATGCCCAATGTCCAACACGACTCACGCATGACAGCAAAACAATTAATGCGAGCCACAACCATTCCATCAGCCTGCGTCCCATAAGCCAGCAAAACCAACCCTTGCATGTCTACCGTTGGTACGTACATTATTCTTTATCATTAACTAATCTCCCTTCGTTTGTTTTTCTTTCCTTTCTCTGCGATTGGCATCGGCCCTGCCTTCGGCGTCCATAACCGCCACCTTCGGTCTTGCCGGGGGAGCTGTAGGAGCCTGCCCCCAGCGCTACCATGATCACCCATTCGCCTGCTCTATCAACGTGGCCAGCGTATCGATGTTGAGCACATTGTTGATTAGTGGTTCAAAGTGGACTCGCCTCATCAAATCAGTTAACGATTTTGCGTACCGCTGATAGCTGATATGCGTCGGATTTGTTGTCAATGCTGGCAGAAACAAACTTCAAACTAAGCCCATTCACTCAAACTTTCACCTCGACTCGAGACGGAGGCGACACTGCAGTGCTCTCTCACGGCCCTGATGGTCAAAATCAACGCCAGGTCGAGTCAATCCTGCTGTTATCTTTTCTCCTTATTATTCTGTACAGAATAGAATCTCCTTCTACCTTGGCTTCTACGACTTTTATCTTCTTCTAAGGAACTATGCCTGGAAGATCGCAGTAGTAAAGGTTTGACCGGCTTAGCCTCAACTCTTTTGCGATAACCTAATAAGTCTGCAATGAACGCGCACGTCAAAGTTCGATTGCAGAACACGGTTATAAAGCGCAGCAGACCGAAAGGTCGGCTTACTCGAAAACACTAGACCACAATATATTGACGAAGTAACCGTTAAACATTCCGAATTTTCATTTCATATATAAAGTTTTCCATGAACCCACCACCTCTTTTTCTGCCTTTTCTTTAATTGGCGATAACATATTTGAACCGCGAAATTTTCAGCTGGCAAAAATGCACGCAATAGGACAATACATGTTAATATTATCGCCATTTTATTAGTTAATGCTCCCATTTCCTTTATATCACAATAAATGTTCTTAAGACGAGACATGCTAAACATATTGTTCATATTCATTTGCGATTATTAACAAATTTAACCCTTAATATTGATGAACTTTTCAGTGTTATGGTGCCCTCCAATATCTAAGTTTATAAATTAAGATTCATTTTGAGACTGTTATCAACATCTATGGAATAATATATCTATGAAAGTCATGTACCGCAGAAATGAGGGACATTTGGGCATATTATGGACAGATTGTCGAGTAAAAATGACGTCGGCATAAAAATGTTTGAAATTAGCATTCCACAAAGTACTAAAACAAGCTATAAACCGTAGGTGTTCTCTTTGACTAGGATTTAACGAAGATTTTCTTCGGAAGAACTTATGTGCATATAAGCGTGCCTATCCCCTTATACTAGATAACTACTCACCATAGTAGACAAATAGGGAAATGAGAAAGATTGTCAAACATCCGAACGATTTGCCTGTTATTCTGAGCTTTCGCACACCTGCAAGCGTACATAATTAGAGAGAGTCATCGAAAAACTCTAAATAGCAAACAAATCGTTCAGGTGATTGATCTTCATTCTTACACACCGATTAAAATTCATAGACAGCAAACGGTATTTTAAATAGTGGAGTTAGGCTAGGCTCTGATTTTGAATGCAAAACAACTAGTCTACAGTTTAAAGTATTTGTTATTTTTATGTTTGATTCCGTTTCTAAATTACGCGAACGTAGAAACGATTGTGTGCAAGATTGTATATGTCTAGATGACCTTCATTGAATTAGATTCTGTTTTATGCTGTTTGCTTTACTATATGCCCCCATTTACTCATGCCTTTTGTAAACAAGAAACAGTAAAACTTTATGTCATAAAACCTTTTACTGCACTATTTGTGCAAAATGCATCAAACTTTGGCAAAACTAATTAAAAAGATGGAAACACTTCCTTGCGTCTTAAATTAAATGCGATTCCTTTAATTGACTTAGATTTTATTTGATCAATTTGGGACTTAATATTGCCGTCCTTTCATAGCACCATTCATATATACATAAAAAATTAGTTTTGTCATACCCATGCGCATCGAAATTAACTTAATTATGAAAGCGTTTCTAATTTTCCATAAAGGATTTACATTTATCTTTAAAAATTTTACAAAAAGAGCAATTTTGTATATTCTAAGGCCACTCGCAATTGAATATACTTGGTTGAATAAATAAACGTGACAAAATACATGCAAACTTGCCAGCCCAAGTTTAATCATGCATTTTGCTCTATAAAGTTGCCGAACTGCATGTGCTATACTGTACATAATGTCAGTCCACATTTCGTCAAAAGAGGCCGCTTCAATTACTTAGCTTAATTTAAGTGGGCAGTGTTGATGTTTCTCGGTAATGGTTGAACAAGGCAATCATATTCATAACCATCGCCTCATGACCATCGTCCCAGAAGACCACGTTACATTTTGTAAATAACACTGTGTTTTTGTAAAAAAATGAACTGATTCCCCGAAGTGTGTAAGTTCTTTTTGACTTATTCAACTGTAGTATTCTTGATCCATTTGATAACCGGCAGCAACTTCTATCGGAATATTTTCTGATGCAAAAATCGGTTCTTAAATTTTTACCGCATGCATGTCATAATGCACCTTATAAAGCACAACATCAACGTTTCTAAACTGCCCGGGTAATTGGTGAATACACGTATATGCCTAGTTTGCTGGGTATGGTCATATTTGACCACGCATATGGCTGGCACCGCAATGACAACTTGTTTACGATTCAACCTACAATCGGCCCAGGAAGATATATATGCAAAGCCCTGAATGGACATTCACACATATTTTACAGTCATGAAAATTCAATTAAATGGTCTCTTTTCCCTCTGCGTTTGTGGTTTTGCAGAGGAAACAAATAAGTAAACTGTTTATTTATGACTGCTCACCAGGACCGTGATAACCCACTTTCCTTCCTTGGCGTACACTTGTCCAGATAAACAGATAGCTCCATTTCACGGAGAGTCTTCCGCAAGAAAACCAGGAAAGGTGAGAACTTACATTTTCGAAGTTTTATTGCAATTCAATAGAAAGTTAACCTGGTTTGCAACCTTTTGCAGAGGACTAGAAAAATCTTTTCTGTGGATACTTTGAACGTAGAAATAGGCTGTTTTTAAAGATGCTTTACTGAAGCGTGGATATCCACTTTAGTTTAAAGATAAATAGACTAATCATCTACGACCGAAAAATGAGTGAACGATTAGCCCCCACGAAGCCAGTATTTATATTCTTGCTATTCAAGGGGAAAAACGTCCTAAACACTATCAATAGGTGTTTGCACAAGACTATAGAAAGAACCTATAACGCCATAAAACTCACCCTCTTTACAGGTCAAAACTAGTGAAATTGCACGAAAGGGGATCGGAGAAGAGCTAGGAGAAGAAAAAGAGACAGTATTTGCACCGAGACAACTGCAGTTATATGCACACAAAGCGATGAAAGTGAAGGAAGCCGCCGAAAAACAAACAAGGGAGCCCATACTTACAGTGCACGCCCCCACATTTGAACAATCAGCCACCGCTGAGACGAGTTTAAACAATCTCGCCGTAGATAACAAAAACACGATTGGTTCGCCCCGTAAAGTGCAGGCTGCCGCGGAGACAGATACCAGGGAGCCCATACTTACGGTTAAGGCCCCCACAGTAGACCAATCAGCCACCGCTGAGGCGAGTTTAAAGAATCTCGCCGAAACAACAAAAACACGATTGGTTCGCCACGTAAAGTACAGGCTGCCGTCAGCAAAGACACGAAGGAAAACACGAAAGCGTTGCACCAAGAAGTGACCGACGGCGTAGAGGGGACGCAGAAAGTCACCGATAGGGACAAAAGTTTCGTAATACCAGGTCCACCGGAATCCACTGCCAGTACTGCTATTAACCAGAAAGTGGGTGACATTGTCGCAGGCCCGAGCCTGAAGCCCACAGTAGAAAACGAGGGCAGCACATCAACCATAGAGTCCGTTCGCACACAAGATGGTCACAATAGCAGCACAAGAGCTGTTAACGAGCAAGCAAGCGACAGTGTCGTAGGCACGAAAAATGGCACTAAGAGAGAAGCCTGCATCATCATACAGGGATTAACGTTATCAACCGCAGCCACTCCCATTGACCGGCATTCCGCAGATGTCCAGCTCTTCCATGCCCTTATGAACAAAATGCTGGGAACCAATGTACCATTAGAGTGCGAAAAGGCCTTCCGCCTTGGCAAACGACCTGAGAGCCCAACTGAAACGGCATGTCCCAGACCTCTGAAAGTGGTCATGACAAGAAGCCAAGACGCCAAGCTCATTCTATCGAGGCGTTTTAAAATAAAAGACTCTGCCCGGGAGTTTTTTTTTAACAGGAGTTCTGAGCTGCAGAACGGAACAAACTTCGTCAATTTGTTTCCGAAAAGAAGGAGCGGACCAGCAAGGGCGAATAAAACTTGGTCATTTGCAACAATCAACTGATTAAACGCCCATTGTTCTCACCTTGGCTAGGTCCGTTCCGGATAACCACGCAGTCGGCTCAGTAGAGGGAGGATTGAGCCCAATCGAAAAACATACAGAGGCAGAACAAAGGGGAAAAACATTTGGTTATTTACAACAACCAAGTGATCCAGCGTCCAATGTTCTCCCCCATGAAACGTCCTCCCCGGATGAGCGCCCAGTCGACCGGGAAAGGGGCGTGGAGAGCCTGACTGTAACAAATTCTCGAGCAAACAGAAAGTTAACTTTCATGTACACAAATGCACAGAGTATGCTTTCAAAGCTTGACGAGCTGAGGATTCATGCCTTTCAGTTATCACCAGGTATAGTTTCAATAACGAAAACTTGGCTGTCCGAACAGGTAGCCGACGGCGAGGTATCCATGCCTGGCTATCAACTGTTCAGAAAAGACAGAGAAGGTCGTCAAGGCGGTGGCGTAGCAACATACGTGAAAAATGGACTCACAGTTTTAGACAAAACGGATAAACTGGCGTGTACTTCCGAGGTCATCTGGCTGTCAAACTTAAGTACCAGGTGCACCCAACTTCGATGTACTGCAACTCTTCCGACCACCGAGAAGAACCCGTAGTGGATGCCTCCTTGCTATAGGAGCTAGAAAAAATTACTGCACGATCGGACATCCTGATTTTGGGGGACTTTTACGCGCCTCACATCGACTGGGGTGTGGCCTGCGCACATAGCTTCGATCTAACCTTCGACAGCTGCCTTCTGAGCATGACTGTGAAGTAATTTCTCACGCAACACGTCACTTTTCCGACAAGGATGCGCGACGGCCAACAGTCCAACTGTCTGGACCTCGTTCTCACGAAATCGCAGGACAGCATCGACGAAGTGTCGTGTCTCCTACCACTAGGTAAAAGCGACCATGTTGTACTGCTATGGGAGTACTCATTATTCTCAATACCGGAGAGACACTCAACAGCCAGACGAAATATTTGGCGAGGCGATTTCGATCGAATGAAGATCGAACTCACGCGCGCCGATTGGGAAACTCTATTTTCTGGAAACATAACTGCGGACTGGGAAGCGTTCCGGACCACACTGCACAGACGCATCGACAACCACTGTCCAATTTCGCGAAAAAAGGTGAACACTAGACCGCGATGGCTTACGCAGGCCTTAAAAATAGAAGTGAACAAAAAGCGGAAGCTGTGTACAAAAATGCTAGCAGACAGGACTCCTGCATCTGTCAGTGCCTACAAAACTCAGAGAAATCGGGTCAAGGGTCTTCTTCTCAAAACAAGACGGGCTTTCGAAGCAGACTTGCTAAACCGGGCCACAGTGAACCCCAAACTGTTTTACAGTTATCTCAGGCCGAGTACCAAAAACAAGGATCCGATACCCCTGCTAAGGACCCCTGAGGGAAGAGACTTGATAGATGATGAAGCGAAGGCTGATCATCTGTCGAAATATTTCCGATCAGTCTTCACAAAGGAAACGGCATACGATCACCCCACCGACGACACCGAAGTGGATACAGTAGTTGAGACTGTCCAATTCCCCGAGGCTGCTGTTCTTAAGGAACTCTTTAGCTTAAAAGAATCTAAGTCACCAGGTCCCGACAACGTACCAGCCAAGATTTTGAAGGAGCTCGCCAATGAGTTGGCCAAACCACTTTCTATGCTCTTCCAAACCTCCTTCGAAACCGGATGTCTACCAGTAGATTGGAAATCCGCGAGGATTACACCGCTATACAAGGGGGGGAGCCAAGTCTCAGCGAATAACTACCAACCAGTCAGCCTTACTGCAATCTGTTGCAAAATCATGGAAAAAATTATCAAGCAACAACTTATGCAGTTCCTGGAACAAAACCATCTGCTATCGGATGCTCAGCATGGTTTTCGTAGAGGTAGGACCTGCGTTACAAACTTGCTCTATTGTTTAGAACGGTGGACTGAGGCAGTCGATAGTGGAAACTCAGTGCATGCTGTCGATATTGACTTCAAAAAGGCTTTCGATAGCGTGCCGCACCACCGCCTCCTTTATAAACTCAGCCGCATAGGAGTAAGGGGTAGGCTCCTTACGTGGATAAAAAGCTTCCTAATTGGTCGCTCGCAAACTGTCCGCATCAGCGACAAACAGTCAGCCAAAATTGAGATTGAGAGTGGTGTTCCCCAAGGCTCCGTTCTCGGCCCTATTTTGCTTGTTATCTACATCAACGACTGTGTCCGCGAACTGGATTGCCGCATCGCCATGTTTGCCGATGATATAAAACTTTGGAGCGAAATTCGAACAGTGGCTGACAAAGTGCACTTACAGGAAAATTTAAATAGACTTCAAAAATGGTCGGCGGACTGGCTCTTACCGTTCAATGAGAGCAAGTGCACCACCATTCGAGTAAACAAATCCGGTTCTTCAACCGGCACGGCTAACCGACTGAATGACATACCATTGAAGGAAGTGAAAGCCCAGAAAGTCTTGGAAGTCTGGATCACACCCTCGCTTAAACCCGCCCTGTATTGCACAAAGGTAGCCAAGTCCGCGATGTCGATCCTATACCTCGTCAAACGAGCTTTTTCTACCTTCAATGAAGAGTACTTCACAAAAGTCTTCGGAACCTTCGTACGACTGCACCTAGAATCAGCTATCCAAGCTTGGAGACCCTGGGCCAGGAAAGATATCAACATCCTGGAAAAGGTACAACGGCGCGCAACCAAACTTGTTATAGGGCAGGGCTCCCAGCCTTATGAAACACGGCTGTCGAATCTCAACCTCTTTCCTTTGCGCTACAGGCAGCTTCGCGGGGATCTGATACTAGCATTCCGCGTATTATGTCTTCAAGACTGCTGTCTTATATCAGGGGATTTTTTCGAATTAGCAACGACCACGAATCCGGTGGGTCATCCCCTCAAATTAAAGGTGACAGGGGTCAGGCTGGACGCTCGGAAACACTACTTTTCAAATAGGGTGGTCGGAGCGTGGAATGCGCTTCCTCAGGACGTTGTTATGTCGGAATCGCTAGAGGGTTGTTAGCAAAAACTGGATCGATATAGCAGTGCACGATGGATCGGAACTGACAATTTGCAACAACAATGATACTACTTCCAATTGTTCAGTAGAATATGTTTTTATATCCATTCACGTTTGCTATTTATAATGCCCTCCCACGCATAGCCTCATGCGAAGGTCACCGCGGTCTACCCTACTTGGCTAACTGCCTACCGTGATTACCCACTGGCGATCTTATCAGCCAGACCTGCCGGTCTAAACAGACACTCTTGGTTCGACCCAATGCGGACTGTCGACGATCTGGACGGATGCCTGTTTTTCCAGTTCCGTGGCAGACTCTGCAATCAGCAAGGAAGAATCAGGACATGGCTTCCACACGGTGATGATCCTGGGAACATTTACAATGCCCTCCCCTCCAGTGGGTACCGCCTTTTTTCTCCTAAATCTCACGCATTACCCCCACTTGTGGATGCAAGTTCATAGGGCGTACGCAAAGACAATTGACAACCAGAGCCAATGAACATCTACCTACCTGGTTATTTGAGCAAGAAAACCGTTCTTATCATTCCGCTTTCCCTGAACATCTGCTGGTTACGGGTACTTCGGTAGAACCTACAATTTATTTCTGAGATCTTTTTCGAGCACAAACATCTCGAATCATGTGTTACCTGGAAGCTGCTTATATTAGACGCTTTAAACCGGACCTCTGCAAACAGTTAGAGCATGCGGTTAACCTTGCCTTAACTTGGTAACCACAGGCCTCAGATTTGCACATTCCCTAGCCCAATATTCCTCGCAAGTCAATTCCCCGTTTTCTCCCTCCAATTTTGTTTTAACCATCTTTCTATATCTGACTAGGACCTATGACCTTTCTGAACATATTCAATTTCGTATATTTCTCATTCGTTGACCTTACTGTAAATCGGGGTTTTAAATGAGGAGCTCTATCGAAATTTACGGTTCCATTGAATCTTACGGCTATAACCATCCTCAATTTTTCTTCGGGAACAGCATGCTTCATGGATATCTTCATTTGGTATGTTTAAGTGACTTAAGGCAATTGCAGTATTTTTAAAACGTGCCCTTTGGAATTGGAATTGCTAAAATATTGATAGGGTTTCTTGTAAATTTTTTTTTCACTGTCATACTCCGGTAAGCTATAACATTACCTTTACTATCAATTCTCGTTGGTGTTTGTTTCCTTAAAATAATACATACTAGCTCTTCGGCTTATCGCAGTAAGTGTATTATAAAACGGTTTTCTTTAGAGAGACACAGTTGAGGAACACATATATATTTATTTAAATCCACGTGCCAATATGTGTTATCGAAATTAAAACGCTAGCTGTAAATTCAATCACTTTTGGCCAGTACTCTCCTGTGGTATGTCATATTTTGAGTACATAATATTTACAATGCTTTGAAGCAGTTGGACGTAAATAGAAGTCAGCTTTGGTGAATTATATCATACCTAGTGCAAAGACTTTGTACAGCTGACAATTGGACATTGATTTATTTCATTTTTAGCTAACAATTACAAGAACGTCCTAAGACATTAAGATTTATATTGTTGAACAGTAGCTGATACTGTTCATTATTGTAAGACTACCAGTAATGTTAAGTGCGTGCTATCAGGAGTGCTACGCTCTTCGATTTGGCTTAAAAATTGTCAGGTCAGTGTTCGGTTATTAACATACCATCAAGATTTACATAAATCACTTCTGCACACTGGTTAACGTGCGTCCAAACATAGAAAGAATTTCGCTAGGGTGATTATACGGTGGACTATATCTGGTGTAGGATAATGTTTTTCGTCTTCTCCGTCGCAGTTTTCGCCGGTCACCTACCTTAACATAGATGGCACCCTCAAGCACTTCACCTGAGTGTACTCGTGAATCACTAGTTGAAATAACAAATCGAAAATAATATTACTAACATCTACTGAGTAGCATTCGTTAAAACGTGTAAGTATCATCAGTCGTTTTCCAACGCAACATTCTAGGTATTGGCTGCTGTCTTCGTCTTACCTTTTACCTATGCTGGTGAAACTCCACCTTAACATGGCGATGTACTTAAGGCAATTTCATCATGATGTATTTAGGCTATAATTCTTAATTAGATTGTAATTATTCTTAAGCAACAATAACTTGCTTCAATTAAACCTGGAATTTCATAGAGCAAGTAAAACCGTCTAAATACATGTAATGCGCATTTTGTTAAAATTAATGCTGAATTAAACGCATTGCTGTGCGAAGTTGAGCATTATGGAAGGTTACCGTCCGAAATAAAACGTTGTTTTAAGTTCCGGCGTTGCGATTCCTTGGATTGAGTCTTGAAGATGAAATAACTATGGGAACATTCACAACCACCTCAGCTGTGTCGATATCTTTTCAATATCTCCGTCGGACAGCAGTCACTTAAACGGTTTCTGAGTATCTTAGAACTTTAAATCCAATGTTTACTTACCTTATAGACCTTTAATACCCGCTGAAATAGCGTTGATTCTAGCAATATTAAACAAAACATATATCCGTTTTTGTTGGGAGACTAGCCAGTGAGAGTGTAGGGTACCACGAAATGTTCAGCAGAATTCAGAAAAAAATCAGAACTTCAGCTTGTCCTGCCTTTCATAAAGAGGCAAGCTTTCGAAAAGTTAGCTCAGTTATTGTTGGTGTAATCTGTTACAGCCTGAATTGACAAAAATAAAAATGCCAAGCCGATTTTAAAGTAATTAAGATGAATATTTCATAAACTCATCGAATTGACATGAACGAATTTCGTGACAGCTTCTCAGCTGCTACCTGTCGATGCATAAGAATGGTAAAGAAAACACATAGAGCAGTTTTGAATATCCCAGAATTACTCGCAACAGACATGAATGTGGGCAGTTTAAAAAGTAAGTTGTTGAGGAAATTTAAGGAAAAACATTTGGGAATTGTTTTAAATGACCAATCACCATGGCAATTGGAGGTTGACCACATGAGCAAGCTGCCTGTATAGTTCAGGTTTCTCCCACCGTATGTTAGCAACTACCAAAAAGCGCAGGGTTCGGTTTCTTCGTGCCCGAATAAGTTTACCGGACTAAAAAAGCTTCAGACATCTAATGGCGTACATTCCTCTCGACTTTAAGATCTAAAATAATGAAAGCGAAGATAGCGCGATCTCTGGAACGGCAATGCAATTATTGTCAGCTTTCGCTTTCACACAGGAGGCAATCTTCAGAAAAAATAAGAAAACATCAAACGTTGCCTACGCGTAAAATGGCTGCGGGAGGTGTGGCACTTGTGATTGGTCCATGCTCACCTTTCCGGGATTTTGACCTTTTTACGAGCTCGATTTCTTATACGCACATTTTTGCGATTAACGTGTCCAACTTCGTCGCTAAATAGCCAACACATTCAACTTCATAAAACATTTACGGCTTTTTGTACACATCACGTCATGCCCACCCATAAAACCCCCATGCCACCAGTCCCGTAAGACAAGATATTGAAGTTTAAAATACCCAAAATACACTAATCAAAATATTTTGGAGGACATTCTTGCCGAATTACTTGCAACTTTGATAAATTTCTGCTTGTAGGGCGATTTGGAGTCAGCGTTGTCCTTTGGTGCATTTCATTTAAAATCGTTTTCAATTGTAACCAGGTAGGTCGTAAGAGCGCAGGCATAACTTACGAAAAACCGACGTCTGTTGCGTTAGTAGAGTCGCAAGTGACAAGGTAAAGCATTTGTCTGTGCTGGTCACCATTCTTCGATCTGATCCGACGTTTTTGCCGCATCAAGTTCGTTCAATGCTGCCAAATTCATGAGATTTCAACCAATGCGCTTAAGTGCCTATTTTGGCTATGAATGTTCTGGAAACGGGTCGTTCCTTTGATCTACTTTATATACATTTCAAGTTAACTTTCCAGCTATTCAGACAGTTTTATGAAATAGATAAGCATGTTTAGGAGTGCGTATGCTCCGTACAATAAAATATAATTACTTCGCTATTTTGCTGCCGGTAATATCTGTCTCAGTTTACATTTATAACGTGAAAAATACATAGCTGTTCTTAAGATAATTAGGATTACGATTTAATAAACATATATTGTGGCGTACGCTGATGTTGCCTTCAACTGTGAACATTTTATAGTGAAATAAAGTTTTGGTTGTAAATTTAACCGATACTGGAGTATTAAGACCATGATGATTAAAACAGTTTCAGTTTATCAGTTATATTAAAATATCTCGTATATTCTGATTTTTTTGGCACAAATAGTGTACTGTGATATGCTGATTTTAGTAAATCTTTGCGGAAATGAATATTATTTGTGCCCGCTTGTGGTCATATAATGCAGCATTCTTGTTACTTTTACCGAAAGGACTTGTTCAGGTTTTTTAGGACTCTAAGGGTGTCTAAGAACTATCCGTCAAATCAAGGTCTCAATATCCACAGTTGTTATGTGTAATGACAGTTTCCTCATCAGCTATTTCACTTCCCTTGGTCTTGTTGCATGCCGTTTCGTAGATGTTGGTCAACATGATCATTAATTTGAATCGCATAAATATTCTACTGAATACCTTGCTCATAACAGAACGATCGGCAGCATTTTATCGAACATGCTCGATTGCTCACACATTCTCATTCGTATGTCTTACATGCATCGGGTTTATGCAAACGCCACGTCATCAATGGTAATTAACCCACTGCTGGTAAGTTGCTATACGTGAAAAAATGAAAACTAAGCCTAAATCTCTCACGTCAGCCAGTTTCACGTTAGTTAACAATCCGCGCAGACACATTTGTAGCACATCGTGATATCTTCAAGTGCGTCCGGTTGATTAAAGTGAAGCAAGAAATACGCTGAGGAGCTATCTCACCCTCTTCCTTACCACCAACAACAAGCCAACGCCGAGTCGCTGGATGGCATAGGCTTAAACTGTTAGTTCATATGGCAAGAAAATACGTCTGTGCTCACCATACCACCAGCCGGTTTCCTTTACAGACAATCTCACTAGGGGATTAGAAGGAGTCAACACCGCCTGACTCAATTGGTCACTCGGCAGCCACTCCATTTACATACTGGACTTATTTGCCTCCGGCAGCCATAGGCAAATGAGTTACAGAATATGTCATACGACACTTTCATGTATGGTCAATTTACACAAAACCCTCAGACCATGTATATACTCCTCCTTTTGCACGTGCAGTCCTTTTCAGCGTTTGCTTTGCGCCATCTGACTATTGATCTCTTGTTCATACTGTGCACAAGGAAATCGATCAATCATAGATAATAGAACTCAAATAATTGTTGTAAAACAACTTTTTATTTATTTTTTACAAACTGACAGATGCCAAGTTGTTTTACTTCCTTCATAAAATACTGAGATATTGTTTAATTATGCTAATTTTTTTTCACCACTGTTATAACGACTATCAAAAATGAATCTATATATGAACATATATTTGTTAAATAAAACGATGTATACAGACGACGAGCTCAAGTCGCAGAAATCATAGCGTTGAATGACTTACTTACAACACTGTGAATAGGAAGCGCAAACATGGCAACATTTTGGGGCACCTTCGACTGTGTGACGATGACTTATGCGGTACACAAGGTCATTACAATGTCTGTTGTCCTTAAACTAATGCTATTACGTCCTCATCAATAGTCGCACTGCTGCGTTTAATGAGATTGAGCCGGAAAACGCAAATTGATGAGTCAGTTTTGCAGCTGATCGTTTGTCGCCTTCATGCAACAATAAGGCACATATTTTCCCCAATGCCTACTTGTTAAGCCCGTGGTCCTCACACAAAGTGTGACTTTTAATAAGCAATGGTCTCAAGGACAAATTGAGGGGTTCAAAGGCTTTAGATAAGGTATGCCCGGCTGATGACATTTACCAAGCCAACAAATAGATATTTCGGTCCCCGTTGTGTTTCTAGAATCCATGGTATTATATGTCCGAGGTGGCAAAACGGCATCCTGATATCACTTAAGTGCGAGCCTTAACGTACTTCTAGTAAAACAATGTGCTCTTACCAGACAGGTCGGATAAACAGCCCAGTTATCGGTACATTCAAAATACATTTTAGTAGCAATTCCCTGAGTGCATTTACTGGCACTCCTATGTCCTGGTGATTTAAGCTAATGAAGTAACAGATGTAATCTACTGTTTCTGTGACCGGCACGTTTGTGAACAGGGAGGAGACATCCAGTGAAAACATCCCTGTCCCGTTCAGGTCGAGCTCTTTCACACCGTCTACGAATTCGAAGGTGTCTCTGAGACTGTATGGGGCTAGTTGACTCTGTATGGGTTTCAGTTTGTCCGCTAGCCATTTCGCTGTCGCATGGTATGGCGAATTTCTCATATCTAGGATGGGACGCACGGGTACGCCAGCTTTGTGAATCTTCGGTAAACCGTACAGTCGAGGTATGTGCGTGCCAACGGGGCGGATACGTTCTAAGTCGTACTTGCTTATGCTACCGTTTTTTTGAAGTCTTTTCAGACAATCAGTCAACTGCGTTTCAACAACATCAGTGTTATCTTTCTCCTTTTCCGTCTTGCTAAACTTGGCTTTGTCTGAGAGAATAGATTGCATTTTTGCAATGTTGTCTGTTCTATCCATTAGATTAACGCCCGTTACCTTATCTGGCCTTGTGAGGACTACATCTGTATTCTGCCGAAGAAGTTTCAATTTTGCCACGTGTGCCTTCGTTAGCAGACCCCGATGTTTCTGGCTACTGTTTAAATACTCATACGAAGAGTTAACTAGAGTAGACTTTAAGTGCTGTAAACTCTCGGTCGAAAGTGGCTGAAGGTTATGCGTTTGATTAAGCAGATTCTCGAAGTGTGTTTCCAGCTCTAGTTGGTTGGGTTTCTGACGGGGACAACAAAACTTAGGACCCAGTGATAAGGCTTCGATAGAAGTTTTATCAAGTGGTACGGAGGAATAGTTGTGCACGTACCGACTTGGGTCTTCAGGAAGCTTTGATTGGTGTCTGCATTCGTGTACGCTGCGAAGAAGAGAGGTCGTCTTTATTTCTCCCCGCTTCTCCCCGATAGATTGCACATTATTCTCGAATTCTAGTCTTTCATCTTCGCTAAGTTGGTCGAGTATGGCTGCACTTTGGCACAAGTGACGCTCTTGCTCTTCCACTTTTGCACGGATGCTCTCTCGTTCATTCTTAGCAAATCTTCGTAATGTGTCACTGGTGATAACCGTACGACTCCTTCACAATGCTCTCCAGTAGAAGGTTGGGTATTCATCTACCTCTACACAGCTGTCAATAAACTTGGCCCATATTATCGCCTCCACAAGTCTGATGTTGATACGTAGGTACCCATTGACCGCCTTCAACACCGCGGGATCTTTGGATTGTCTTAAATTTGCGGAAATTCCCATTTTTAAAATTCAGAAGATGAATTGGCGAACAAACGTTTGTTTTCGATAATTCTTTTAAGGCCTTTACATTTATAGGGTAATTAAGTAAATTGACTATGCGGGTTAGTAGAAAAAAAGGAAGGACGGTTTTCAGGGGAGGAGGAATGGGGGGGTCAAAACGGGGTCAAAATTTGATCCGCGTTAGGGGAGCTGGAAGTCAGTTGAGATGTTAAGCCGCTGGCTGTTGTATTAGCAGCTTTTGGCCATGGTAACTGTGGTGCCGCGACAAAATTCTTTTGGGCGCAAAGGATGGTTTGGCGCAGCCTGATTTCGGCCGCTTCTGCCGTAGCCAGGAGACGCTGTCCAATAAATTTTGAGGAGCTTGAGGGTACCTTTTAGATAACTCGGAAGGCCTCTTTGGCATCCACGCGATGGTCAGAGTCTACCAGATGCGCTAGAATGGAACTGTTAACACCCTTTAGTTGACCCTTTCCTAACCATGCTGGGATGTGTTCTCGGACTCTTTTGGACAAACGCCGACTCGTGCGACCAATGTGTTAGCGGAGCGCAAGCAACTCAAACAGCAACTTATATCGATAAGTACAGTCTATTGACGCACGGGCATCAGGCGTCATGCCCAATTTATTAAACATTTACTAACACTAGCAGGAAAACGATTAGCACACTCCGACGATGAAAGCGCTAAAATTTTTAACGGCAGTTTTAATACAACCTGGTCCCAGAAATTGCTCATTCTGCTTCACCTTTCGGAGATGATGATGCACATATAAATTCGCTATGCTGCACCTCAGATATGGAGCAGGGTATTGTCATGTGCCATTAATGACAAATTTTGATGGTACATAAGGTCTGAGTTATTTGAAATCGTATCGAATACACTAACAAACTAATGTATGTGTCCCTAGACAATGAATTGACCCCGGATGGTGTGAACGTTTTATTGACATGTCCAAAAGGAGGTTTTTACTGCAACCCCGCGAGTAAGCAACATTTATTTGTGAAAAAAACTGTTGTGTCTCCCAATAAACATGCAGATCGGCTGCTCAACCGGTGTTTGATGCTTTTTGCTTCTTCAAAGTTCGCTCGATGTGCCCTCTTGTAACGGGACCCTTGTAAAG
>JAYGXS010000007.1:32037386-32047808 GCA_036362985.1 Ligula intestinalis | reverse complement strand
ATGACACAAACCCTTGGCTAAATCCAAATAAAATAAATGTCAGAAAAGTAGCTGGGGGCGTATGTAGGCTTACGTTTACTTCTAATCGGAACATTATCGTTATATGGGGACAGTGTAAGATTTAAAAAGGGTCAATCATGTTCATCTTTTCCTAAACGTGAATCATGGGAATCGGGGAAGGACTCAATCAGCGAACAGTAGTTCGGCGCGTAAGGTGTGTGATGACGACGGTCTGGAGAGCAGGAAGAAAAGGATAGACCGAATGAGTTCACGCAAGGAAGTGGCTTTAAACCGGGCCAGATCTGAAACTTGTAAGTGGTACTATTTCGCACACAAAACCTGTTTCTTTGGCCTGATAGCGTTCTCCTCCGCTGTTTTTTATCAGCCGTTGACCTGGCAAATTTCGAAAGTTAGTAGGGAAGTGGATAATTTTCGTTGCGTGGATGTCCTCTTAAACTAAATAATGGTGATAGCTTCGGAAGGGGAGTTGATGGAAAGAAAACATTGTGTGGCGAAGATAAACACTCGAGCAGTTTCGGAACCGTCCAACCAAAGCATACTTTATTCAGCTTTTTAACGCAAATGGCTAGGAAATTATGTTTGACAGACACGATTGACATAGAGCTCAAGCATATCCAATGCCTCTTTGGAGAGCACGGCCATCTGTTCAGCTCTATCAAAAAGAATATGGAGGCTAGAGTGATACAGCCATTCACGCCCTTCGTAGTTTCCTTTTAAGAAGATGCGATATGAGGTCCTAAAATGTCGTCTTGGCCAAGCCAAGTTCCTTCCCAGCAGCGAAAGTTCAGGTTTTATTCTTAATTAACCTGTCTCTCCATAAATAAGGTAGGAATAGCTCTGCAGCTCAGACGCATTAACGTGCTCCTGTGGAGCAGGTGATATATGTCGCCAGAGTCGGTGATTGTCCCAAAGAATAAAGGAGAATCTACCATCATGGCTGAGCAAACATGAAGTAAGAAACATCAACCGTACTATCTTTGCCCACATGGTTGGCTCCGACTATCGTATGGACTTCAGAACAGACGTCAGGGTTATTTACAAGGTCCTGCCAAACTACCCAAATTTATTGGGTAAGCTACTGCTGTCAACGACAAACGCAACCTTGATCCGATTGAGGAACGTGGTTTTGTATTCGCAAAAAAACAGCCAGTAGTAATGAACATAATTTCTGGCATGTTTTCTCTGACCCTTTTCCCATATAAATGTCCCGGCGCCAGGAGAGTTAACCGAAAGCTTACGGTAGTTTGCCAAATGTTATTGTTAATTGTTATATTGTCTTTGTGTTGGTGAAATCCTTCGTCATTCTGGTAAGTCTACCAATATGCCCAAAAAGTGCATCACTCTGAGAAGTAAAACCTTAATTCTGATTTTGGAAGCAAATACCATTGTAAATTTCAGTCTTGTCGAATGTAAGTGAGCCATCACTTGACAGTCGGATTCCTCCAAATGAAAGCAATGACTAGCTACTTGTAAGACAACTAGGTCACATGGATGCTCTTAATGGTTAAGACAACGCAGACAAATTTCTGCATCCGGCTTACTGGCAGGGACAAGATAGTGTATTTTGGTAATGTGCCTGGCACTTTTTCTAGGGAATTATCACACACAATTTAAAGAGATACTTTTTGAAATCAATAATTTTCGATCCAAATAATTTTCTGATTAAAACCACATCAGTCATTTTGATGTAACCTTATGAAAGCTACACCAAAAATAAATGGAAACAGCGTTCAGAAGTACCGCCTCTGCTTAAGAAAACTGTGTTTTTAGCTTACATTTGAGAGGTTTATTATCGTCAAAACGTGCATATCGGCTGAAATGTAAAGACGGTCCCAGTTAGATTCAGAAAGACATGACAACTATTGTATGTTTTTTTTGAAACGTCAACTCTCACATTTTAATTGTCATCCCAAGTGCGCTTTTTCTGATATTTTTTCTCTGAGATTTCCCTGTATGGTGGCACTTGCGTGGCAGTCGGAACTCGTGGGGAAGCACTGTTTACTATAGTTTGATATAGATATGACTGCTCTTGATCTGGTGGTTGTTGATGCACTGTTGCATTATTCTAAAGAACAAGCAACTGATTAGAAAGAAATCTGGATAGTTACTACGGCTGCATTAACTTTATCAGCAATAATTTGCTGGAAAATGCAGTTCAATTTCCGTGTGTTGATACAGGCACACGGCCCTCAACTCAGCACGCAGATGGGAGACTTTTGCGAAGCGTGAGTCATCCACCTACGCGCAGCTGAAATTCTTGCACCGATGCCTTGATGAGAACGTCCTACCAAAAAGCCTCAGATATAGACCACCCCTAAAAACTGACTTGTGCCAACGGACGATGGCAGATTTTAAGAAAAAAATGGTCAGAGTAATGATACAGGATTGCCACGACCGAAATCACCACTACGGACAAATGATTGAGCATCATTCCTCAATTTGCCGGTCGATCCTTACGGCAAACGAGCTGGGAGCCCTCGAGGCGACGATCGTAGAAAATGCACCGCAGGTTACGTGACGACCAATTGTCGGTCAAGTATCAGAAGACTGTCCCATCAAAGCAACCGTCTTCGGATGGAGACCTGGTCCACAATCTGTCTTCCCATCCACTCTCTCCACAACAACTAGCCGTGTTATCCTATGACGCAAAATTCAACACGAAAGATGCTCGACCAGAAAACTTCATCGCATCCTTCGAGTCGGCGCTCCAGAAATGTGAGGCAAGTGAGCAGTGTAAAAACGCCATGCGGCAACAAGTGACAACTTTACTCCTTCAACACAAACACCAAACCACGATTTCTAGAGCTGAAGAACGAGAACTCCTAAAAATAAGAAAAATGGAGGATATCTTCATCCTACCCGCCGATAAAGCACGCTCAACGGTCGTCATGGATAAGGTGGATTATAAAACAAAAGTTAACAACCTTTTGATGGACAAGGAATCCGAAGAAGAAGATGCGATCACTGGAACAAGGACTTTATTTTCCTGACGTTTCGGATTCCGTCGGGAATCCTTAGTCATAGGTAATCGTAAACAGGTCTGAGGCATGCGCAGACAAGGAATCCTATACACCGTCGACTGCCACCGAGTTGAAAAGACTCATGAACAGCATTAACAAGGCGATCGACAAGCTGAAAAAGTCGGGTTCTCTGACAAGAAATGAAGCGCTAGCTGCAAAGGCGACTGATGCTGCAATGGCATGTTTCTGCGGCCTACCAAAGGTGCACAAACCTGGAGTACCCTTACGCCCTATCGTATCCTTATGTGGCACCCCAACTTTTGGGCTATCGAAGTGGCTGTACCAGCGACTGTGCTTCCTTACCAAGGATTCACAATGGACCGTAAAGTCTGCTAAAGAATTTTTAACCCGCATCCAACACCTGGAAGTGGAGGCAGACGAAGTGATGGTGTCGTTTGACGTGATCTCCTTGTTCACATCTATTCCACCCGCTCTGGCTATCGACACGATTGACAGTCTTCTCCAAGAGAAATACGATGAAACAGACCAAAAGCTCAAGCGAGTTCATATAATCGAGCTCCTGGAACTGTGTCTAAAAACTTTCTTCACGTTTAATAGCCAGATCTACGAACAAAAGAAGGGACACCAATGGGCTCGCCCCTGTCTGGCCTTGTTGCCGAGGCTGTTTTACAGCGGCTCGAGCAACTGGTCTTCAGCTCTTCTCCCCCGAAATTCTGGGCCAGATACGTGGACGACACCTTTGTTATAATCAAAAGGAGCAAAGTGCAGGCTTTTAAGGAGCTGTTGAATTCTTTCTTTCCTGACAGCCAGTTCACTATGAAAGAAGAGGCCAACAATCAGTTACCCTTCCTCGACGTACAAGTGACAAGGCTGGAAAACGGGAAGATAAGGACAACGGTCTACCGCAAGGCAACTAACACGATGCGCATTCTCCACTTCAGAAGCAATCACCCCGTTGGTCCTAAACGCAGTTGTGTTAGGACCCTCTTCCAACGCGTTCAGACACACTGCTGCGACGACAGAGGGAGGAAGGAGTAAATTGCGTACTTGTATACACTATTTCAAGTCAACGGTTATCCGAAGTTCTTCATACGCAGATGCCTCAAGAAGCCGCACCCTGAGCGGTAAAAAGGAGAAGACCCCAAATTTTGGCTCGCAATCCCCTACATCAAAAACGTTTCAGAGGTGACTGCGCAAATCCTTCAACCTTTTGGGATTGGTGTGGCCCATAGACCTGAATCCACTATCAGACAGCAAGTGATGAAGCCCAAAGACCCGCTTCCATTGACAGAACAATCGTCAGTGGTCTACAGCTTACCATGCCAACATTGCAATGCAAGGTATGTTGGTGAAACTGGCAGGCGCCTGGGCACAAGATTGCATGAGCATTAGCTCGCAATCAAATACAAGAATGAACTGTCTATGGTCTTTGAGCATGTACAGCAGGAGAACCACACCTTCGCCTTTGAAAAAGCAAGAATAGTAGGCCGAGCCAATGACAAGATGGCCAGATTACTATTGGAAATTTGGTCCTCCAATGGCACACTTAACAGAGCCATGGACCTTCATCCGGGCTACCAAGCGCTCCGCGCAGGGCTAACCTCCGCCCGAAACGGGGCAACAGGCTAGGCAAAAGAAGGCAAACAGGACAGGCGGCCGACGCCCACGAAGGAGGAACGTGTCACCGAACAAGGATCTCCTAATCTATATGGCACAATTGCTCGTGGGCGTGCCCGCAAAGGCGAAAAAGACGCAAACGACCATAAACCCACGACGGAAGAAAGTCTCAATTATCAGGAGTCGTGTAAAAAAGGTGGCACTCATTCTCGTGAAGGCGCCCGCGAGAAAGAGGGAAATTCAAACAACCACCTCCAATCGATCGGTACAATAGATTTACACGCCCGTAAGAGGCACCGTTATGAAACCCGACTTAAGACAGGACGCATTTTCTCAAGACAAACGGCAGGAAACGGACATGGCTCTGACGATGGAGACGAGAGAGTTTCCGAAACGTCAGCTTAATTATAACCAGGTCCCAGGAATCGCCTCCACTTCTTCTTCCTCTTCTGGGGAAAATGAAGGTAAAATTATCTCTGGACCGCGAATATTTTCGCATATTAATAAAATGAAGAAAATCTCACGGGCCGCCGAAAAGAACATACGTGTAATGTGGTTAGGGTAATAAGGAAGCTCACAAAACGTCTTTATATTAACATGTCTGCTCATTAGTGCTGTAAAACCTTCTAGTTCTTCTTAATTAGGAAATATTTGACGCCATACTGCATAAATACATGCGATTTACGTTTCAGGTGGATAAATAATTATGTCCGCTTCGCCGCGGAACTCCCTTATGGAACCCGGGTAGGCTCCGGAATGGTAATTTGTATGGCTTATAAACCGTCACCATTTATTCAGACCGTAAACATTACGGTTGAAGAACAATAGATTCAAACGTGAGACCATTATTCATTGACTTAACCATAGGGGTCTAAAATTGTCTAAGATTTTTTTCGGATATACAACCTCAAAATAATGGTAAAAATAATTGTGGGAATTATAAAATATTTGAATTGGACGTAAGGCAAGTAGCACATGAATGTCAAGAGTACAAATTGAGCTTTTTATGAAAATTTTACTTGAATGCAATCTGCTTTGATGTAATAACCTAGAAAATGCACATTTTAAATTAATTGTTAATAATTGTAAATAAAATTAGTATAAATGCTACAAAACAAGCATGCTCAACCGTATCCCTGCTTAGATACTAGCCTAATGTCCAGAAATATGTTCCATCGATATTGTTGCTGTTGCTTCGTTGTGTAGTAACTATTGTTGAATTAGTAATTTGAAAGAAACATGTTCAAAATGGTACCCCATTGCTTTGAGGTAACATATGATATTCTCGTCTTCTGTTGCTTAATTTGTTTTGCCAAACAAATGACATTTAATATCTAATTTTTTAGTGTTTATTTTTCAGCAAATTTCTCTTCCTATGGGTTTAAATCCCTAATTAAAAGGAAATGATTTATGTTACCTAACTTTCGCAAAACAAAAAAACGTATGGATTTACGATTGTTGCTTGGTTACAACATTGGCATCAATTTAAACAACTCCATGACATCTTCAAGCCTATACGGAAATTAAGGAATAGAAGTCTTAGTTGAAGTCAAGCAAAAATTAAAATAGTTTGATAAATTTTAAACTGTGGCATGCAGATGCGTGCAGTTTATTTTATTAATCGATTGAATATATTAATGCTTCAAAAAGTTATTCGTCAAATACATACCTTTCGAAGATAGCGCGTCACTCGGTACGATCTACTCGCTGACTTCTTCGAACCAAATGCCACTTAAATAGTGCAGACCAGACAACCCTAACAACTATTCTTATTCATCTCAACGCGAACGCACCTTCTGCAAGAGGATTGGTCAAGGTATATATAGTATGTGCGTTTAAATAAACTCTCACTCAGGCTAACATTGAACGTGCATTACTATAAAAACACCGTTTAACATGTTTATGTATAACTCAACCAGTGAGGTATCATAGAGGGGAAGCCACCATTATTTTCTGAATACACATTGTGGCTTTGTAAGCAACGCCATGACTTACCACATTTGGCACAGATTTTCGGACAGTTGAAACAAAGCTTAGGGTGTGTATTAAGAGTAGGTATAAGACTAAAATGACATAAAGGCAAATATTAAGATTGAACACCAATTTATTTATTTATCCGGAAAACAATATTCCTGTTATAAATGCCTGACGAAAACCTAACCGCCGTTTGTGATATGTCCGTCATCATGCATGTGTCTATTTTACACTGATATGTACAGTAACGGGTGTTTGCTACAAACGTAAGTTCAAACGTGTTTCTAAAGAGTGTAGTCGTCGGGTCAGCCTTATTTTCAAAATATGCAGGTTTTATTGAGCAATTTATGAATTGGGGATATCGCTTGTAAAGTGTCAGCTATCTCAATAGTTGTGCAGCTGCTTGTTTAATTTAAAAGCTTTTTCCAAATGCGTGGCCAGTGAAGGGTTTGTAACAATTAATGGCTAAAAAGCACTGTTTTTAGGCACGAAGATTCTAAAAAGACGCCTTGAGAAAAAGATTCATTCTGATAATTAACTCAGACCAAACACCAGAAGCTACAACACCCTTGTACGTATCTCCGTAGTTGACAAAAATTCTGCAATGTTTTTCAGTCTTTCAAACGCACGGCTCGGGTCATACCGATGTATCATCCGCGCACTTGCTTAAAAAACCCGAACGACGGCATGATTGCTGTGTAATCCAAGAAAGCAATAACAGCAAGATTTATTAGTTCCATGTCAATTCGAGAGAGTTGCTCAGTTGCTGCCTCTCATTGTGAAACCTAAATCACATCAGTAAAAAACGTAATTGAATTCATACAAAATAATCGATATAAACACAAGGTCAAAAGAAGTGGCTTACAGGTTAACTATTTTCATAAGAAATGTAAATTTTTTGGCCAGCAAAACCGGGAAAAGACGTGTGAGGTAACTGTTTGCTAGTGGAAGTGTGTAAACAGGGAGCTTATGATACCAAGGCAGAATAAGGTACACTTTATGCTCTAGCTGTTTATAAAGGTTAGATTTTAACCGCCATACGTAAGATGCCTCCAAATAGCGTATCATGCGTGTTGTTCCTTCTCAAAAAGTACTCGATAAAACGTTTTAGGGTCAACAGAATCGCCCGAGTCTAGCAGATGTTTGGTAATTGATGACCAGGAATGGCAGTAAAACCCAGGAATCCAATAATCCTCGACTAAATGGTTTAACAATAACACATAAAAAGGAATATTCCTTTATAATTCAGTCTTTATCTCTTCATGAACTTTCCCCTCCTGCGATTGGGAGGAAATACCGACTGCCATTAAAGGCCACATCAAAAAGTCTTTCCAAGTACTTTTTCGAGCATAATCCCCACGCACCTTACGCTATTTTGTGGCAGGCTGCGTACGGCAGTTCAAAGCTGACCTATATAAACAGCTGGTGCATGCAATAAACCTAACTCTGCCTTGCTATCATTGGCTCCCTATTTACACACTTTTTCTCCGAAACTGTTACTTCAGACGTATTTCCCCGTTTTTTGCTGACCATAGCAATCAAACTTCTGATGACAGTGGTTAATCTCTGGGCCACATCTTTGACATTGCGTTTTTATCGAGTATTTTGTATGAATTCAATTAAAATTTTCTCTTATGTGATTAACGTTACACAATGAGAGGCAGCGACTGCAGAGCCCTCTCGAAATGCCATGGATCCAAAAAAATCTTGCTGTCTTTGTTCTTTTTGGATTTGCACATGGAAAACCTACGTAGAAACCTCAGTTGACAAGGTAATGGGTCCCAACGAAGTGCTTATATAATCGTTTTGCGGCGGAAACTATTCTGCTCGCTTGAAAATAAAGGAGGTCCAGGAAATTAAATAGAAGGAGTAAAACGGTCCCTGGGACCAACATTTTATTAGCCCGACGTTTTGGAATCTCACTCGTGCCCATTGACAAGATATAAAAAACGTGCAGCTCACTTCGCTATTAAGTAATTTCTGCCAGGATTGATCGTGAGCTCCAATTTCCCGCTCCACCGCGAGTGACTTTAAGCTCTGGCATTGCTTGTGCCACGCGAGATATTCATCTTACATTTCAATAGAGTGTTCGAGTTCGATTTCAATGCTTCCTGCAGTAGGCATGATATTCGATCATCCGACTTAGCAAGTATTCGCACGTGTTCAATATGAGGCCCATTACGTTGCAAAACCTGAAAACGGGTTGTCACGAGACTGCACGCGCATCAACTTACCGTGCTAAAGAGAAAAAAATCTATTTTCGGTCGCCGCTCACGCATCCGTGCCAGACCACGGCTTAGAAAAAGAACAGCTTTAAATACTAGGCCAGTCGTATGACCGAATCGCACGCCTATTGCAAGAGGCATGGCACTCCCACGTGGACTCTAATAATTGACATTTTTATCTTCTTGATGATTATCTCGCGTTGTGCGAGCAATGACAGGACTGAAGGTCACTCGCGCGGAGCAAACAATAAAAGCCGACGTTCATCACCGGCATTGCTGGCATAAAACGCTGTGAGTAGCACGTTTTTCATTCCTCAAAAATGGGCTCGAGTAAAAGTCTAACACGTCAGGCAAATAAGGTACGGGTCCCAGGCATTTTTTCTGCCTTCTGTATATACATGGAGAACTGGGTTGTTCATCAGATCTGTCTGGTAAGAGCACATCGTTTTTGGAAGAACCTCATATCAGCGATATCAGCATGTCCTTTAGCGACCTCAGGCAAATAATGAAGTGGGTTTTACAGTGCCCATTTTTAGCTTGGTAGCTGTCATCAGCAAGCAGATCTCATTTGTAGCGATTGCACTCCCTAAATTTGACCGTTGGTCATAAAGTTGCACACTATTTGTCAGAAGCACGGCCTCAACAAGTATAGACGGGGGACAAGTATGTGTCCTATAGTTGCCTATAGGTGCTGAACGAGCAGCTACAAGACTAATTCGTGAATTTGTGTGTGTGTTGGCTTTCTCTTATAGAACGTCGTATTGCGGCTATCAATGGCAAAATAGAAACATTACAACAAAGACAGCGGACACTTTAATAATGTTGTCTACCTTACTAACAGTCGTCAGTCAGTCGACCCTAACACAACGTGTTGACCTGCTTGTGTTTCAATTCACAATGAGGTACGTAAGGCGTCCAGAGCTGTAAGTACTACACCGTGGGCTCACTGGCTGCATATATATATATATATATGTATATCTATAGTTATACTCACAATATAAATGTAAAGATTCATTTTTGATAGAATTCATAATAGTTGTGCAAAAACGTATAATCAAACTATAAAAAAGTGGCATATGTCATCTTTTTTAACAGAAGTTTAAAGTTATTTCCCAAAAATTATTTATGCCTATTATCCATGATTGACCTATTTCTTTGAACACAATACGAATGTGACGTTTATAGTCAGATAGCCCAAAGCAAATGCTAAACATGTCTTAACATAGTTAAAAGAAGAGTTTATTCATTGTCTGAGGATGCGTTTGTGCTAATCGTCCACAAATGTCGGATGGAAGGTTCTATAAATAAGTTGCCTATGACTGGCAGAAGTGTTCTGCAGAAGTTTTGAGGCATCAAGTTGTGTCTACAGCAACTGAGGAGTATACAACGCATGCGAGTGACTGCAACGAACTATAAGTTCCGTGTAATATTTGCCTGTATCACCATTATATGCACATGTCTTAGGCGTTTTTTTTACGATTGCCTATAGTTAGAGATTTATGATTTAATCAGACTCACAGAACAATAAAGCTCTTCTTTCCTTCTGGTCAAGCAGTTCATTCATTCAAATAATGTTGAGACTGCTTCTTACAACAAGTCCGAAT
>JAYGXS010000007.1:32016202-32037286 GCA_036362985.1 Ligula intestinalis | reverse complement strand
CAGTCTGTCGGATTCAAATTATATGAACGTTATTGAAAACTTGAAGACTATAATGTCGATGTAAAACCTTACGGAGAACAAAACAGTTACTATTAAGAACAATCTCGCGCAAACCCTTTAAACATCGAAATCAGTTTCCGACATTATCTGAGGAAGAAAGAAGGGCTTTTAAGATACTCAGGCACGAAAACACTACTGTTGTCGTCGTCATAGAAAATTAAGGCGCTGGTGTTATATTGAGCAAAGCAGATTACCCTCAAAAGATGCTGTCGTTCTTAGAAGACTACTCTCTCTACAAACCTCTTCCCACAGGCCATACCAAAACTCACAATTCATTAACTGATACAATGTTGATGCACCTCAGTAGGTTTAAACAACCATCACTCATTGAATTAGACGAAACTGGCCATCGATAACTACGAACTTATCTATAAACCAAGAGTTGCATCTTAAATATGAGCTACTAGCTTCAAAACATATGATTATTAACTTAAATCATTTGAACATGTTTAGTCTCAAACCGATGTGAACTGCAACGATCGAACCTGAAATCGCTTCTACTTCAACTATGGTCCTGATTTACGTGGTATCGTAACGCTTTTCCTCGTACTGAGCAAAAAGCCGACCGTTGACGTCTGTGGGGCTTTCTTTGTCGACAGATACAGCAAACAGCAAACAGGGAGTTCAAAGGCATTCGCCTATCTTTCCCTCAATAAACTGATACTGATACTGATACTGAAATATCGTGGTCGCATATTCAGTCCGTCAGAATGTTCTTGTATCTTGGTGTTCTCCTCTGTGTGTGATCCAGTATTTTTGGGAGAGCAAACTCTGACGTGTGTTCTGTCCCACGCTAGGGAGTGTCCTGTGTCAAGGCAATTCAAAGCCATTTTGGACAAATGATCACGTTATGATCAGCTGTTTTTCAGTGTAATGCTTGGCTGATGAAGGCTAATAAGCCCGAAACAGTTTTGTATCAAGTTACCCCCAGATGCTGTCATACCCCTCTTACTGCCATTATAACTTGGCCGGCATCGGCCTGGCAGGCGGTCACCCGTTGGGGATCTCTGGCCACCACATGAACTGTGTTTAATTCGGAAGCCTATTCGATCGGTGTTTGCACATTTTTGAGTAAAAATATACCCGATCAGCAGTGACGGCAAATGGCAGATGTCGAGGCGCTGATGAACTGCGGTTCGATGAAGTGCTTATGACACATCGGATGGACACCAGTGGTGGACCAACTGTGCCATCTGTGAGTTCGTTTGTTTGTGTTGTCCGACCAGCTGTTATGCAGGGTTATGCTGGGCTGATGAAGGCATGGGATATGCATGGTAAAAATGATGCTGGTAAATAATTTAAGTAATTAAACTTAGTCACTAACATATATCATCCAAATGTTTGTTTTCAGAGAAGATTGTGTTGAACGATGGTCAGTTCTGTAACAATAAATGAATTGTGAGCCTTGGTATGGTCTGTGGGAAGAGGATAGTAGGGAGAGTTAGCATCTTAAAACGACAGTATCTTTTGATGTAATCTTATTTGGTCAATATTACAGCTGAGCCTCCATTTTCTACGGTGACGACAACCATGGTGTTTTCGTGCATTTTTTTCTTCGTCAGATAATGTCGAAAACTGACCTAAATGTTATTAAGGGTTGTGTGAGAGTGTTTTTAAAAGTAAACGTTTTGTAATCAGTAGGGTTTTACATCCACATAATAGCATTTGAGTTTGCAGTAAAGTTCAGATGATTCGAATCAAAGGCACTGTCCTTTATTTCACTTGTAAACACTTCCTCCTCTGCTATTGTATGAAATTTCGACGGCAGATGTACGATCGTTGTTGATGCTTTTTCGTCTATTTCGGTGTTCTGAGAAATAGTCATCCACTTCTTGTCTGGTATTATTATCTTTTGTTATCTATCGTGTTTGGATTAGTTGGCGACGGCGACGCCAATATATCCAAATAATTCCAACGGAAATTGCTCTCGGCACAACTACACGTGTTGTTTCTTAGAAGACTGACATTTTCAAAGCTGGAAAAAGAACCGGATATGAAGGCGCCAGGCAAGCTTCGGCCATTTCATGTTTCAAATTTATACCTTCGGGCTGATTTTACATCAGATTTCACGCATGCAGACTTCGGCTACGTGTTCCTTTCTCTCTTCAGGGAATTCAGCATTATTAATCCTCGTCAAAAATAACACCAACTCAATTACAAGATGCAGCCTAATATGCCGGTTTTCCTATCCACCCGTAATACATTAAAACGTGCGGAATAAAAACTGGTTTTCATGTCCTTAAGTAAACACCACCCCAACGGACTTCCACCGGTGCCCACTTCACTTAACTATTATATACAAACATATACTTGTGCCTTGATTTGAAGGTAGCATCCAACATTTTAGTAAACGGTCACCCATTCACTATTACTATATGATAAATTAACAAAAACGCCAAGGTCAGCATGAAACAGGTTGTGCTTATCGAAGAGAGGTTCAATTACAGTTTCTTAATAACATGTTATTTTAACATGCGCTTCTGCGCTTTGACGGACACTAAAGACTGCCAATTACTCACAGAAAATATGTCGGTACCCTTAATAAATAGTATTGCAATAGTACGCAAGTGTTAATTCGGACTCGTTGGAAGAAGCAGTCTCAACATTATTTGAATGAATGAATTGCTTGACCAGAAGGAAAGAAGAGCTTTATTGTCCTGTGAGTCTAATTAAATCGGAAATACCTTACTAATTGCAATCGTAAAAAACGCCTAAGACATGTCCATATAATGATGATACAGGCAAATATTACACGGAACTTATAGTGCCTTGCAGTCACTCGCATGCGTTGTATTCTCCTCAGTTGCTGTAGACACAACTTGAGGTCTCAACTTGTACGGTGATGGCTCATTCAGTGTCCCAGTGGTGTCAATAGAGGACATAATGCGACTTCCATGTAGCAGCTCTGAAGATAAAGATGCGATCAGTTTAACTAGAATTTTATATTCCTAACGTTTCGTAGTCGGTCGAGAATACCTAATCATAGGTAATCGGATGACATTCGCTGGCATGCGCCGATAAAGTACCTTTGGCACCCTTAATAGGACGTTCAGTTCATCCTACAGCACGATGTTTGCCTACAAAAAATGACCCAATTACATCTCGTGCATTCGGCGCGAGATTCCGATAATAAAGCCGGGCATCTCACCGATTAAGATAATTAGAATAGGTTAAGCCCATATCGAAACCAGTACCTCTCATAATTCACTTAACCGGATAAAACGAATTACGCAGGTAAGGACCAACTGTCCTAAGGGAAACTTTGCAGGAAACCAGCTGCTGCATGGCTCGATAAGTCCTTTGCCTCTACACTCACGTTTCAGGATCGATTTGCACATCAGAATCGCTGCAGTCTTCCATCAGAGTCTCGTCTAGCTTCAATCTACGCAAGCAAAGTTCACTTTATTTCGGGTGTTATCGTGCGCATCTCTCCGACGTTTCTACGATTAACTATAATAAAGAATTCTTGACGGAATCCGCAGTGATCGCATCTTCTTTTTCTTCTGTTTTTCATAGTGGTCTTGTCCGCGTCGGATCCGGGTTTGATTATTTGGAACACGAATGGCGGAACCTGTAGTGGTTGTTTGAAGGTAAGTCGCCAACTCCCCGGCTGCAGCCCGCTCGATGGCACCCGACAAAATTTTCAAGCTTAGGTTTATCTATTCAGTTAATGTTCGAAATTGGATCTCTAGGTTTTCGTCAGAAATGGGAAGCATTTGTACAGAAAAGAGTAGGCGCTAATTGACAGTTTCAATTGGCTTCATATATTAGTGGACATAATCAGTATTCGCAATGGCGTGATGGCTAATTGGCAACTGCAACTTTAGTCGCTTGGGGTCAGTCCAATCATCCCATTTGAGCGCTAATTGCGGTTAACTTTGGTTTCTAGTTGTCGGTTGTATTATCCTGCACCTCTTGTTTAAGGTGTATGTACACTCCAGCCAACTGGATACGCCGGTTGATGGACCATTAAACTGCATGTCCACAATTAAGTTTCGGTATTTTTGCTAGAGAAAACTCTGACGATGTGTGTTCTGTCCCACGCTAAGGAGTGTCCTTTGTCAAGACAACTCAAAGTCATTTGGACAAATGGTCACGTCCCTTCAATGTCAATTGGGGCTCGTAGATGCACGTGGAGGCGGATCTTCTCGGTTGGCCACAATATACTGTGTCACAGGCTTAGCATGGCTTTTTGTAAATGATTATTTTGTTATCAAGGTATGCAATCATAAAAAACCCTCACTCTAACACAAAAGTGCATATTTATCTGCTTTAGCCTTTAAAGCGCAATTTGCAATTAAAATTGGACAGCACAGCAGGTGATTTATATCGTGTAAAGCACGTGTTCATGCATTTTGTGCACTACTGAATGCACCTGTATGTCAATACGAACTCCTTCGATATTTTAATTGGAGTGCATTTACCCTTTGCCACAATAATGTTACAGTTTTGTTAATCTTTGAAACGTTGGTACTTGGGGAAATTTCCTGATGAACTGATGAAATGTTATATGTGCCTGATACCTGTAGCCTCCCAAGGTCTATGAGACCGAATTTACCTACATATGAGATGAACATAAAACTTCCTTTGATCCACCATCTTTAGGGTTCCGCTAATCTATGGTCATGACAGTTTAAGTAAAATAGGTGTTGTGTCAGTAATTCACAGTAGCATTTTGGGGATGCAAATTTAAAGATGACAAAAGCATCAGAATGTATTGCGCCCACGCATGTTTTGGAATAACAAAGGAGAAAATTATGAAAATTATTTGTACAGAGAGTTCAATGCAATCAAAAGTTAATTTGTTACAGTCAATTTATTACAGTAAATAACATGCAAAGAAACAGAAATGAAAACCTCGTAAGGCGAATATGTGGGTAGATGATTGTAAAAATCAGGGAGTCGAATGCTACGAAGGCAAAGATGTGTTACTTGCATTATCCAACCGCTAACATAAAGCAGGTTCCGACATGGAAACGCATGGTACACATTGTTCGTGCTCGAAAAAGTTCTCCGGAAGAACTGTCAGCATCACGGCAATGGAAGACCGTAAGTTATATTTTCTTGTTTCAGTAGTCAACTTATGAAATGGTCCTTGGTTTAAGCCCCCAATTTGATTGCATCTGGCATGTGTACTTGCATACGCAAGTGAGTGCAAATTCGTAACGCCAAATTGGAAATTCCAAGCAATGATTAGATATTAGAAGTCACTTTTTGGCAAACAATTGTTTTCAGCAACTCTTCATCAGACCAAACATTTGCAAGGGAAATTAACGCTGTACATAACAATAAGAGTTTAAATAGGTAGAAAAATTAATAACTATCTAACACGGGCGCTGATTGGCCAATGCGTACTATGTCAGTTTGTGCATGTAGGCCATGTCAGCGTGTTGGTTGAGGGATTATCGCTTGTTGGTAGGGGCGAAATCCTATCGCCGCCTGGTGTCGGTTTAGGCCATGGAAGTGACACAGCTTGTGTCAGAGGCTTCTGACAACACAGCACTGGATTTGCTAGCCTTATAGCTACTGCTTCGGCTGTTGCAAGCATCCGTTGGCGTAGGCCTTTGGAAAAATTAGATGGTGTCCTGCAGACCACCTGAAATGCTTCGTTAGTATCGACTCGATGGTTCGTATTGACTAGATGTGCGAGAATAGCACTCGAGATCGATCTAGTTTCACCTTTACTAAACCAGGTCGTTATGTGCAAACGCACCCGCCTTTCGAGACGCCTCCTTTTACGGCCGATATATCCCGCTCCACAGGAGCAAGTGAAAGAGTAAATGCACATTGATGTGGCCTTCAAAGGGAGTCTGTCTTTACCTCTCAATCGTAGGAGTGGAGAGTTCGTGAAGAGCACCCTCAAGTTCACCGCATGGAAAGCGTTTGTGATTGCCGTCCTTAAGCGTCGTCTGACCAGCTCGCTGGCTGCATCGCCTAAGAAAGGCAGTCTTATGAACACGTCTTTCTTTTCTGTAGTTAAGGTGACAGGCGTTTTGGCGCGTTCACCAATATTTCTGTGGATGAACCTTTCCAGGTATCCATTTTCAATAAGTGTATGCTGCAGCTGTTGAGGTCTGCTTCGACAGTTTCAGGAGAACAGATCTGTCGTATTCTAGCTGCTTATCCCTGGACCAGATTTTTCTACCTATTTAAACTTTTATTGTTATGTACAGCGTTAATTTCCCTTGCAAATGTTTGGTCTGGTGATGAGTTGCTGAAAACAATTGTTTGCCAAAAACTGACTTCGAATATTAACCATGGGGATATTTTATAAGATATTCTTTGCGAAAGGAATTTCTAAGGGTTTACTTGGAGTGCAAAATATGAGTGCGTCAGCATAGTACGGTCCTTTAGTGGAAGGCCTCTACTGTTGGCATTTAACCTGTTATTGGCCTTAAACGGTAATAATATGAAGCACGGATGTTCGAGCAACTATCTGTTTCGTACTTGTAGGCATTCGGGAATTAATATGCCTGACTATAAACTGAGTTGGATAGCCCCCCTTCGGCAGAGCACATTTGAGACTGGCTTATTTTTCATCCAAATATCCCTAAATCAGATTATTCTCGTCCTCAGGAAACGAGTATATACCAATTTGGGTGACCAAAAAAAGCGAACATGCAAGTCCAAGGAAATAATTTTGAAGAAGACGATGCGATCGCTGGGACAATATTTATATTCCCCTGACGATTCAAGATCCGTAGCGGCTCTCTAATCAGGAACACAGTCAAAGAGCATTAGCAGAAACGGTTACTTCATGCTGCAAACATACAGAGACATTGAACGTTAATTGCCTTGTTGTATGTGGATAGTTTGTTGGACGGCATGCGGGCTCTGATTATTGCTGGGTCAACTGACCCTGTCGTGTTTGTGTAGGCTTGTCCGTACCCCAAGTGATGACTTGCTTTGGAAAAATTGTGTCTCAGCGCCATATAAGTATGAGGCAAATCGTTCCGTTGTTCATGGAATGGGGACCCGTGAACCAGTTAGTATATTCGGAGTAAATGACCGAAGCCCTTAAAAACTCCATTGAAATGGTACAGGAATGCATAAGTTTTTTGTGAAACATGCAAACATTGTTACGGATCGCTTTTGTTGTGCAAAATTGCACAGAAATAATTTGGAAAAATGAATTGTTGAAGAGATGAGGCGTTTGCGGAATGGCAGCGTACAAATGCTCACTAAGTATCCAGTCTCTGTGATCTTCTAGTATAAATAAATACGCTATTGTAATCAAACGAGTAGTGTGATTGTCTGTAATGTTATGTAAAATAGGTGTCAGGTGTTAACATATGGTTATCCAAACGTTTCTTGAAAATGTCAACCGTGGGTTCATGCAAAATAGACTTGGGCATGGAGTTCCACTGTCGAAAGACTTTTTGAAAGAAGAAGGCTGAACGTTGGTTTGTTCGGCTTAGTTCCTTCTTCAATTGGCAGTCATGTCTTCGGAGGTTCTTTTTGGGGCCATTTGAAAAAGATCCTCCCATTCGACATCCAGACCAGTTCCCCTTAGTAACTGAAAATTTGCTATGAGGTCCCCTCTGTCTTGTCTATAATGGAGGGAAAAAGAGGTTAAAAGCAGTCAGCCGCTGTTCATAGGTGGACTGCTTAATTTTAGGGACCACCTTGGTAGAACGTCTTTGAACACCTTCGAGAATCCGCAATCTTTATGAAGCCAGGGCCGCCAAGCCTGTATCGCATATTCCAGATGCGGCCACACGAACGTTCCATATGCTTTTTCGAAGAAATCGGTATTCAGGTTAATGAACGTCGTTTGCATGGCGCTCATGACCAACATTGCTCTCGCTGCGGCTTTAAAACTGTGTGCGGTGACACTTAGATCGTCTTTAATAAGAACACCTAGGTCTCTTTGCACACTTACAGTTTCGAGTGGTTGGCATCCCAAGATATAATGTCGAAATAGTGCAGTTCTGCGTATTCTTGCTGATAGTATGTGCATAACTACACATTTTTTGGGGTTGAAGTTCATGCACCAATTGTCACTCCAACAGTGCAGTCGGTCTATATCCTCTTGTAATATTTGGAAGTCCCTTATATCTTTTATCTCTCTCCACAGTTTTAGATCATCAGCAAAGGGTACTGTGTCAGATTTACTTTCTCGCACGATGTTATTTACGTAGATGATGAAAAGGAGCGACCCAAGAACTGACCCTTGTGGAACTCCACTTTTAAAAGGTGCCCACTCTGAACAGTAGCCACCTGCAGTAACTTTTTGACTACGGTCCCCAAGGAAGTCTTAAATCCATTTGTTAGGATTCCCTGTTATCCCAAAGTCGGTCAGTTTTTGGATAAGTCGCTGATGTGGAACTCGATCAAATGTCTTGGTGAAGTCAAAATAAATAACACCTACTGGGTGTCCTTCATCCATGGATTTTGTCCAGTTTTCTAGCGTTGTGATAAGATTTGCAAGACAGGACCTCTTCTCATAGAAACCATGCTGGACTGAGCTGATTTGGCGGCGAAATGAATCGAACGATAAAATCGATTTTTTGATCATAATTTCCATCAGCTTACAGCAGATGAACATCAAACTAACCGGTCGGTAGTTGGTGGGATAGAGTTGTGACCCCCCTTATGGATGGGTACGACATTTGCCAACTTCCAAGTTTCAGGTATTTTACCAGCTTTGAGCGATTTACGAAAAATTATACTGAGTGTTTCCGCTAATTCCTCAGATAGTTCGCGTAGAAGTACCCCTGGGATCTCATCTGGTCCAGGTGACTTGGCCGGAACCATGATGCAAGTAATTATCTGCTCGTCTGATTGTCACCTCTTTCGAGAATTTTGACCTCATCAAATTTTACTGTGTGGCCGGGTCTCATTGAACGAGCCGCAAGTTGAGAATTGGCATCTTTTTGCCACACCACTGCCACGTCTTCGAAATCTGTGCCGTGGCAAGTCCGCCATTTTCTTTGACAAATCTCCACCAGATCCTGTATACGACTCTTGCCAAGGTTGTGGGTTTTCGGTTTCATTATCCACCGCATTATGATTGCCTTAGGGCTGCGTGCGACTCAAACTCCAAATTGTGCGATAAGAAAGCCGACACCTTCCGATTCGTTTTTGACGTACGCGATCGCCAGCCAAATGTTGGGGAAGGTGCGCCTTTGTTGGCCATCTCGTTTGTACAAGCACCGGTTGACAAAGATGCGTTGGTAGCTGTTTTCTCTGAACACCTGTCGAATGTACTTTATCTCGCTGCAATGCCTCTCAACATATCGCACCCAAAATCTTGGTTTGTTGTGATGGAGAACCAGCGAATTCAGGCGTTGTAGACTCGCCTCAGCTACCTCTCTCAAAATCAGTGAACCCACTGGTGTTTCCTTCAACTGCTCGTCAAACGTTAAGTAGATCTCGAGACAGAACTTCAGCAGCTGTAGGATTTGGGGACGTCCAAGACGATTATCCGTCTCATCGTATTTGTTTTTTAGGCGAACATCGGCAGTTTCGACTGCCAGATCCTGAGGGATAGGAGTAAAAAGGGACGTGACATAAAATGAAACCATGATATTACTTGGCAGAAGACTCACCCGTTTATGTTCCTCCAAGAATTATGTTGATGAGTAGACCGTTGTCTCCGAATCAGCAGTCAGAAATTTGAGAGGCCTTAACAGCCACTTTGCCAGTACATACGTTGGAGTGCCTTGCAGAGACACGATAGGTCGGAGACAAGGGCCATCCCTTTGCAATTTAGGCGGGCCATAGAAGCGTACCAAGGCCGTTTCTTGTTTCGTCGCCGTGCGTCGGTCAGGTGGCGTTATGAAAACCTAGTTCTGCAATTCTATGGAAAAAAACTGAATTTTAAATCTTAAACAGATACCACTTGTTCGTCATCAGATTAAATGAAAAATGAGGTCTGGCGATGCTGCACTAGAGGTTTTGGCGGGCAGTGGCTACAACGAACGGGTAGGGTTTGACCAGGAAGGTTATAATGACGTAAGTCCTGGAGGCATAGGTTCACAGAAGAATAAAATCCTTAGGTGTGAAGTGAAAAATCGTGAACCCATTAAGTATGATTCTGTTAAAAAGCTTTTTGTAAAAAAGTGGTCTATTGAATGCAATTTTAACCGTCTACTCGACGGCTCGAAATATATTCACCATGGCAAACACAGGTAGTTGATTCCCTTGGCAGAATTTTTTACGCAATAGTTTAATCACTATGAGTGTTGGACAGATTTCACGAATTAAAATGACCCAGTTTGGACAGAATTCGCGGCCTCACACACTAAAGTCTTTATAATGGATTTCATACGTGTAAGTGGTTCACCGGGTGCTTAAATTCAAATGCTTATCTTGCCTTTATATCTCAGTTGTATAGCGTGTTGTGTACGAAAGCTTTCTCTGGTGTATGGGTTCAGATTTCATTAAGACCGCAATTTGTTTAACATGTAGTTCAAGTAAATGCATACTTTGTTTTTTTTTAAAAGCAACCACCATGGAACGCAAATTTAAATAAAGGCGCAGTGAAGAATGCTTGTGCAAACGCCGCAAACTTAATCGATATTTGTAGCCTTGGCTGCAGAATGGTGTCATTTTCGACCAATGAGCAGTAAGCAGCCAGTTTTAGTAAAGTCCAGCGTGCTCATGTAGACTGATGGTCACATCTGCCAGAACGCGAATCACACACCCATGGCGCTGACTAGCGTCTTGCTTCTAATTTTTCCTTTTCTCTGCCAGACCTGCACCAAAAGCCGAGGTTCGTTACAGTCCTATCACATTATCGTTAAATTTATTCTATCTTACAGTCACTGGTTTTGCCCTAATCCATTAGATTTCCTGTTTTAAAGGAAATATTTTCATTAATTTCGCATACAAATCTCAAGAATCTGCAGTTCAACGCATAGTTTGTGAAGCGATCTGTTCATTATGGTCCCCATAACCTAGATACGTAAAAAAGATCTATCCATTAAAATAGTACATGTGAATGCATATGCATATGCACTTGTATGCATGCATAAAAATATATGATGTATAACCATAAATTTTCCTAACTCAACAAACAGAGTGTTTGAAAAAATGCATACGCATTTAAAGTAATTGTTAACTTTATCTTTAGTATAATTTTTTTATTTGAAAAGTGTAAAAATATTCTTAAGTATCATCTTATTATTTTTGTTTCTTTTTCACGCTATTTTGATAAATACAACGGTGGCTTAATTTAGAGAAGCCACTGGACACAAAGGCACAAGAATACCAAGGGCTTTTCCATGGTGTGTGAGTAAATTGCTTCGCGTTGTCAGCCATGTGATAATAAAAATTAACTTCAGTTCGAAAGCATACCGTGAAAAAAATCAATATTTTTTACATTTTTAAGTAATAATTTTATGATATGCGTATTTTACATTAACGTAAAATGTTTTTACATTTGTGGCACAACCTTTATTTTGAACGTACATTATTTCATTACTAAGAGTTCGTAACAGACGAAAAATCCTTCTTGAGATAGTTTAGCCCATAGAAACTTATTTTCGTTACCCACATTGCCTTCGACATTCGTATTAAAAACTTTAAAAATGAGATATCAATTTAAATGATCTAGGCAAGGCACCTTTGAAATAAACTATGGATCCAACAATGCACGAAATGAGCAACTCGAGGCTAAGGTAGAACGTAGTTTACATTTCTTAAAACAATTTTCATACGCTTCCAGACCTGGCTTTATTTTGTTGCTGCTTGTACCTTTTCTCTACCAGGCTTTTATGAAAGGCTGGTGTTGGTGACAGTCCTCAAACCTCATTATTAAATGTGTTGAATCAGCCGTTTAATCTTTCCACATTTTTACAAGTTCCAGAAGCGATCACAATAGCTAACAATTAAAATAATATATTTAAATTTGATTTAAAAAACAACGCCATCTTCTTTATAGAAAAGTAAACTTTTCTTAAACAGTATATTTTGAACCTGTCGTTTTTAATACAGGTCAACTTCTTACAGATTGAACTTAACATATCGATGCATGATCAACTTTTTTGGCGTTGTTGAACTTGCACTTATTTATGAATATACGTTTGCAACTTTATTTAAGGAACCCTTAAAATAAAATATCAAGTAAAACACTTTCAAGAAGAAAAATTCTGATGATATTCTATCCTATAAGCCATTTCAGCCATAATTCGAAATTTTTTTACAGCAGAAAACACATTGTTGAGCAAGAGGAACATCAACGACAAAATGCGTATATGCTTAATACTAAGAGTCGTAAAACACTCTTCATATAATAAGCTTGTTTCTCAGAAATCACTCAAAAGCCGAATAATTTATCTGGCTGCAATTTTTTACCGTAATATCAAAACAGGCATGAAAATGTTGACCATTTTTTCTTTGTACCTGCAGATAAGTGATATTACTTCATTGAAAACGACACACCACACATTTTGCGTTACGTTGTATTTTTTTCCGGCAAAGTGATTTCCTTAAAATATCTGTTGTAGGCTTGTCATGCAAGAAATGTCGTATAATGTTTAATAGTATGTTGCAAAATGTATTGTCATTCTGTCTGTTCTACTACCAGAGTACACATTAGATTAAATTATGGTAAAAAAACAGTTTATAGTCGCACATTATTTATATTTGCTAAGGTATTATTTTACTTTTACGTTGAAAATAATACAAACGCTTTTTGGTGACGCACTTAATACAATTTGCTGTAAAAAATGTACAGAAGACGTTTTACTGCATTTTGTGGAAATGCAATCCAAAGATAAGGAAATCATATTTATTATATTACAATTTGGTTCATATAAATCTGCATAATTGTTGACCTAACTTTTCAATTCTGGAAAAGATACGATATGCCATATTTATTAACTCAGTTATCTTCTGTTTCATTGCCTAATGCCTATTAGCAAATTGTTTAATTTTGTCTTTCTAAATAGCAAAGACAATTGATATGATTTTTCAGTACTCCCAAGTGTTGCCCAAATGAATGCACATTGCCTTAAATAAAGTCAATGAAACGTTTTTTCAGCTTGAAGGTTTCTCAAGATTAAATCTTCTCAGTTAATAAAAATAATGATGCAAAATATTTGCGTAATTTGCGTTATTACTGGTGCTTAATTTCGTGGAAATACTGTACTTAACTGCTTCGGGTTCGTATTGGAAGAATTTCACTCAAACGTTATTTAAAAATTGATGTGTTTAATGTTTTCTTTAAATAAAGAAGAGTGTCCGCGCCGCAACAACCAAATCTCGATAACCGACTTTGTACAAAAGCACTTGGAAAGTCTAACTACAATAACGACCAAAAGGCCATATGATACAGACCGTCATCTCTACTTTCGGATGGCATTCGATTCCGCGGCTATCAGTGACGATTGCGTATTTATGGGAAATTTCCCAAAAGAAGGTTTCTTCCAATATGTCTGCAAAATAAACTTTCCAAAATTAACGGTTGAGTTTTTTATGTGGGTACGTTTTTGCTAAGATACGTTCTTTGATTTGCCACTGCCAGCAGATGAACTCTCGGATTTGTTTGATATCTGTATTTTCGGAGAACCTAAGGACAGTGCATTGTGCAGAGAAAATAGCAGCGTCTTATAGATTTTTTTTTAAATCTTGATTGATAACTTTATCCTCGTTACCGTACACAAGTATTTATTGAATTCGCATAAAGGCCTGTTCTCACAAAGAGTCAATAATGCAAAACTGTTCGAATGCATTATGTATTGAATAACATATTGTTAAATTGTCTGCCCCAATTTTTAAGTTATTCGCAAATGGCATGGTATGTCAAAGCCTTGAAGTATAAACACGTCCTGAGCATATACAGAATATTTAACTGTCTAATATACCGAATCTGATCTTCTTATAGAAGGGCTAAGCAAAATAATGATCGAGGTCTAGTAAAAAAGGCAACCTAACTGGCCATTGCACATGACAGCAAGAACCATTACCGACGAGATTTCCGATACATTTTTTAAAATAGATTATCGCTCAAAACCCAACATTGTTGTCTTCTTAAATGATTCTACATTAATTCGTTTTATGTTAAGCTTTTTGCAATAAAACTTTGGTAAATTAGTTTCGCACAATTTTATTCCAAATATTTTTTTCATACAACATGGGCGGTTTCAATTTCACGTAAGAAAGTTTTTTTAAAGTGGCAATACTACTGATAATATCATTGTTGGACTTCTGCCAATTTTGTAGACGAAATATAATATATGGTATACGCCCATGGACACAATGCGAATTGGAGTAGATAATGTCAGCGGAAATGTAGAAGTGAACATACCCTTCGAGCAAAAAAATGGATTCTTCATGTATATTGCCAAATTAAGCTTTGTCAATCTTAATGATACAATCTGGAAGAAAGCAAAATATTTCCAGTTGACCGCATGGAGAACAGCGCTGATTATGCAAACTGAAATATTTGCCAATCATGCCTTTGCACTACACACTTCGGTGAACTGTTACGTCTGACCCCTTTTCAGGAGACTAACTTAACTAATTACTCATACAACTTCATCATTATACAGAAGCATGACGATTTGGATTCATGTAAACATATATTACCTTAAAAAACCTGATTAATTAAAATACACCATTCATGCGCAACTTTGTCTTTTATTCACCTCCGACCTTTTTGCGGCTACTTCAACTATAAAGAAAGACTAAATGGGATCACACAAGCGTACACCTGCTGCAAGTTGAGAAGCGTTACCACAAATTTTGTCGTCTTAGTCATTCGCTTCAATGTATTTGCATTCCTTTGGGATGCGTGACTGCCATGGGCTGACAAATTATTTTTAATATGGACGTCTTTAAATATAATAACACACCAAAAGCGTTCAAGCCGTACACCACCGGTCGTATACCTACACTATGAGCAAAATACTTAATATGTTCAACATGAGTACTTGTACTATCCAAATGTTTGCACACTCGTAATTGTAATGTGAGTCCGTTTGCTTAGTTGCATGTTTGACCTCGGTCGTGGACGCACTTTGGTTGTTCTCATTAACTGATAAAAGAGTATTAGCACCACGGAAGTCAAAGCAAGTCACTCTTGCTCACTGCAGCATAACGTCCACAGATTATGTACGGCCCACTCAGGTATGACGAAAATCGAAAGTTAGAGCGCACGCTCTCATGGTAACAGCGTGGTTAATAGTGGTCAGGGGCCTTTCTATAGGTATACATAAACTTTGTCCTAGCATTCGTGCAACATACCGTCATATGCGAAGGCTTGACACCCTTTCACTAAGCGGCATTCGGCAACGTTGTAATATTGATGACCGCGTAGGCTATTCTGAAGTCATTTTACTCACGATAGAATGTCGGATCTTAAACGATCTTCTTGTTGACCACTAAAAAAATTTTTATACCATAACATTTGGTTACTTTAAACGCCTGCATTTTTTGAATTAATTTTTACTGACTTTATAAATTTCAATATGTATTGTTGAAAACAAAAAGATAAAAAATATTTCTTGCCCTCGTTTTGGAAAAAATGGGGTCAACAAAACGTACGCAGCACGCACTTTTTAAACCATGCATTCTGCTGCAGCAGTCAAGAGGTTTAAAATATATTTGGGCATTTGAAATTTTTTTAAGATAACCGAAAGATGCAGTATTACAGCATTGCAGTATTCAGTATTACATCAAAACACGGCATATTTGCTACTGAATGCGCACAGTAAAGATTTGTTTCCTTTACGATTTCTGCAAAATATATTAGATAGTATAAAGGCTGGCAAAATCAAAAACAAAAAGGCATACTACTTATATGCACACTCTTTGCAGTACTATATGATAGTCTGTATAATACCCTTACTCAATGATAATAAGCGAAAGAGATTCAATATTTCACATAGTTGGGCGTGTTATACAAAATATCGGTAGTACTGTGGCTTGCATTGGACGTGGGGTAGTCCACATCGGCAGAATCACCATATTGTAATCTTTCTTTGAAATAATTTATCGCTTTCCCTCACTGAGGGGACACTAGCCAATTAAGTGCTTCCGCTGGTTTGCTCTCATAACGCAATAACATGCTTATAAGGGAACTATGCTTACTCTACGTTTCCAAAGCGACTGACAACGACTTTAAGGTCAAAACTGCTTAAACATATCCATTTTGATTCACTGACCAGCGTGTTTATGTTCTGACCTTCTAATCAATCTGCTCGCAGGAAATTCGTAAACAGGACAGCAAGAACACTGAAAACAATGCAAACACGCAAGGTGACAACAAAACATATGCTCGGTTTAACTTTTATGCAAAAAACATAATAATTACAACTCTAAAAATGCTTATATTTACGTAGTCCCCTAATATTGTATAATGCGGATCACCATGCCAATTATTGTGTTTTAGTAACCGAAACCGTCAGCTGAACATCCAACGATGGTATGAAGCGGTATATGTCTGACCATCCATTAAAAACATTGCTAACGATTTGTAAACTATGTGTGTAGAATGCAGCTTGCACATTTCCTGAATGCAGTCTAAAGCCACAGAAGTCAATAGTCCTTCATCAACTCCCCCTTATATTGTATAATGCGGATTACTATGCCAAATTTTGTGTTTTAATAACTGAAACCGTCAGCTGTACATCCAGCAATAGTATGATACGGTATCTGTCTGAACATCCATGAAAAGATCGTATACGATTTGTAAACTCTGTGTGTAGAATTCAGCTCACACATTTCCTGAATGCACTCTAAAGCCACGGAAGTTAAAAGGCCTTCATTGACTTTATCGTCATTCGCCAGCAGGCTCAAACGTGTTCGACAACCTGCGTCCGTCCCGACGGCAACTTGTAAACTGAGGTCTTACATGACCTTTAATCAACATCGACGAGCACGTGTTTATGGAACTTTTTAATACTAATTTCTTTTTGAGGCTGAATACATTTAATGCTAGTGTTGGTGTGTGTTAGTTTGACAATACATTTCGATTATGTACACTATGTGCCCAAGAGCAGGGACACTGACCTTATTGAGGTATGTTACCTGTAGACGTCCACCAATCTACTTCCCCATAAACCGCATTCAAAACGCAGTATAAAATATTTAGCAGTATTCGTATGTAAGCCACTTTCTTCAATACAACCAGAAACGCTGCCTACCTAGGGTCTAAGCGAACGTATCATTTTGCTCTGGTTGTACAGATCGATCTACCCTTAATCACTTATTTGAGTTGTTCGGAGAGATTTGAGAAGCCGGGCCGTGGAAAGTCTACTGCAGCCCCTCCTAGCAGTTTATCTGAGCGATTGTAGTGTTGACTCTTATAGTGGCGCTGATATTCGGTCAGAAATGGCACTTACTGCAGTCAGGTCTGGGCCCGTGTCCCCTGGATTTCAAAACTTGTTGTGATTCCCACAAGAGTAGGCGTTTGGACCTCGTACCACATCAACGATAGCTCTGGTCGTTTCATTGTGTTTTAACTACTAAAGATATATACTATTGATGGAAGTTGTAGTTATCTCAATTATAACTGCTACTTACAGCCGTAAGTTGAAAAGTAGAGTGGCAGTAGCCGACGTATATATTTATGAATGAATTTCTGGGGCATCCACATCGTTCATTGACAATATATGAAACTTTTTGTAATACTTAGATGAAAAATAGAATACCGGCAACATTTTACCATCGTGAGCCCGACGGTTGGCCTTTATTTATTATCATGTTACAGCTTGACTGTTATTATATCTAGCAAGGTCTTCCTCTCCAAAAATAATTCCATAAACAACTAAGATTTTCATTTCACTCAGGCATTTTTGAAAAAAAAGGCAACAGGCGTTAATAAATTTATGAAAAAATTCGGTAACATGCAATTTAACAAGGCTAGGCATTTTTTAGCGCAAGTAATGCCTACTAGAACAGAGGCCAAGGTAATGTGAATTCAGTTAGCCTTAGACTACGTACTATATTGATTTAGGTGAGTTTGGTCTTGTTGACGCATCTAGAAGGCCTACCTTAGGAAGATTCACACATTTTGCTAAATTTTGGTGAAAAGTCGCTGGTCGCGTGCTGGTGTGTGCGTGGTCAGAGGGCGCAGAAAAATAAGGTCATATGGGATTTTTAAATAGGCCATTTGTCTAGAGTCTACAATGCATCACACCCGACATCACAAACCAGCCGCACACGTCAGTCAGGCCTTAGGTCAAAGGTAAATCGAAGTAAGTATATTATAAAACGGTATTCTTTAGAGAAACACAGTTGACAAAAATATACATAAATATATTTATTCAAGTCTACCCTTCAATTGTTTAGGGAAATCACCACGCTAGTTGAAAATCGAATAGATGTTGGCCACCATTATGATGTGCTTTGCAATATTTATACGTTCACAAAGTTAACTGGGTATGGAAGTTGTTGAACGTAAGTAAAAGTAAGTTTTGGAGGATTCTGTCACACCTAGTGAAAATACTTTCTACAGCCGACAATGGGACATTGAATTATTGCATTTTAAGTTAACAATTATTAGAACTGGTTAAGCAGATTAAGTTCATTTATTTGACCCAATAGTGACAAAAAACTCGCGGCATTCGGCGGGATTTGAACCCGCATAAGAGAGAGGCCTTTTAGCCAAACAAACGCTCTACCCACTTGAGCTACGATTGTCGTGCTTCACACCGTGAGTTAACTCATACTTGGATCGATATTACCGGCCCAACTTTGCCGCTCACATGGAATTCACCAATGCGGGAGCAAGTTATTAGAACGTCTTAATGCGTTAAGATTGATATTTTTAACAGTAGCTGATGCAGATCATAGGTGTAAGACTACCAGTAATGTTAGTGGATTGTGATCCGGATTGCTACGCTGTTCGCTTTGGCTTGCAAACGCCAGTTTCGTGTTTGGTTATGACCATACCATTAAACTTTTCCTAAGTCAGTGCCACACAGTGGGTAACGTGCGTCCCAACTTAGGGATCATTTCATATCATGGGCGAAAGCTGGATTTAAATGACGTTTTTCGTATTCTGTTTTGCAGCTGTCGCATTTAACGTAGCTTAAAATAGAAGGCATCGTGAAGCATTTTACATGATTATAACCATGAAACATTAGTTGATTTAACAACTGGACACTTGGTTATTTTGTGCACACAAAACCGGTTAGCTCAATTGGATTGCGGTTGTTTCTGCTGTTGCTAGCAGACGTTGACCCAGGGACTTTGGGTACTTTGGTAATACCTAGTAAATTACCTCGAATACTTCACGTGGGTTCACATGATGTTCCGTGTCAACCATGTGTGCGAAGATAGAACTGTTTATGCTTTTGATCTCGCCTTTGGCTAGCCATGCCGGGAGGGGTTTATCGTCTAACCGATATAACCAGCTCCACAGGAGCAAGTAAATGAGCAGATACAAAGAGAAGTGGTCTTAGCTGGCAGCTTATCCTTACCCTTACCGTGCAAAACTAAGTTGGTTGAAAATAACACCCGAATTTTAGCTGCTGGGAAGGTTCGTGCTACGGCTTGGTTGAGGCGTATGCTTAAGAGTTCAGTTGTTGTATCCAGTAAGATCTTCTTCTTCAAAAAGAATTCCATAAACAACTAAGATTTTCATTTCACTCAGGCATTTTTGAAGACAAAAGCAACAGGCGTTAACAAATTTAGGGAAAAAATTCCGTAAAAAGGCAGCTTAACAAGGCTAGGCATTTTTCTAGCGCATGTAATGCCTGCTAGAACAGAGGCCAAACTAATGTGAATTCAGTTAGCCTTAGAGTGCGTACTATATTGATTTATGTGAGTTTGGTCTTGTTGGCACGTCTAGAAGGCCTACTTTAAGAAGATTCACACATTTTGCTAAATTTTGGGGAAAGGTCGCTGGTCGCGCGCTGCTTTGTGTGTGGTCAGACGGCGCAGAAAACTAAGGTCATACGAGATTTTTGAAAAGGCCATTTGTCTAGAGTTCACAATGCATCACACCCGACATCACAAACCAGCCGCACACGTCAGTCAGGCCTTGGGGACTGCCTGTTTACAGGACACTTGGCTAAAGTTTGTTTGACAACTCAGGCCTTAGAATTTCAAGTGCAGAGAGGCTTCAGATTTTTCCAATGAAATGCAGCCTTGGTCTATTATTTGACAGTTATTTCATGCTGAGGAAATTTTGAATTCATACAAGCGATCATAATCTGTAGATATGCGCTTGTGGAAATGCGAAACACCAGGTTCACAGTACATACTTATCTTCATGGTACCATAAAGTTCGGGAGAGCTCCTAATTTACAACTCCTCATTGCATTAAGGTCCACGAATGAGAAAAACTCGAAATTCAAAATTTAAAGAAAGCTCATAGGTCCTAGTCAGATAGAGGAAGAAGGTTAAAACAAAATTGGAGGGAGAAAACAGGGCATTGAGTTGTGGGGAATATTGCGCTGAGAAATGTGCAAAACTGGGGCCTGTGGTTACCAAGTTAAGGCAAGGTTAACAACCTTCAACTGTTTGCAGAGGTATGGTTTAAAGCGTCTTATATAAGCCGCTTCCAGGTAACACACGATTCGAGTTGTCCATGCTCGAGAAAGAACACGGAAAGAAATTATAGAATCTAACGACTAACTCGAAACCAGCAGGTTTTCAGTGATAGCGGAACGATAAGAACGGTTTTCTTGCTTCAATAACCAGGTAGGTAGATGTTCCTTGGCTCTGGTTGCCAATTGTCTTTGCGTACGCCCTATGTACAAGTGCATATGAATTCTCAAACGTAATTGGAGGTGGCGTGAAAAGGTAATGCATCCTTGACACGAAGCGTCGGCAGAGGCTATGTTGGAGAGCATAATATGAGCTTTACGGCGTAAAAGGTTCTTGCTATGGGCTTGGGGAAGCGCATCTTGATAGTTTTTACGACGTTTACCCCTTGAAGGACAAATATATAAATACTGGCTTCGTATGGGGCTAATTGTTCATTCATTTTTCGGTCGTATATGATGATTACTCTATTTGTCTTTAAACTCGAGTGGATATCCACGCTTCAGTATAGTATCTTTAAAAACAGCCTATTTCTACGTCCAAGGTATCCACAGAACAGATTTGTCTAGTCCTCTGGAAAAG
>JAYGXS010000007.1:31986411-32006202 GCA_036362985.1 Ligula intestinalis | reverse complement strand
CCAAAGTGGACTACGATCTTTGTCTCTCGTAGGCATTTAATGCTACAGCTGACTTAAATCTTAAGTATTGCTTGATTGCAGGCGATTTTAACCTTCCTGACGTGCAATGGTTTCCACCATCACGTCCTTCAAAGTTCGAGAATTTTCTTGAGACAGTATTTATCGGCATGTGGGAGCAGGTTGTCGATTTTCCCACTCGAGGAGCAAACATTCTCGACGTAATTTTTTGTAGAGGATGTGAACCACTTTCAGTGTCATCCTTAGACGCAATTGGGAGTTTAAACCATCTCACAGTTGTTAGTGAACTAGAACTGGAGGCGGATGAAACATTTTCCCAAATTTATAGTTTTTATCATGACTTCAAATCAGAAAACATGGCGGACCTACTGGCACATCTAAACGCTCTCGACTGGTCTGAATTTTTCCAATGTTTGGATGTAAATGTTTGTACTGATGCTCTGTACAAAGTGCTGGACCCACTCATCCTCCACTTTGTCCCCCGTAAGAAAGTAATACATGTCAAGGATGAACTGCACCTTCCTCTATTTTTCCGTCGTAGGCTGCGGAAACTCTCGCGTCGTTTGCATCGGCGGAACGACACTTCCGTTCTGCCCTTGATCACCCTGATCTTTGAGCAGGCTAAGAAGCTCTACGAAGAAAAGCAGATGGCCGATGAGGCCCACTTCGCTGAAAATCCTTCCCTAGATGTTGTGAAACTCTTTTCGCGTACCGCAAAAGCGCAGAGGAAAACGCAACAGCCCTTACTTCAAGACGTCTTAGGCAACCCCATAGCTGACGCTAAGTTGACCGCCGATAGCTTCAATGCGTTCCTATCCAAACCATTGAGTGAATGCTCGTTCGCTACACCCTGGCTATCCGGGCTTGGATGGGTGCCCTCCTCGAAACCATAAGTTTTACCCTCTGGGACGTGACTGTAGCCATTCTTCGTTATTGTCAATCTTACAGTCCAGGAGCAGATGGTGTCCCAGTTAGCCTTCTAAAAGCTGAAGCGAATGATATATTTCCGTCTACTCTTTGTAAGGTATTCAATAAATCAATGAATAAATTCTATATTTTAGGCCCGGAGGGCCTCGTCATTCTAAACTTACTGCGGTGAAAAATAAATACAAAGTTGATAAATGCTGCTCTCCGTGAAGCAACCACATAGGAAGCGGGAGCGTTTAGTAGTGTTGGTAGATTAATTCATTTTTACCAAAATATCGTGGTTTTAAAATAGTAGTCAACACTCTCTGAAACGCATGGTGAACTAAGGAGGAAGCAGTGAAAAAAACTCCTACCATTGAAGTTGGGGCGGAGTTCAGCGAACCCCCGCTTAAAAAAACAAAACGTAGGAGAAAAAAACTGCTTCAACCAAATAAAGGGGGTTGGTTGAGAGGATTGATTGTAGTGCAAATGTGACAGGACTGTTACTAATAATAGTAATAAGTTGTATATTTTAGGCCCGGTGGGCCTCATCACTAAACCAAAAATACGATAACACAAAGTACTATAAATAATTGGTTTAACAAGCAGTATCCGTAGTCTATAGCTATAAGACGAGTATAAATGTTTAGAAGCGAATTTGTGATATTCGAAAAAATGAATATAGCAGTGTCATGTGGAATAGAAATTCAAGGGCACACACAGATGAGCCACATCGTTATCTAGATTCTGAATATGTATTCTGGTACCCACTGCCTCTGTTAGTAAAGGGGGGCTTGGAAGCAAACTCAGTCGAAGCTGAGCGTGGGGCAGAATAAAAGGTATTAACGAAACATTACTGGTATAGACGGTTTCCCGGCACTACACTCGGGTTCCCAAACCGGTTCGGCATAAAAGAACATAGGGAACCCACCAGTTTATGATCGTGATGGGTGCCGCCGTATGACATCCAAAAATCCATCAAATCTACAAAAACATCGTTGGGGATGTCTGAGATGCGACCAAATATAAGGCCTTGATGATAGTTGATGACCAGCGAAATGAGAGCCGTCAAGACTGCGTCCTGATTCCGGGGGACACGAGTCAGAGGATGGTAGTTTCAAGAAGGGATCCTAAATTCCCGATGGTCCTTTCTCGGGATCGTGGATAAAGCTGCCCGGAAAAGATGAGGAAAAAATAGGTTAATAGATTCAGTGTTAAGATAAATGTGCAGTCTTCGCTTGAATGCACATAGACTAGTCAACGCCCGAATATCAATCGGCAAATTATTCCAAAGATAGCTATACCTTGAGATCGCTTAGAAGTGGAAGAAGCAGGAGGAGGTATAATCAACGTTGAATTTCCTAGGTTGTAAGGGCGAGTAACGGGAGTAAGGGTGGAAATCTTGGGGGATTTGAACTATTATTAAGGCGAAACAGGAGACAAAACCCTGCTTCCAGTCTCCTTACCCAAAAAAATTTCATTTTCGTTATCTCACATCTATCTGAGTAGGAAGTATCTGAAAATGCCGGATAGAGGACCCTTTTAGTGAATCTTCTTTGGATACTTTCAATTTTTGAACGGCTAGATTCGTTCATTAGACCAAAGAATGGACAGCAGTATTCGAGAATAGGAAGCACATACATACGATAAAGTCTTAGCTTCATTTCAGGAAGGTAGAAATTATGAGAGATGAAGCCGCATATCTGAGCAGCTTTTGCTGTAATTCTATCAGCGTGAGGTGAAAGAACTAATATATTGGTGTAACTTAAACCTAAGTCCTTCATGTTAGAACATTCAGTCATGGGGCAATCTTGAAAAATGATAGGCTGTGGCAGTCTTTCAGGCTCAAAACACATGAACTGGCACTTAGAAGGCGAGAACGTGGAGCTCCACGCAGACAAAGTGTCCAAATCCGACTGAATGCGTTCTTAGCATCGCTTAGCCGTAGAATTAGAGAAGAAGTATACACATTTCAAGTCGTTCATGTATATATACGATTGAGCGTGTTTAACTATTGTTGAAATATCATTTATATAAAGCAAGAACAACAGGGGGCCCAGAACGGTACCTTGAAGGACACCGCTTAAAAAAGCGGTATGAGGACCCACTAAGACCTGTTGTTTTAGATTAGAAAGATATGATCTAATAAAGTCAATAAGAGAACTACAATATCCTATAGCCTCTAGTTTGGCTAGAAGTCTCCTATGAGGTACTTCATCAAATGCCTTACTAAGATCAAAATAGATGTCCACCACAGATAAATGATCGTTACGAAGCGAAATGTGGAGATTAAGAAAAGACATATGACATGTTTCACAAGATCGGTCCGGTAAAAAACCATGCTGAGATATATTTAATATTTGATTGCTTATGCAAAAATCTGTAATTTTATTGGCGATTAATTTTTCAAACAGTTTAGCTAGAGAAGGTGTTGTATGAAAACCGCGATAAATTTTAGTGTCAGATCTGGAACCAGATTTAAAAACTGGAATTACAATAGAAGTTTTCCAAGACTCAGGAAAAAAACAGTTTTCAAGAAATATTGTAAATAATTTGCTCAGTAAAGGAGGAAAATCTCTGAATTGCTTAATAAATGAGTTTGGAATGTTATCCGTCCCGACTGAATGTGAATTGTTGAGACAAACTATTTCTTTATGAATACTTGTAGGTGATAAATCAATTGAAGTGAGATGTGCATCACACATCAGAGGTATTTCGGGTGTTGGACTTGTCTCAATTGTAAAGAACATGGCGAAGAAGGAATTGAACATTTCTGCTTTGGCCAAATCCTCGGTAACAAAATGATTACTACTATCGAGTAAAGGCGGAATGACTTTATGAAGCTTAGCAGATGACCGAAAACGGAAGACTTGAGCAACGTTAATGAGAACGTATAAGTGTTGGAAATGCTTCTTGCAATTGGAGAAATCATATAACAGCAGAGGCTGTCGTTCACCATTGTTACACGGCCCGACTGGCTTCATGATCAACCATCAGGGAGGTGAGACCAGAGGAGGACATCGCGGACAATAGGGTCGACAAGAGAGTGAACGGCAGAGGTCACCTGATCATCAACGAAACGTCGGAGATGTACCTTGTTGACTGCGGAGTTTAGCGACGAGCTGGCGAAAATAGCAGAACCGCCACGAGCATGACTAAAGACCATGAAGCCTATCGTCAGGGTTGTAAAACGGAGAATGGAGAAAACGGCAATGATGACTGGACAGAGAAGTGGACGAAACATCGTTGCAACTATCACTCAAAGGAGGAAGAAATAAACATATATGGAAAACAATGTTATGCAAACATAACCACCTCATATACCAGGAGGACCCTTTTCAAAGTCCAAAAATTGTGTGTTTTGGAAGGAGACGGATAACAAGGACTTTATATCTTCCGAAGTTAAGTGTTTGCGTAATTGGACTTTAAAAACTGTTAAGTTCGACGACAGCCTCATTTCGAGGGGAATATTATTCCAGAGGAAGGCATATTTGGAGGCAAAGAAGTGAGAATGGTTCGATGTGGAGCTAAAGGGAGGTGCAATAATCCTGGAGAAATTACGAGTGGCATAAGGTCTACCTGTGGGAATGAGAGCGTTGATTCGTGGAAGGTTAAGGGTAGAGTTAACGCGAAAGAGGAAACAGAGGCCCGCTTCGAGTCTTCTCACCCAAAGAAATGTCATGTTCGCTAACTGACATCTCTCCGTATTAGAAATAGTGGATCGAGGAAGAGCGAATATTTTGCGAGTAAATAACCTCAGTATATTTTCAATCTTACCGCGGTCAGAAGCATTCATTAGATCAAAGAGGGGACAGCAGTATTCTAGGATGGGCAGAACATACATGCGATAAAGTTTGAACTTTATTTCCAGCAGGAAGAAATTGTGTGATATAAAACCAAATTTCTGTGCAGCCTTCGCACACATTCGATCCGCATGAGGCGACAATGCTAGTTTATTCGTGTAGCTTAGACCTAAGTCATTTATAGTGGATCGTTCTAAAAGTAGAGTATTCTGAAGACTAGGGGACGGGGAAGCTTGGCGGGACCGAAACACATGAAACTGCACTTGGATGGAGAGAATTCCATCTGCCAGGTAGCACTCCAACGTGAGAGTGTAAGTAGGTCCGCATTTATTTTATCAACACATATACTTGCCGTGTCCTTAGAAAACGAGTATATGCATTTGAGGTCGTCTGCATAAATGAGATTGTGTGAATTTTTTAGAACATTCGAAATTTCGTTTATGTATAGAATGAAGAGTAAAGGACCCAAGACAGTGCCTTGAAAAACGCCACTCGTGATCAGCTGAGAAGTGGAGTAACTATTACCTACTAGGACCTTCTGGCTGCGGTTAGACAAGTAGGAACCGATGAAGTCGAGGAGAGGGGGATGGATGCCAATGGCTTCCAATTTTACCAGAGGCCGTCTGTGCGGTACCTTGTTGAAGGCTTTTTTCAGGTCAAAGTAGATAGCAACCACGCATTCCCGCTCGTTACGGAGGGAAGTGACGTGGTTAAGAAAAGCTAAGTGACAGGTCTCGCATGATCTTCCGGGTAGAAAACCATGCTGCGAGTCGCTTAAAAGCTTACGTTTAGGCAAAAATCGAGAATTTGATTAAAAATTATCTTTTCCAGAAGTTTAGCTAGGGCCGGGGTTTTATGAACACCGCGGTAGTTATTTATGTCCGAATGAGATCCTGATTTGAAGACTGGAAGAATAATGGATGTCTTCCAAGTGTCAGGACAGAAACCATTTAAGAGATAGACTGAAAATATATGGATAATTAATTTGGGAACGGTCGACTTTCTTTTGATAACTGAATTGAGGATACCATCAGTTCTCGAAGAGTGCGAGATTTTAGACAAATTAAATGCTTACGAATCAATTCTTTGGAGAAATCAATGTTCCTGAGAGTATCGTCTGAGTATGGTTGAAACGACGGGACCGGTTCGAATTCTGTCGTAAAATGCTTCGCAAAGAAAGCATTGAATAATTCAGCCTTATCAGACTCATCTCGTACAACTTTTTTTATTCTCATCAAGCAATGGGGGCATTTCAATTCCTCGTTTTGCGGAGGACCTATGACGAAACAGTTGTGCAACCAATTTTGTAGAGTTCGACTTGCACAGGGCGCAAGATTCCCTGTGCTGGTCACGCGCAAGATGAATCTTTGACGCTTATTTGAAGATCTCTGCGATTTTTAGATGCACAGACAGCGAACTAGTAGATCTATCTTTCAGCTGCCCCCTCAATTTCTTTAGTCTGGGCAAAAGAAAATGAGGGCCGGTCGATTCTGATGTGTAGGGTTTCGCAATTTTAGTGAGCACAAATGCCAGCATTTTATTAGAAACGACCGACAGGATTTCAGAAAAAATATGCAGCGTCGTTAATGGAGAAGAGGCTCTGCAAATCTAATGAGTCAAGAAAATTGTTGATTGAGCTAATATCTGCGAGGTCATACGCATGATAGGTACGACTAGCACTAGCCTTTTCCGTAGAAATAAGCGGAAGGCAACAGTGAGTTAATGTGTGATCACTTTGGAAGATGTCCTGCTTAAAATCAAGGAAGAGGGGGGCAATACCGTTTGTGAAAATCAGATCTAGGATATGATTCTGTCTTGTTGGGAAACTAACCAGTTGAGACCAGTTCGAAAAATTAATGGTATCTAGGAAAGGCTGAAATCTAGGTTGACAATAGTTTGAAAGCCAGTCGATTTCAGGAAAATTAAAATCTCCAGCAATAATTTAAACTTTAAAAGAGTATTCTGAAATAAACTTGACTATTTCACACAAATTTTCATCTTCTTCAGATGAAGAGTTAGAATGATTATGTACACATCCGATAATCACCTTTTGCCGGGGCGACAAGGTAATAGAACCGAAACAGAAATTTCCAGAGAAGGACGTGCTATTTAGATGAAACGGAAAGTGTCTAAATGACGTTCTAATATAGAGAAGAAAACCACCACCACGTGATCGTGATCGTGACGATAGAAATCATACTCGTCTATGATAATGGAGAAGTCAGAAATGATTGGATGGGTCCAAGATTGTGTTATTCCCATAAGATCGGGCGTCGTCTAAAAAGCAATAGCTCGAAGTTGAGCCATTTTATTTATAACGGACCTGGCATAAGCAATTTGACATCTAGTGTGTTTTGAGTGACAGGACTATGGCTATCGTGATTAATAAAAAATAATTTGAAGGTGGGTAGGCAAACTGTAGGCCGTTATTATTTGTGGAATAAGTACTGATGGGTATGGAGCTGTAAGCATACGGGTAGCCAATAATGAATGGCTCATAAGGTCTGAGATATCTAGGAGCGTCGCTTTCTGGCAGGGAAAAATGAGGCGAGGATAAACCAAAATAAGCTTCTGGGGCGTTTGGGAGGAGGCGAGAAGGCATGTAGAAGTTTGCAGATTTGGGTGGTAGAGGATGGGTAAAGGAACTGATAGAGGGTAACGGTGACCTAAAATTAGCATTGGGGCCGCTCGCGTGAGGACTAGTGGTCTTAATCAGTGAATTTCCTGTACGGCATTTCCGATTATATTTAAAACCATACAAGTTTGGGTTACTGCCGTGCAAATTAAATTTTCGTGGTTTGGGCCCAGCGTGTTCAATAACGAATTATACGGGGGAATGATATGACTCGTACGGTCAAGGGAGGAGCTAGGTTGTGGTGGGGAAGCGCTCGGCCTAAGCGCTTTCGACGGTGTTGGTGACATTCTTGATGAGCTTGTTGCCGAGTAAGAGGCAGCAGAATTTATCGATCGTTTGACAGAGAATGTATTTAGACTAGTTTCAATCGTAGTAGATGATGGAGCGGCGGGGCTTGACGGTCCTGACATCAAGAGGGATGGGCTAACTGGTGCGCTGATGTTTATGGGCCTATGACTAGACATTCGGGAGGTAGGGATAGCAGGTGTACTGCTGGTTATGGGACTATGAATAGGCATCTGGGAGGCAGGGAAAACGGGTGTACTGACGTTAGTGGGTGTATGACCAGATATCCGGGGTGGAGGATTAGCGAGTGCATTTACCCTATCGGGACCACGAACAGATTTAGGAATAGTAGGCTGAGAAGTCATTCGTCTATTGGACTGGATAGCTGCATTTCTTCGCTCCATTGGTGTAAGATCTCGACAAAGGAAACTTTTAGTCATTTCTAAAAATCGGGAAATGCGACCTCGTTGAGCAAAGATTGATCGATCGGTGAAAACAATTAAACTAGGATGGGCGGGTTTTTGCTACGCGATTGGAGGCATTTGGCTTCTGCGATTTTGTTGTTAAAACCACCCGAACATAGAAAATCTTTTGCAATATCCAAAGGCTGAATTTATATGGAGGTTTTTTGAGTATCAAGTTAAAGTTTCGCTTTTGTCTATCAAAAGCTTCCGTGGTTATAAGATGGACGAGAGAATCTTACTTTTTACAATCTTATGAGGGCACATCTGATAACTTAACATCAAACAGATTGCCTTGTATTGATAAAACAGAACCAAACTTCATCATGAAGTCATTACAGTTCTGTAATGCAGATAAATCAATTTGCTTAGCCTTGACAATGGACTGCATGTTGATATCAAGGCATTGACTAGTAGGCATGGTCAGGCACCGTTTGGGTATGTGGGCAGATATCTTACGATGAGCTATAATTTTCGTTCTCATAATTTTGATGGAAATCTGATTTGAATGTGAGAAGACTTAGAAAAATTCAGTCTATATTATTTTACCGCAGCTGGTTGTTAAAATCCCTTAAAATTGTTGAATAAACTGTATAAGTTATTACGTTCAGAAAAAACCACTTGATATGATTTTCACATTATGACTTACGTCAAATAATCAGAGTGAACTTAGCAAATACTGCAGCTATTTTTTAAAAAGCACTTTAAATTTATTTGAAAAAGTGTATTCAATATTCGGAAACGACTCAGCCTTCGAAGGTCTCGAGAATATTCGGATCTTGATGATTTCTGTTACTAGGCCGCGAATTTGTTGGTTTGAAGAGGTTGCGTTCGGTAGAATTGGTTGAAAACAATATCTTCTAAAATTTTGACTTCAAAGGATCGTCCACGCAAGAAAAATAATTCCAGAGACGCAGGAAAAAATTCTATACGTAATGTTGCAGCCACAATATCCTAGATCGTAATTTATGGGGATATCAATGTAGAAATGTCGTAGGAGGAGCAAGGGGAAATATCGACTGTGATCTTGTAGGTCGAACGAACCAACCGCACACTTATCCAGTTCTTCGCTGAGGTAAAATACACTCTTGTTTGGGATAAACTCCCAGTTCGCACGATAATGGCTTACAACACCTTAGAACACTCTTCAACCGGATGTGCCCTATTCTTTATGCTCATGGGACGATATTTCCACTTGTCGGCCCATTCGCGTCTACTCGTTGCTATATTCCCCAAGTACACACCGTGGTGCGTATGTATAGGATTTAAGAGTTGCTACGATTTACCTATAGCCTAGCACGTGAACACCTAGGTTTTGTTGCAGAGAGAAGAAAAACATTTTTTTATAGACAATTCAAGGGCATTCCGTATCGTTTTGGCGACTAAGTATGGCCTCTCCGACCAGCTTCCTCTGGGCATCATAGCAAAGTTTTACCACCCATTGGAAGGACCACATGCTGTTCTATATTTCTGCCATCCCACTTCTTGCGCTCTCCACAACGCATCACTGCCGAATGTTTGGCCCGACGTTCACTACCTATTTTGATGAGCTTAAAACATTCCGGGGTCGACTCCTAAAGTCATGGAGACTATACTACCTATCATCCTCCCATGCTTTGTACCGTTACCAGTTAGAGAAAAAACAATAAAAACAAGGCTTAAACTGAGGCCGGGAGGGTGTAACGGCGCAAAAATTGATTTTAGGGCGGCTTTTATAGTCAAGTGATTCGAGTGATCTTTTGCATGAACTTACAGGTGAAGGCTTCCAAGGTGCTACTTAGAAGACAGAATTAGTGAAAATTGTCCTTCCCAATTAATTCCCGGGGTTCAGTTTTCCTATACCCTCCACCAACCTTTTCGTTGCACCTGAGGTTTTTGTGGTTATATTTTCACTTCTTATGTATTTTTGTTTCTTATTCATAATATACTCTTCCTACGTGGTAATATATTCTCGGGTTAATGAAACCTACCATATTAATGTGTGAGGAGTATGGCTGATACCGCCGAGCGGACGATGCTGAATTTGAGAACAACATCTCATCAGACGAGAATTTTCAAGGAACCAAGTTCCTACAGTTTCCTTCTACCGGAAGAGAGGAACGTACATTCTTCACAATCGGCAAAATTGGTGGCTCATTACTTGCTGGATTTCTTTCCTTAACGAACTACCCATTTATTACGCTTTAACCCCTTGCTTCTTCTAGGGAAATTAACTTGATGATTAGGTCAATGCGCCTCCTATTAATACCCTGGGACATCTAGGGAAGCCTCAGTCTCTGTATCTAAGTTTAGTGTTAACTAGCGCGGAAGCCCGGCTTCGCCTTGGCTTCCTTACCCACTGTTGTCCCTTATGAAGGAAAAATATAGGTGTCCTCTACAATAAAACCTTTTGAAGCAATTAATATGTACGCGGGATAAGTAAAGAGTAATGTAGAAGGGTATGGAAAGGCGGAGAACTGTAAGTGTGGCACCGGAAGAGAGTGACGTACGTAACCATTAAGGGAAACGTGGTAGATGTCAGAGGGAACAGTAAGGAGGACACACGTAAAAGTAGTGATGGGAAGGACGGAGGTAGGGTAAAACGGTAAGGGAGGAAAAAAGAGCCGAATTTTGAGTGACTTAGAAATTACAGGAGGGACGGTCATAAGTGGGGTATTAATAGGAACCGTAAGGAAGTGGAAAATATAACCGTCAGACCAACACTTCATGGTAAACATCATTCTTCGAAATCCCGTTAGATGTCCAGACGTATAAATTCCGTTTTGAACCAACTCGAGATATGGCAACATAGAGTTGGCCGTGGGAAAAGCACGATTCGTCAAGATGACGTCCAGTCACCTTGAAGGTTTGACCTTGAGACTTGTTGATGGACATAGCAAAGCAAACATTCACGGGAAACTGCAGTCGCCGGGAATTGAAGGTGGTATCGGACGGGATGATGAGAATGCGGGGAATGTAAACAATTTCCAATTTTTCCAAACCTGGCAGAAGGTGTGTTAGTCTCTCGTTAATGGCATCGACGAATTTGTTTGCGGGGGCCAGAATTCCGCGTTCGCAGAGCCACTCAGCGTCGGAGACGTTGGTTTGGACGTTAGGGAAAACGTTTTCTCTTAGATCTTCGCCACTGCTCACCAAATTTGCAACAAAAGCAAGCGAGATGCGTCCGGTTGCATCGGTTTCGATTTTACCTTCTTCAATATATTAGTGGAGAACTCGCCGGACTCATGGTCAGCATTGAGGCGAAATCTCATATTGGTTATGAGTTCCAATGGCTTTAACATAGACCATAACGGTGAACATTTCAGGCAGTACTTTACCTGATTGTCCGAGGGGAGCATCGCCTGCAAAGACCCCTGCTGCGTGGGTCAAAGGGGTGGTGCGTGAATTAGCACTCAGGAGCCGCAACAACTTGGGCATGCGTGTGCGTGCATGAATGCGCACGCATGTCTGCGAGTGGAAGTTGGTCAAGTGGTAGACTTCAGGACACCAAGTGGGACAGGCGCTTGCGAAGGCACATGACGATGGGGCAGCGGGCTTTGGAGAACGGAGGGGGGCAGGGGAGGAGGAATAATGGCCCACCGCCACAACTTAAGTGTTCAATGGCCGGAAGCAGAGGTCGCCAGCCAATCAAAAACAGTGTAGGAACCGCACAAAGCTACAAGATCTCTTTTATTAAGTAAACAGATTTCTGGTATTTAAAATGTGGAGATGCCGGGGATCGAACCCGGGGCCTCTCGCATGCGAAGCGAGCGCTCTACCACTGAGCTACATCCCCACACTGTAGGCCGGCTCAAAAATCTTATAATGTATTAGATAACTATACTTCGTGTGTGTTATGTTTGTATTTTTAAATAGTTCAGCGCTGATACCCAGGTAAGCATTAAGGAAGTCAAGTTAAGCGAACGAACGTTTTCGATTAATTCATCATCAGGCAATACAGTAATATAAGGGAGGGTAGAGTCAACGAAACTTTTAGGCGAACCAATCAGTAGTAACAAGGGGGAGAGGTGTAAAAGGATCAAGGGGATCAGATTCTAGCCTTAATTGGAGACAGAGAAATGGGGGTGGGGGGAGAGGGGAAGGGGAAGGGTAAGGGTAAGGAGTCAGACAATTAGTTAATGTCATCCAGTGGTCCTCGTCTTGGGTTTTATTGGGTTGTGTGAGAACGCAAGGTGTCAAATAGTGTATAAATAGTTGTTGCCTCCTCATTTCAATTCGCAAAAAAATTATGTGCGCTCGGCACCATCAGCCGAACTATTTTATCGTGCATAGTAAAAACAATACATGAATCAAATAGTAATATACAGCACGAAGAAATTTTATGTATTCAGTGGTAGTATGGCTCTTAAGCACGGGAAGGGTGCGGTCACTACATTAATTTTATTTACAGATGAACCACTGTGCAGAAAATGCTGAACTAGTAAGCAAGTCAAGTATTCCAACTTTTACAGGGCATACACGCTTATGTTTATTGTTCATTTTTGTCTTTACTTTCCGATGTACAACTGAGCTTTGTTATCACCCTATTTGAACGTGCCTGAATACGCACAATTCCAAACTTTTAATTAGGCTAACGCGAGTCCTGATTTTCCTAACTCTTAGTGTTGGCGGTTCACAAAACACAGATATATGCCGGAATATTTTTAGTCCTGCTGTATATTTACTGCAAACTATTCACTTGGGTGCACCTTTTTAGGTATACATTCAACGGCAATGCCATCGCTACTGATTGGTTTCAGCACGGAACTCTTTGGAATTGGACAGATGAATGTTTCAATCACTTTATTGAAGTGCCCTTCGAATTCGGTTTGAAATTTCTGGCCTCCGAGGAATTTAGTCGTTTCGGGATTTGACATTTCTGGATACTCTCGCGGACTCCAGTTATTAAGCATTGGATTTCATTCGACACTCTCGTCAACCCCATAAGCTTACAGTGGGGCTGGAGTAAAACTGAGCACGTGCCAGCAGCCCCACGTGATCTTCCAATCTACGAATTGCTTATTCGTTTCATACTATCATTTATACGTTTGGTCACGCTAAAAAGTTTGTGCAATAAATTTAACAATGTTTATCGTTTGCAACCTAACATGGAAGTCATAAATATTTCCTTCGATACTGTCGGTGGGGCCGGGAATCGAACCGCGGACGCCTCGGGTGGAGAGCATCTATCTGGAAATATGATTTTTAAAGGCTCTGCCTATCTCCCTTATATATACTAAACTTATGTCATTTAGATTTTGCCTTTGGGCTCCATATTCATCACCGAAAAACGCACTGTAATTCTAAATGGTATACCTTCATTCTTATGTTGAAGGCAGGCAAATGCCGCTGCTACCGGTAAAAGCTTTATTACACGTAAAGTTGTTTCTCGGTAAACGGCTATTACGTCTGCATTCTAATGTCCCCAACAGTGTCGGAAGCTAATACTGCAAAGAAAATCCTTTCCAGACTCCATGGACACTCAATAAGAACGCATTCTCACAGGCATCATAGTTTAGTTTTCTTGAGAGAAATTAAGCCTAATCTCCCTAGGTCTCTACCGTTGAATGCTCTTTTTGTTTACAGACAACCTTCTTAATCAAGAATTGGAAAAATATATGCTAAAAAAACAACACTAGGGAAATGTCCAGCCTGTACAGATAGACGAACAAGCTCTAGTGCTAACGCCACATGTAGTTATATGTATATGGATTCCATCGGTTGACTTAAAGCAGTTGGCGAGAGTAAAAGTTTGCCACAGAGGACTACTTCTGAGATCAAGTATAAGCAAGTGCAATGGTTAATATCTGCAAGCCTCGGCAATCAATGTGATACAATAAAAATTCATAAATCAAGGTTACCGAAATGCACCAAGTAATATGACTATAGTAATAATTTCTTTCTGCATGCGTCAAGAAGACGCAGGTTGGGTGGTTTTCGTGACTAGCTCGCATCGAAGCGAACTTTGCCAAAGGTTATTATCACTGTTCTCGATTTTTGGAAACAGCCAATCACAGATTCCGCAAAGCTGACCCCTTGCCCGGCAACCAATAACACAGCTGCAAGCGCAGGCCGACGCAGTCCGTCTGGCCAAAAAAGTCTTCAAGTTTGATTGAGACAATGACCGCTCACGAAGGCCGTTCGGATGCCTGCGGCCCAGCCCGCAATTAGGACACGACTAGCCTCCTGACCGGTCGCTCGTTCCAAGGGCATATTTCTTCCCACTTATTCTCTGTTACTCTGTTACTCTGTATACAGAATGAACTGTTCGCACTATTCTGTCCTCCACCGACTTCTCTTATCCTAAGGAACCAGGCCTGGAAGCTCGCACTCTATAGAAATTAATTCGTTTAACCCCCTGCGATATGATATTACAGTGCGCACTACTCTTCCCATCCAGCTTCCTCCCCCACAAATGCATGCATAATGACATCTTTCAAGTAATTCGCATTCATTTGAACAGACGGCCTTCCAAAATCCCTTTCCAGCAGTAGAGGTGGTGGAGTGGTTGTTTTTGTAAACAGAAGTGCTAGGCAAATTCTAAGTCCTAACTCCTTTACTCGGTTGACTTTATTAACGTTATTGCTGTCCTCTGTAAGCCGCGACTGTTAATAAATTCTAAAAGCATTATTTTTGTAAGTATCTACATTCCTCCTTCACATGCCAGCGTCCTTTAGTCCATTTTTTTGGATTTTCTTCCCCTTAAAGTTGCCCTACTGTCTTGCGAGCATCTTACGATTCTATGCGGTCATTTTAATTGTGTGAACTTATGTTCCATTACACTGTTAGTATTTGACGACTTAGTCTCTTATAACACTCATATTGACGCTCCTCTTGGTCAAATTCTGACCAACCATCCCAAACATTCTGCTGTAAAAAAAACAGAGCTCCGTTATCAGGCTCAGACCATTTGCCAGCTATCTATTCTAGCTCTAAGAAAGTGTTCTTAGCAAACCCGAGCGGAAATATAGGTGCGTAACACATCCCCGCATAAAATTGACTTGCTTCAGACTTGTATATCTGAAAATATCTCCACCTTCCTTGAACACGCGAACATCTCTTTCCATTCTTATGATTAGACCTGACAGAATTTATTTTTCTCATCTAAAAATGTTAAGAGGCCAAAAGGAACTGCTGTACAAACTAGGTTTACGGGAAGGACTAAAAATCGTTAACGTCGTTATAAAACGTGAGATTTACAGACTGAATGACCTTTTTATCAGCTTCTTACTTCTTCGTCTACGTATTTGTCTCCTCTCTCCTCGGCTGGAATTTAGAAGAGTTTGAGCGTTTCACTGGCCAACACGATACGCTAGCATGTGTCACTGCTGACTTACACTATGTAAATGCAAATTTCATTCACACTTCCAGAGAAGCTTGTCTTCTGTCAAAGGATATTTCCTTATCACCAACTGTCTTTTCTCCTGTGTCTGTGCCAGTAGTGGTCAGACACCTGAAAAGATTCGAGGTTCAATAGTTGCCGAGCCAAATTCTGTTTAACTGTTTCTCCCAAAATCTTGCTGCTGTAAGTTAGTCCTTGCGTTGACACATCATAATAGACCTTCATAGACCTCAAGATTATGGATGATTGACGTTTAGTAAGAATCACGTTCATCCAAAAAAACTTCTACTTCTGGTTTCAAATCCATTTTGTCCAAGTTCCAAGTTCTGCTTTTGAAAAAATTCGTGGCCGTCCTTCGAAATCGGTTTGACTTTTTCGGACTCCAAGGGATTTAGTCGTTTCGGGATTTCACACTTCTGGACACTCTCGCGGACTCCAGATATTAAGCATTGGATACTATTTAACAAAATCGTCATCGTGGAATTTTTATTGTGTCGAAATTCATCAGAAAACGGCATCAAAGTGGAATTTGTTTCTCAAGTCGTTGAACTGAACTCGCAACCTACAAACAAACAAGCAAAAACGATCTAAAAAGACCAAGGTGCAAGGATCTCAAGCTTTCTCGAAGATGAGCAGTTACTTAGGACCTCGAAGATCTACAAACGGCTGAGTCGTTCCTGAATATCCTGTATATTGTTTATACATATTTGAAAGTGCTTCTAAGCAATTAGGCGTATTGTCTACTCCGTCTGCTTCGAATATTTGCAATACTCTACACACCGTCGGAATATTTTCGTTATTTTGAATATCAGTCAGCACACTACGTCACAATCACAAAGGCAAATGTAACATTTTGAATTTAATCGTTTCGTTTACAACTAAAATGGAAGTAGAAACTATTGCTCTCGATAATTCTACAAAGCTGCCAGCAGGGCCGGGAATTGAACCGCGGATACCTCGGGTGGAAGTCGAATGGCTAACCGATGGAGCTATAGAAGCGTATGGCCGTAAGGATCAAATTCAGTCATCAAATACAAAAGATCGGTCACGAAGCTTATTGAAAAGTCCTCCTGCCAAGCGAACTAAAAGTCTTAAATGTTTAAGGGATGCAAATCATAAATATGAAGCCTGCATATCATATTTTACCCTTCTTAACAAATTTACGAAACTTGAGGAGGTGGTTAATAGTCTTAGAGTGGAGCTGGAAGAGCTGAAGAAATTTTCTCGATTTCTCCCTCACGAGGAAACACCGGTGATGCATGAACTTGAGGGAGGGGACATAACGTACGCAGCAGCAGCATCTCTCGCCGAAGCGTCTATGCACACAAATGATCAGGCAAGTAACATAAATGGTCAAGTTGTCCTCAACGAGGAGCACCGTGATCAAGATTCTACAGAAACATCTCTAACGGTCTGCGGGACTAATACTCTGCGCCCAATTTCAGCACATGAGGAACTTTCCGAATTAAAAACCCCGCTAATTATAGGCTCATTTTCCGGACCAAAAGTGCAAAATGTACCCAGCACATCAACTACTCCTAGTGGGTATGCTAAGGCTGCATACAAATCACAGAAGAAAACCACAAATGTAGAAGGGGGGCAGCACGAAGCCAGACCTGATCAGTGCCATCCCAGACTCCAAAAGAAGCCTATCTCTGGTGATGGTAGCGGAAACACAAAGTCAAAAACTATTCCTAACAACATCTCGGGGTCTTCCGATAGCAGTAAGACTGGAAATGTATCACGGGTTTCCCTTGACCGACAAAACTGCATAGTTGTTCAAGACGAGTCAAACGGAACTACAGGTAAGGTATTACAGAAGTCGTCCATAAATCGGAAAAACAACATTATCATACAAGGTGCTCCTGAGTCCACGTTTGACAGTACAACGGAACGAGTTGCACACGACTATGATCGAATACATGAATACGTCAGCGCTGTCCCAAAGAATGGGGAAACCTATACCGTAAATAAAGCCTTCCGTCTGGGTAAAGCAGACCTAGGCCGCGACCTACAAATAAACCCAAGGCCTCTCAAAGTTATATTCGATAACGAAGGCTTGGCATCAAAACTGCTAAAAGGAAAAACGGCCTTAGGAAATTCGCACAAGCAAGTGTTTTTTCAGCCAGAATACGAGCCGAGGGAGCGGATGAAAATGAGGCAACTAAGGATAGAATTGAGAGAGGACCGAAAGCGGGGCAAAGGGCCTGAAAATAAACGATGGGCAAATAATACAAGTCAAGGAGCCCTTCATCTGGCCAAAACCTGTCACGATGAGGGTTGGGCCTCACGGAGTAAACTATCACTAAAGATCCTAACCGAAAATGTACAAAGCTCGTTTAACAAGCTGGACGAACTATAGAACTTGGTCGATGAGGTGAAACCAGACATCATGGCTTTAACTGAAACCTGGCTTTCAAAAGATATCGCTGATTCTGAATTATCACTTAGGGGATATCAGCTTTTCAGGAAAGACAGAACAACTAGGGGAGGAGGGCTTATAGTCTATGTCACTTGCAAGCTGACAGCCACGGCTGAAGTGCCGGTCCCAGCACGAGATGTGGAAATGCTAAATATTACTATATCTGCTAAGTGCGCCAGGCCACTGACACTTTCGGTGACATACCGCCCGCCAAACCATTCTCATGATCAAGACACTATCCTCATAGCAGAATTGCATAGGGTTAGTGAGAAAAAAGACATCCTCATCGTCGGGGACTTAAACGCTCCTGATGTTGACTGGCAGACATGGACTGCACAGGGTCTTCAAGACAACTTCAATCACAAAGTACTACAATGGGCCAAAGCCAAACTGCTCTGCCAAACCGTCGCGTTTGGACCGCGGGCTAGGGAAGGACAACAGTCGAACTGTCTCGACCTTATCTTTACCCGAGAGGAGGAAACTGTGATTGACCTGCAGGATCGACCCCCATTAGGGTCAAGCGACCATATTATGCTGTATTTCGAGTATTCGCTGTTCTCCAAACCCTACTCCTCCGACACATGGGAAAGTAGCATTTGGAAGGGCGACTTCCCACTTATGAGAAGAGAAATGTCAGAGGTATCATGGGAAACAGATCTCCAAGTTGGGGCAAATGAACAGTGGATGACCTTTAGCTCGACGTTGAAAAGGACTCTCTGTCTCAACTGTCCCTTCAGAAGAAAGACAAGTACGAATCGCCCGAAGTGGATGAACTCAAACTTACAGGCCACTTTCAAAAAAAGAAACCGCTTCTAGAGACGCTACAGATTAACCGGCTCCGGTAAACACTTACAGGAGTATAAGCAACAGCGTGACATTTGTAAAAGAGAAGCTACTAAACTGCGCAAGAAATACGAGTTGAACATATTACACAAGTCGTTGGAACACCCCAAGATCTTGTACGGTTGCATACGAAGTACGAAGAGATCTCAGGAACTGATCCCTGCCCTTAGATCAGCCGATGGACAACTGGTGACCGAAGACCAGATGAAAGCCTCCCTCCTCTCCGATTTCTTTAAATCCATCTACACCCGAGAACCTACAACTTTTTCTGACGGTCCGTCCGCTCATCGACCGATAACTGCACCCTTACCCTCCTCCTTATTGCCCAAAATAGAAGACCTACAGTTTTCACACAACACTGTCAGGGCCGAATTACTCCAACCTAAGCCTGCCAAATCACCTGGGCCGGACAAAATTCCTGCACTAGCACTAAGATAATTGGCTAACGAACTATGCAAACCCCTGGCTGCCATCTTCCAGAAATCTTTTGACGAAGGCGAACTCCCAGAAGAATGGAAGTGGGCAAACGTCACCCCGATCTATAAGGGAGGTTCGCGACTTGATTGCGCAAATTACCGTCCTGTCAGTCTAACTTGCATCGCGTGCAAAGTAATGGAGCGCATTATTAAGAAGCATTTAATGTATTTCCTCGAAAGCAACAAAATACTATGTGATGGACAGCACGGCTTTCGCCCAGAACGCTCTTGCCTCACGAGTGCTCTTTTCTCACAGGAGAAGTGGAAAAAGGCCGCTGATAAAGGCTATCCAATTGATTTTATATTCTTCGACTTCAAAAAGGCCTTCAATAGTGTACCACGCAGGCTTCTTCTGCAGAAGATTTGGGACGTGGGAATCCAAGGAAAAATGTATAAATGGATCAGTAGTTTCTTGTCCCTCAGAGAACAGAGGGTCGTTGTCGGAAACTCAACCTCAGAATGGACAATGGTCGAGAGTGGTGTACCACAAGGCTCAGTTTTGGGTCCGCTGCTATTCCTGATTTACGTAAACGACTGTCTCAATGAGCTTGATTGCGCAGCTGTCATGTTTGCGGATGACATAAAAATATGGGCTGAAATTAGGTGCGCCGTAGATGCAAA